>MCJB01005980.1:0-124116 GCA_002018475.1 Nicotiana obtusifolia | reverse complement strand
TGTATGGTTTTAACCCCTTAATTCCATTGGATTTAATCCCTTTATCTCGAGATGCTATTTTGAATGTTGAAGGTACAAGCAGGGCAGATTCGTTGCTTAAACTTCATGCTAAGGTGAGACAAAATCTGGAAAAGGCATATGCCAAGGTGGCGTCCAAGGTGAACAAGGGAAGAAAGAAGTTGGAGTTACAAAAGGGCGACTGGGTTTGGGTGCATTTCAGGAAAGATCGATTCCCGAACCAAAGAAAAGGAAAGCTGTCCGCACGAGGAGATGGACCATTTAAAGTGTTGGAAAAGATTAATGACAATGCTTACGTTGTTGATCTTCCGAGTGAGTATAATGTTTCAAGCACTTTCAATATTTCTGACCTGGTTCCTTGTGCTTCAGGTTATACGGTCGAGTGTGAAGACACGGCAATTTTGAGGACGAAATCATTCCAAGAAGGGGAGGATGATGCAGTCCAAACTGATCAAGACATGTTCCAGCCGTCCCGGCCATTCACTAGGAGTCAGGCTATGGTCCTTCATGGTGTTCACCTAGCTTTGGAGAAGGAGTTTGCGTTTCAAGAGCCGTGGGCACTGCCTAGCCCGGGAAAGCAACCTATGGACTTATTTGTGCTAGCCCATGGACCCACTTTTGAGTCCCATGCGTGTGGCTAATGATTTGGAGCCCTGCGAGGCCATATTTTAAAAGCTAACTTGTGGCTATTATTTTAAAGACCAGGTGTAGACTCTATCTATATAAGCTACACTTAGAACTATTTCTCATTTTCAGCCTATCTTGAAATATATGAATATTAAACTTTTCTCTCTAGTTGAGACTAGTTGTGATTTGGTGGACTCCAAATTGTACAACCTTGTTTGATCATTCAATTTGCAAGAGATTGTTATTCTCTTGAGGATTGTTGCATAAGATAGGTGCCTTTGATCCTTTTGGAAGGTAACTAGGACTAGTTCTTCTAGTTATTGTCCAATTGATTATCAATTGTGTCTTCTTTTTTATCTTGTCTTTATTTTCTTGCATCACATGTGGTAGAGATACTTATATTAATTGGATGTATGGTCAATCTTTTATAATTTCTTTGTCATGTGTACCCATGGACTAACTTACCAACAAGATCGAATTGCAAGATCCATTGCATGGCGCATCTAAGAAAGATTTTTATTGTATTGATATAGGTTGGTATAAATTTTATTGTGATGGTGATGTCCATATGCTTTATAAGGGAGTATTTACACATATTAGAATTCATTGGGTGAAATGGATACATGGTCACTATCTTATTTTATTCCTTCTATTTTTCAGATTAGTGGATGCCTTTTACTAGTGCGTGTTTTCTTTTTTTTGTAAGGTCGAAATTCGAGGACGAATTTTCTTCAAGAGGAGGGGAATGATAGCATCCTAGGAAGCTCAACTCTATTCAACAACAAGGAAAGCTATGGAATCTCAAAGTTGGAGTTTAACAAGATGTCATGCTAAATAATTGCAAAACAAGGCCTTTAGACTTCAAGCGCAAATAAAGAAGTTGTTAATTGGGAGGAAGAGCTTAAGGATAAAGGATGTGAATTGGCTAGGTGATAGAATCAATAACACATAGAGTTTTGGAAGCTCCAGAAAAGCCATTTACGAGATCTCAAGCTAAAGAGTTGCAGACTAAGGTTGCTGGACGTCAATGGCAAATAAAGAAGCTTTTAATTGTAGAGGAAGAGCTCAAGCGCAAAGGAGATGAATTGTCCATGTTTGACAATTATCTGATGGCCCATATTGATGTATAAGAGGAGGAGGATTGGGTAACTAAATCAGCCCTTGAAGTCCACCAAAAGGGGTCAAAATGAGCCTAAAAAAGGTCTAAAAGGGGGTGTTTCAAAAGGAGCCCAATCGGAGTCCAACCCAATAGCCAAAACTAGTAGTTTTAAGGTCTAAACCTACCCCAAAGGGATTTGGCCACTGCCCTCTTCTATTTTTGTATCTTTTATTCCTTAGCAATCACCCTACCAAATTTTTATGACTTTTGTTGCCCTTTAGCAGCCCCTACCTAATTTTGATGACTTTTGTTACTCTTTAATAACCCCTTACCTAAATTTAAGAACTTGTGCTCTTATAAATAAGGAGTTCTTCTCATTAATTACTCACTTCAATATTGGTTAAGAATATCATACTTTGAGAGTTTTTTTGAACCTTTGTTTCTTATGCATTGAGATTTATCTTTTAACCTTTAGTTGTTCATAGATCAAGGTAGTAAGATTACTTCTCTATTGTGATGTCTTTGATTCCTTTGTGGTATTGTTAGAAGGCGAGTATTACTACTTATTGATTGTTGTCTCAAGTTACTCGTAAATTGGTCAAGATCTAAATTTACTGTTTTAATTTGTTTTTTAATCAAGGCGTTTGATTTCTTCGATAAATCAAGACATTGTTGCTTGGATCTTGTCAAGGCTATAGAACTTACATTCGTGGAAGTTCCTGAAATTTTTTCTTTTAATTTTCCCATATACTTTATTTTCTACACTTCAATTCTAGTTGTTCAATTCCTTATTATTATTGCTTCCGCATGTACTTCTCAAATTCTTACTCTAGTTTGGATTCCTTACCTTGTTGTTACAAGTGGTATCAGAGCGGTTCTATCAAGACTTCGTTCTTGATAATTCCGGGAATTTCTTGAATACTAAGAGCGAAAAAAACAAGTTAAAAAAACCAAAATTAGTTTTAAAAAATAAAAGAATTGCTTGCTCGCCCGGAACTTTCTTTTGTATCTAATTTGCTCTGCAAGAAATTTGAGAGATACATATTTCCTTTAGTCAATGTCAAGATGTCTCAAACAGATAGTTATAGTGGAGGGAGGAGAGCAATGACTCAATAACTTAAAAAGTCGAACTTACTATATACCGAATGGAATGAAGACAATCGTAAAGTTATTTTTCAAAAAATAGCTAAAGTGGTGTCTGCTATCTATACCCTTAGAATTGACAAAGCATTTGGCTATAACTTAATTAGCACTTATATAATTGAGAAATTGAACTTGCCTTGTATCGAACATATTGAACCCTACATGTTGAAAGGAGTAAAGGTAGATAAAAGAGTGTTCTTGCCATTCTCTATTGGAAGTTATGAGGGGATGTGATTTGGTGTGATGTCATTCTTATGAATAATTTTCATATCTTGTTGGGCAGGCCATGGTATATCTATAGAATTGCTTCATATAGTGTGGAAAAAAATAGATACTCTTTTGAGGTTAATGGGAAGAAACTCATTCTTTGGCCTTTGACTCCCTCACAAATTTGTGAAGATGAAAGGATTGTTAAAGAGAATATGGAAAAATACTACAGCGAAAAGAATGAGAGGAGTGAGGGAGTGCATGTTGATATTCCCAGAGAGGAAAAAGGAGAAGTAGTCTTGAGCAAAAATAGTGGGATGCCAAGTGAGGTGAAGAGCGATCTTGTGGAAAAAGAAAAGACAGAAGGTAATGAGATAAACAAAGTTGTGAGGTAGAGAGAGAAAAATAAGAGGGATTGAGTGAAAGAAAGGGAAAACTCATTAGTCAAAGAAAAAAGGCTAAGGGTGAGGAAAACGTTAGTCTTGTGGTGAAAGCCAAAGAGAGTGTAGAGGAATCCCTGAGATTTGTAATTGTAGATGGTTGGCTATATCATGAAAGTATCTTCTTTGATACATGTGGTAGAGATACTTATATTAAATGGATGTATGGTCAATCTTTTATGATTTCTTTGTCATGTATACCTATGGACTACCTTACCAACAAGATCGAATTGCAAGTTCCATTACATGGCACATCTAAGAAAGGTTTTTATTGTATTGATATAGGTAGGTATATATTTTATTTGGATGATGATGTCCGTATGCTTTACAAGGGAGTATTCACACCTATTAGGATTAATTGGGTGAAATGGACACATGGTCACTATCTTGTTTTATTCCTACTATTTTTCAAATTAGTGGATGCCTTTTACTAGTGCGTATTTTCTTTTTCTTGTAAGGTCGAAATTCGAGGACGAATTATCTTCAAGAAGAGGGGAATGATAGCATCCTAGGAAGCTCAACTCTATTCAAGGACAAGGATGAAGCTATGGAATCTCAAAGTTGGCCTTTAACAATATGTCAAGCTAAAGAATTGCAAAACAAGCCATTAGACTTCAAGTACAAATAATGAAGTTGTTATTTTGGAGGAAGAGCTTAAGGGTTTGATGTGAATTTTCTAGGTGATAGCATCAAGGACGCATAAGTTTTGGAATCTCTAAGAATGCCATTTACGAGATCTCAAGCTAGAGAGTTGCAGACCAAGGATGCTGGACTTCAATGGCAAATAAGGAAGCTTTTAATTGTAGGGGAAGAGCTCAAGCCCAAAGGAGATGAATTGTCCAAGTTTTACAATTATTTGGTTGGCCAAATTGAAGTCCAAGAGGAGGAAAATTGGGTCACCAAATCAGCCCTTGAAGTCCACCAAAAGGGCTCAAAATGAGCTTAAAAGAGGTCCAAAGGTGTTTCAAAACAAGCCCAATTGGAGTCCAAACCTATGGCCCAAACTAGTAGTTTTAAGGTCCAAATATGCTCCAAAGGGATTTGGCCGCCACCCTCTTATATTTTTGTATCTTTTATTCCTTAGCAACTAGCCTACCTAATTTTGATGACTTCTGTTATTCTTTAGTAGCCCCCTACCTGATTTTAATGACTTTTGTTACCCCTTAACAACTCCCCTACCTAATTTTAAGAACTTTTACTTATATAAAGAAGGAGTTCTTCTCATTCATTAGTCACTTCATTATTGATTAAGAATATCATACTTTGAGAGTTCTTTAGAACTTTTGTTACTTATGCTTTGAGATTTATCTTTCAACCTTTAGTTGTTCATAGTTCAAGGTAGTAAGATTACTTCTCTATTGTGATATCTTTGATTCCTTTATGGTATTCTTAGAAGGCGATTAATACTAGTTATTGATTGTTGTCTCAAGTTACTACTATAGCGGTCAAGATCCGAATCTATTGTTTTGATTTATTTTTAAGTAAAGGTGTTTGATTTCTATAATAAATCAAGACGTTGTTGCTTGGATCTTGTCTAGGCTATAGAACATGCGTTCTTGGAAGTCCTGAAATTCTTTCGTTGAATTTTCCCATATCCTTTATTTTCTGCACTTCAATTCTAGTTGTTTAATTCCTTATTATTATTGCTTCCGCATTTACTTCTCAAATTCTTACTCTAGTTTGGATTCCCTACCTTATTGTTATCACATAACATATAGAAAGTACCTTTTGAACTATAGCCATTTGGCTCTACATACAAGTGAGAATATTTCCTTTCCACAACACACTCAGACTTTGAGGCGACCTCCTCGACTCACTGACTTAGTCATAGCACTTTGACGGAGGCAATCCCAACTTCCGGACTTATCTAACAAGGATGAAAATTAGGTACCTCTCCAAGCCAATTATCCATTAACTGTACCTTCAATATCTTCCATGTGAACGATAGACAAAAGGTCTTCCAACTACCCTCTTTGACGTACACACATGAAGCTCCGGATGCATAGAAGACAACGATGGGGAAACATCATACTCGTAGTTTGTCCTATTTCTTTCAAGATTCCACAAGGCGCAATGTGCACTACACCTACTTTACCTTTATTAACAATTCACATAATGTCTTCATGGAGAAAATCTTGAGTATAACCTGCTCACTTCCTTCAACTCCAAATCTCTATGTTGGACGCCTAAACTAAACCCTTGGCGACCTTCAACCATTTTTCTATGATGTGCTAGAATGAATATGACCATAGAGTTCTTACCCAATATGTTTGACCATGGGATGATGCTTCTTCTTTGACATGTTTGAACCCTCAACCCCCTTAGGTTTACTATAAATAGGAACAACGAGGTTTGAGATTGGGTTAGAATTAGTTAAGAATCCATCAATGTGCTGAGTAGGGGCATTTGAAGAGGTTATATACTAAACAGAGTTGACATGGTTAATCAATATGATGACATCATCGATTGGACAAATGGGACATAGAGTTTACTAGTACAGATTGATAATGTGGGAACCATGTTCATGATCTCAAGATGCAAAAGAAATGAGTCCTTTTAGACACTTGACATACGGGAGGCGTGATCGGGAGGATAAAGACATTAGCATTAGTTATCCTTCGAAGAGTTATGAAAGGGACAGTAACAATTGTTTCATTCCATATATGCCTTGTTTGGCAATAGTAAGCCTCAAGGAGAAATAGCCAAGTACGTGACGCCACTCATCTGCTGGAGTGTAGGGAAAATCAGTCTAACTCGAAATGAGAACACTCTACCACCTTAAATGTGATAGGGGTTTCAAAATACATGAAATTGCTTTACGCTCTTACAATTAACAAGCACAAGGAATCCATGCCGCAAGCCAATGAGGTTGAAAAAGAAGTTGATCAGTTATGAGATTATTATCATTCTGACAGTTTAACCCTGCTCGATAGTGATCCTATATGAGAGCACTAGGGGTACGAAAAAACTGGTCTTTCAAATCAACATGCTCATGATATGTGTCAAAATATGAAAGCATCTAATTTCAACCTTTCACGAGTGAAACCACATAGCTAGGACATCTTAATATTGGGAAAAAAATCATGTATTGGTTAGAGAGAACGAACACTTTGCTTTGATATCACAATAAAAATGTTGTCTTACAACCTTGAACTATGAACTAGTAAGGTTAAAAGATATATCTCAGAGCATAAGTAACAAATATTCAAAAGAACTCTAAAAGTATAATATTCTTAATCAATAATGAAGTGCCTCAATGAATGAGAGGAACTCCTTTTTTAGAGGAGTAGAATTCTTTAAAATTAGGTATGGTGACTGCTAAGGGATACAAAATGTCATTAAACTTAGGCAGGGTGGTTGCAAAGAAATAAGAAAAGCCATTAAAATTCGGTAAGGGCGGCCAAATCCTTTTGGGGCATATTTGGGCCTTAAAACTACTAGTTTGGGCCATTGGTTTGGACTCCAATTGGGTTCCTTTTCAAACACTCCCTTTTGGACCCCTTTTAAGCTCATTTTGCGCTCTTCTGGGTGCCCTTTTGCTGGATTTCAAGGGCCAAGTTCGAGATCAAATCCTCCTCCTCTTGAACTTCAATTTGGGCCACCAAATAATTGTATAACTTGTACAATCCATCTCCTTTGGGCTTGAGCTCGTCCTCCACAAATTAAAGCTTCTTTATTTGCAACTAAAGTTCAAAAACCTTAGTCTGCAACTCTCATCTAATTTCAACATTTCACGAGTGAAACCACATAGCTAGGAAATCTTAATATTGGGCAAAAAATCATGTATTGGTTAGAGAGAATGAACACTTTGCTTTGAGCTACACATGTTTTAGCCATAGTAACTCTCAAGGCTGCAATACCAGGCTCGGCAACTACAATCTTAGGAACAAAGTGATTTACTCACTGAGGCATGATCCCGGTGGACATGAAAGTTATACTGAGATGGGCAAACAATAGATATTTCCATGACGAATTTATAAGAATCCCAAGTTTAAGAGGAACTTTACGAGGACAAGTGACCCCTTTCAATTGACATGTATACACATGGTAGGTGCTGAGATATGCTCTCATGTTACTAGAAAGTGAAAAGGTTTCATGATAAAATTCACAAAGGAGTAAAGTGACTGTTCAAACCATAGGAGCCACATACACCGGAGAGATAAAGAGTGGCTCAAGAAGGATCTTAACATTATACATATGATAGGAATCCAAGCAAGAGTAAGAATTTAAGAAGTAAATGCGTAAGCAATAACAATAAGGAATTGAACACTTTCTTTAGGCTGATTTTTCTTCTATTTTGTTTTTATTTATTTATTTTTTAACATTTATTTTCGCTCTTAGCCTCCAAGAAATACCCATAATTATAAATAACGAAACCTTGATAGAACCACTCTGATACCACTTGATAACAACAAGATCGGGAATCCAAACTAGAGTAAGAATTGGAGAAGTAAATGTGCAAGCAATAACAATAAGGAATTGAACAACAAGAATTAAAGTGCAGAAAATAAAGGATATGGGGAAAATTCAAGGAAAGAATTCCAAGACCTTCCAAGAACGCAAGTTCTATAGCCTTGACAAGATCCAAGCAACAAAGTTTTCATATATGGACGAAATAAAATGCCTTTACATAAAAACAAATTAAAATAATAGATTCGAATCTTGGACGCTTTACGAGTAACTTGAGACAATAATTAATAACTCGTATTAGTCGCCTTCTAAGAATACCACAACGTAATCAAAGATATTGCAATAAAAATGTTATCTTACTACCTTGAACTATGAACTAGTAAAAGTTAAAAGATATATCTCAGAGCATAAGTAACAAAGGTTCAAAAGAACTCTCAAAGTATAATATTCTTAATCAATAATGAAGTGCCTTGATGAATGACAAGAACTCCTTTTTCAAAGGAGTAGAATTCCTTAAAATTAGGTAGGGCGACTGCTAAGGAATACAAAATGTCATTAAAATTAGGCAGGGTGGGTTCAAAGAAATAAGAAAAGTCATTAAAATTAGGTAAGGGCGGCCAAATCCTTTTGGGGCAAATTTGGGCCTTAAAACTAATAGTTTGGTCCATTGGTTTGGACTCCAATTGGGCTCCTTTTCAAACACTCCCTTTTGGACCCCTTTTAAGCTCATTTTGCGCTCTTCTGGGTGCCCTTTTGCTGGATTTCAAGGGCCGAGTTCAAGATCAAATCTTCCTCCTCTTGGACATCAATTTGGGCCACGAAATAATTGTATAACTTGTACAATTCATCTCCTTTGGGCTTGAGCTCGTCCTCCACAAATTAAAGCTTCTTTATTTGCAACCAAAGTTCAACAACCTTAGTCTGCAACTCTCATCTAATTTCAACCTTTCACGAGTGAAACCACATAGCTAGGAAATCTTAATATTGGGAAAAAAATAATGTATTGGTTAGAGAGAATGAACACTTTGCTTTGAGCTAGAAATGTTTCAGCCATAGTAACTCTCAAGGCTGCAATACCAGGCCACCTCATTGGCAACTACAATATTAGGAACAAAGTGATTTACTCACTGAGGCATGATCCCGGTGGACATGAAAGTTATACTGAGATGGGAAAACAATAGACATTCCTATGACGAATTTATAAGAATCTCAAGTTTAAGAGGAACTTTACGCGGACAAGTGACCCCTTTCAATTGACATGTACACATATGATAGGTGCTGAGATATGCTCTCATGTTACTATAAAGTTAAAAGGTTTCATGATAATTTTCACAAAGGAGTAAGGTGACTGTTCAAACCATTGGAGCCACATACACCGGAGATAAAAAGAGTAGATCAAGAAGGATGTCAACATTACACATATGATGGAAATCCAAACTAGAGTAGGAATTTGAGAAGTAAATATGTAAGCATTAACAATAAGTAATTGAACACTTTCTTTAGGCTGATTTTTTTTTCTTTTAATTTATTTATTTTTTTAACTTTTTTTTCCGCTCTCAGTATCCGAGAAATCCCCAGAATTATCAAGAATGCGGGATCGAGGTCTCATTAGCCGAAGAATACCCTGGCCAATCCACGTGGCCTGTTGGTCCGCGGGCATCGCGATAAGTCCTTTATCCTACGATAGGTGCTGCGACAACCCTTACCAAGTCCGAACGATTGTCGACTCCCAGATCCGCTGGTCTGCAATATTCACCCCAGCCCACAAGCACAAATCCTCGGCGCGGAATGTAATCCAAAAGTACTCCAAACACTTAAATATAGTCAATCAAGAGGGTCAAACCTTGATAGAACCGATCTGATACCACTTGATAACAACATGATCGGGAATCCAAACTAGAGTAACAATTTGAGAAGTAAATGCGTAAGCAATAACAATAAGGAATTGAACAACAAGAACTAAAGTGCCGAAAATAAAGGATCTAGGAAAATTCAAGGAAAGAATTCCAGTACCTTCCATGAACTCAAGTTCCATAGCCTTGACAAGATCCAAGCAACAACGTTTTGATTTATTGAAGAAATCAAACGCCTTTACATAAAAACAAATCAAAACAATAGATTCGGATGTTGGCCGCTTTACGAGTAACTTGAGGCAACAATTATTAACTCGTATTAATCTCCCTTTAAGAGTACCACAATGTAATCAAAGATATCACAATAAAAAAGTTATCTTACTACCTTGCACTATGAACTAGTAAAAGTTGAAAGATATATCTCAGAGCATAAGTAACAAAGGTTCAAAAGAACTCTCAAAGTATAATATTCTTAATCAATAATGAAGTGCCTCGATGAATGACAAGAACTCCTTTTTTAGAGGAGTAGAATTCCTTAAAATTAGGTAGGGCGACTGCTAAGGGATACAAAATGTCATTAAAATTAGGCAGGATGGTTGCTAAGAAATAAGAAAAGTCATTAAAATTAGGTAAGGGCGGCCAAATCCTTTTGGGTCAAATTCGGGCATTAAAACAACTAGTTTGGGCCATTGGTTTGGACTCCAATTACGCTCCTTTTCAAACAATCCCTTTTGGAACTCTTTTAAGCTCATTTTGCGCTCTTTTGGGTGCCCTTTTGCTGGATTTCAAGGGCCGAGTACGAGTTCAAATCTTCCTCCTCTTGGACTTCAATTTGGGCCACAAAATAATTGCATAACTTGTACAATTCATCTCCTTTGGGCTGGAGCTCGTCCTCCAGAATTAAAAGCTTCTTTATTTGCCACCGAAGTCTAGTAACCTTAGTCTGCAACTCTCATCTAATTTCAACCTTTCACGAGTGAAACCACATAGCTAGGAAATCTTAATATTGGGCAAAAAATCATGTATTGGTTAGAGTGAATGAACACATTGCTTTGAGCTAGACATGTTTCTGCCATAGTAACTCTCAAGGCTGCAATACCAGGCCACCTCATCGACAACTACAATACTAGGAACAAAGTGATTTACTCACTGAGGCATTATCCCAGTGGACATGAAAGTTATACTGAGATGGGAAAACAATAGATATTACTATGACGAATTTATAAGAATCCCAGGTTTAAGAGGAACTTTACGCGGACAACTGACCCCTTTCAATTGACATGTATACCCATGGTAGGTGCTGAGATATGCTCTCATGTTACTAGAAAGTGAAAAGGTTTCATGATAATATTCACGAAAGAGTAAAGTGACTGTTCAAACCATATGAGCCACATACACCGGAGAGAAAAAGAGTGGCTTAAGAAGGATCTCAACATTACACATATGATAGGAGTCCAAAATAGACTAAGAATTTGAGAAGTAAATGCATAAGCAATAACAATAAGAAATTGAACACTTTGTTTCGGCTGATATTTCGTTCTTTTTGTTTTTATTTATTTATTTTCTTTTACTTTTTTTTCCGCTCTTAGTATCCAAGAATCCCAAAAATTATAAATAACGAAACCGTGATTGAACCGCTCTGATACCACTTGATAAAAATAAGATCGGGAATCCAAACAAGAGTAACAATTTGAGAAGTAAATGCGTAAGCAATAACAATAAGGAATTGAACTACTAAAATTAAAGGACAGAAAATAAAGGATATGGGAAAATTCAAGGAATGAATTCCAAGACCTTCCATGAACGCAAATTTTATAGCCTTGACAAGATCCAAGAAACAATATTTTTATTTATTGAAGAAATCAAACGTTTTGTTAAAAACAAATCAAAACTTTTGGATCTTGGCCACTTTACGAGTAAGTTGATACAACAATTAATAACTCGTATTAATCGCCTTCTAAAAGTACCACAACGTAATCAAAGATATCACAATAAAAAACTTATCTTACTACCTTGAAGTATGAACTAGTAAAAGTTGAAAGATATATCTCAGAGCATAAGTAACAAAGGTTCAAAAGAACTCTCAAAGTGTAATATTCATAATCAATAACGAAGTGTCTCAATGAATGAGAAGACTCCCTATTTATAGGAGTAAAGGTCCATAAAATTAAGTAGGGTGACTACTAAGGGATACAAAAAGTCATTAAAATTGGGCAAGCTGATTGCTAAGAAATAAGAAAAGTCATTAAAATCAGGTAAGGGCGGCCAAATCCTTTTAGGGAAAATTCGGGCCTTAATACTACTAGTTTGGGCCTTTGATTTGGACTCCAATTGGGCTCCTTTTCAAACACTCCCTTTTGGAACTGCTTTAAGCTCATTTTGAGCTCTTCTAGGTGCCCATTTGCTGGATTTCAAGGGCAGAGTTCGAGATCAAATTTTCCTCCTCTTGGACTTCAATTTAGGCCGCCAAATAATTGTAAAACTTGTACAATTCATCTCCTTTTGGCTTTAGCTCGTCCTCTACAATTAAAAGCTTCTTTATTTGCCACCGAAATCCAACAACCTTAGTCTGCAACTCTCATCTAAATTCAACCTTTCACGAGTGAAACCATATAGCTATGACATCTTAATATTGGGCAAAAAATCATGTATTGGTTAGAGAGAATGAACACATTGCTTTGAGCTAGGAATATTTCTTCCATAGTATCTCTCAAGGCTGCAATACCAGGCCACCTCATCGGCAACTACAATACTAGGAACAATTGATTTAGTTATTGAGGAATGATCTAGGTGGACATGAAAGTTATAGTGAGATGGGCAAACAATAAATATTCCTATGACGAATTTATAAGAATTCTAAGTTTCAGAGGAACTTTATGGGGACAATTGACCCCTTTCAATTGACATGTACACATATGATAGGTGCTGAGATATTCTCTCATGTTACTTGAATGTTAAAAGGTTTCATGATAATGTTCACAAAGGAGTAAAGTGATAGTTCAAACCATTGGAGCCACATACACCAGAGAGAAAAGGAGGGGCTCAAGAAGGATCTCAACATTACACATATGATCAGAATCAAAACTAGAGTAAGAATTTGAGAAGTAAATGCGTAAGCAATAACAATAAGGAATTTGTGACGACCCGGTAAATCGTCTCATGGGTTACTACTCCGTCTTCCCCAATATCTGTATCATTATACCTTGTTATCAGTGTTTTATGTAAATTAATTGTGTAAGTTGCATTCGGAGTGAAATCGATAAGAAATGAGACATTTAGTCTCTTTCAAGGAGACTTAAGTTGTAAAAGTCAATTGTATGTTGACTTATGAGTTAGAAGGCTCGAATGTGAATTTCGATTATTCGGTTAGTTTTGGGAGATGATTTATGACTTAGGAGTGTGATCGGAATTAGTTTTGGAGGTTCCGTGTAGAATTAGGCTTGAATTGGTAAAGTTAGAATTTGGCGGTTTCTAGTTGATAGGCTAGATTTTGATCCGAGGGTCAGAATGGAATTCCGAAAATTGCTGTAGCTTCAATATGTGATTTATGACTTGTGCGAAAAATTTCAGGTCATTCGGACGTGGTTTGGTAGGGTTTAGATCAAAAGAGCGATTTAGAAGATTTTGAGATCCTTAGGCTTGAATCCGATGCGAATTTGATGTTATGATGTTGATTTGAACGTTCCGATGGTTGGAACAAGTTTGAATAATGATATGGGACATGTTGGCATGTTTGGTTGAAGTCCCGAAGGTCTCGAATGGATTTTGGATAGTTGATGGAGTTTAACTTTGGCGTTTCAAGAAGGTGTCAATGTCGTACCTTCAAGAAAAAGTGGTTTCATATTATGCAAATGAACTCCAAATTCAGTTTTGATTGAAGCATTAGATCCGTATCGAAATTTCGAGCCATAGCAAAAAGAATCGTCCAATTCGGACATTGTATGAGGAAGTTATGCCTATTTTCGTGTCGAGGAAAAATTCTGCAGACATGTCGAATCTGCGATCGCAGATTGACCGCAGATTCGACATGCGAACCGCATTTTGGTCGCAGAATGAGGCAGAAACTTGGGGGAAAAATGCGACCAAAATGCGAACCGCAAAAGTGAAATGCGGTCCACATTTTTGGCAAATAGGATCGCATTTTTTACCTGAAGAAGGCGTTTTAACCCGATTTTTTGATGCTTTTAAATAGAACTCAGTGTTCATTTTTCCCTACAAGACCCAATTTCGATACCCACGAAGAAGAACACCTTCAAACAACATAGAGTCACCATAAATCAACCTCAAAACCATATTCAAAGGAGATTTTCATGGACAAATTCTTAGAGGAAGAGTCTTGGTCATCTTAAACATACTTGGGGCCATAGAACTCGAATTGAAACAAGTTTTGAAGCCATTCTTGGAGGGTTTCCGAGAGAAATATCGGGGTAAGTGTTCCTAACTCGATTTTGAAGGAATTACCTAAGATTATAGTTGTTTTTAGCATTTTTACTGGTATTTTGAGTTGGGAAATTGTGGAAAACCCAAGAGCTTAGATTTGAGGGTTGAAGGTCGATCCGGTGTCGGAATTCGACAAATTTTATATGGTTGAACTCGTGAGGAGATAAGGAACCCGTTAAGGTGATAATTTCTGAATTTTGAGACGTGGGCCCGGGGCTCGGGTTTTTGCTAATTTCGGGATTTCCTAGTAAATTTGATTATTTTCGCTTGGGCTTTGTCCCCATAGCATATTGTGACGTAATTATTCTGAATTTTAATAGATTCGACGCACGTGGAGGCCAATTCAAAGGGCAAGGGCGTCGTGGGCTAAGGATTTAGCCGGTTTGAGGTGAGTAATGATAGTAAATGATGCTCTGAGGGTTTGAAACCCCGGATTGCACATCGTAGTGCTATATTAAAGTAAGGCACACGCTCGATGATGAGCGTGGGGTCATTTACTACAGGGGATTGTGACTTGGTCCGTCCCGATTGATGATTTTTACTACCTATTTGATTGGAACTGATTTGATAATATAACGATTTGGGCTTCTAGCCATATTTGGGCTTCGTGCCGATTATGTGAACCCTTCAGGGGTAATTTATCACTGTTTACTAAAATCATATTTGGGCTTCACGCCGGTTATGTAAACCCTTCGGGGGTATTTATTAATGATTTGAATCATTATTTGAACTCAGTTTTGAAAACTAAATGATGTTTTTCACATGATTTTGAAATGGATCGGGTGGCACGCCGCCACAGATGTGATGTAAATGGGATCGGGTGGCACGCCGCCACGAGATATGATATAGCGCTTGGGCCGTAAGAATGACAACGGTACCGGAGATAATACAGTTAGTAACAATGAGCACTGGTAACCGGAGTTTGATAGATTTACAGTTGGTAACAATGACAACTGTAGGTTACAGTTGGTAACAATGACCACTGGTAACCGGAGTTTGAAAGATTTTACTATTTTAAATGATACTGAACCCAGGGATGTTACAGTTGGTAACAATAACAACTGGTAACCAGAGCTGGGGAGATTTTACTGTTTTTAAATGATATTGAGCCCGAGGGGCAGTTTTAAAGTGCTTTCTTTTACTTCACATTATTTACTTGAAAGATGCACATGTTTTACCTGTTGAAAGGAGTTTCTACTTGAATTTACACTGGTTTACTATTTCACTGATGTTTCATTACTTC
Source organism: Nicotiana obtusifolia (assembly GCA_002018475.1). Classification (NCBI taxonomy): domain Eukaryota; kingdom Viridiplantae; phylum Streptophyta; class Magnoliopsida; order Solanales; family Solanaceae; genus Nicotiana; species Nicotiana obtusifolia. The sequence goes on along the minus strand of MCJB01005980.1, from coordinate 108,636 downwards.
ATCATGGATTGCCTTGTGCATTATGTGTTTTCTTACTTTCAGTCATTATTTATGTGTATTACTCACTGAGTTGGAAGTACTCACATTACTCCCTGCACCATGTGTGCAGATTCGGGCGTTATCGGTTCCACCCTGAGGTACTGACTACTGCTATTGTCAGGGTGGTAATTCGGAGATTACGAGGTAGCTGTTGGCGTTCGCAGCCCGTATCTCTTTTATTTTGTTGTTTCCACTTTCTTCCAAAAATTGTGCCAAAGATATTGTAATAGTTATTTTATTATTAGGATTTCATTAGTGGCTCATGACTTTGTGACACCCGATCTGAGGGCTGTTGTCGGGATGGTTTACTATATTTTTCCGCAAATTACTATTATTTAACCATACATATATTGTTTTCGTATTATTTAACTGTTTGAGCAAAGTTTAGTTGGTTTGGCTAGCCTCGTCTTCATGAGAGGCGCCATCACGATCGGGTTGGGATTTTGGGTCGTGACAGAGTTGGTATCAGAGCCTAGGTTACATACGTCTCATGAGTCATGAGAGGGTTTAGAAGAGTCTTGCGGATCGGTACGGAGACGTTTGTACTTATCTTCGAGAGGCTGCAGAACCTTTTTAGGAAAATTCCATATTCTTGATATCCTTATCGTTCGGTTTGATTCTATTGAGGCTTATGCCTTTATTTCCTTCCTATTCAATCATAAGCGGCCCGAAGCACTTGTTATCAATTGGGCGTCGAAGAGTTGAACTGGCACTACAGACGTGGTGCCAGATGCGTATTCGGGCAGGCTATTATCATTGTCTTGTGCAAGGGTGTTCTTATGTTCCAGCTTAATATCTGTATCTTCTATGGTTTAGAGACCGTGCACGAATTGCTATAATGTCTATGCGTTGTTGTCATACAATGTTGGTGAAATGGTAAGGTGCTTATGTAAGAAACGCGACAGTGAATAACTCGAAAGGAGGATTTCTTAGTGTATAATTTAGAGGTTCAGCATTTAACTCCATCGAAGGAAAGGAAGACGGACTATAGATGTCCATGTTTGGTTGATGAAGTAACAAGACTTGATATTTTCAAGCATGATGGGATTTTCAATGTGATGCGGTGTCATCGTTCTTGTTTGGACGTATTATGGTTCGTCGGTGATACGGTCTTCTTGGAATTTGCTTTCAGGGCATGGTTCTGTGAAATGGTGCCTGAGGGGTGGTTGCCAGGGATAGCTGTGTGCAACGGTTCAAAAAAAAAAAAAAAGAACCAAATTAGTTCTTAGGGTGGATGGCTCGAGAAAGATGGATTTTGATTTGATGCAACACGTGAGCAGTGAAGTATGAGGAATGACATGGCCGGAAGTATTTCGCGGTGGTTGAAGTACTAGCAGGCCAAGTATGAGAAGCAGAGGTTAAAAAGTTACTTAAAGGAGATGGTTTAACCGGAATAAGAGTGACAGATTAGCGTATGGATTCGGTGGTAGGATAGCCGCATGCCTTGAGAAAGTGTAGAACGGTTGGGGAATCATGATGGAAGGTGATTTGGCCTACGTATTTTATTTGGAGTGATGGTTGTCGTATGAAGAAAGATTGAATATGGCAGAAAGGAGTTTATTTGAAATGAATAGGGGTGTAATGATCTGATTATCGTTTCAGGTGCAATACGACTTGAGTTCGTAAAGTATTATTGAACTTTCAGTTGATGTCAATAGGGAAGGAGCAGACTTATACAGCTGGTGGGCGAGCATGAGCTCAGGAGAAATTGCTGATTACGAGGTAGTTGTACCTAGTGCAGCTACGTTAGAAGATGTCGATAAGGAATTCCACAGGCGGGTTATCTCCTGTGAGCAGGTTAGCGGTGGCGTGATGTCGATGAAGCTTCTGCGAGGTATACTACTTGCTACCCAGCAAGAGGTCGAATGTGTGACCATGACTTGTGATCCAGGATGTTCATGAAAAGCTTAATAAAGACTTCGACAAGTCTGTCGTGTTAATGGTGTGAGATCATGGTAATTGAGAAGGAGGAATCGTTGTGGGCCCTACATTATATGACGGTGGCTTAGAGCTAAGTGGAGGAGAGCCCCACCGTTTACAATTAGATCGCGTGGTTTTCTGCTTGTGCGATTCCTGGTTATCGGTACGTTGGCGGACTATTTATGACTAAGAAAAGGAAAATAGGGGTAATTCAGCAAGGAACTGGATGGTTCATGAGTATTGAGACGATGTGGTCTCGCGATTCGGGTCACTCGAGGTGAGAGCTAATTGAGTTCATTATGTCATGAATGGAGCTATTATATTTCTAAGTTAGGTCAAGAGTAAATTTTGAAAGAAGTTAGGTCGGTTAGTAATGGTCCAATCGGTGTGATGGTGGCAATGATTAGTTCCTTCGGCGTGTGAAGTTTTACATGTGGTATGTGGTTGTACGTGCTGGCCCGATAGCCACCATGACTTGATTGATTTGGGAGATATTGCTTCGAATGGCCTTTTTGTGTGAATGGACTCCGGAAGAGTCATGATGCTTTACACCACAACTTGAGGTTTGTATTTTCTGTGGTTATGAGAATTCAGTTTCATGTTGCCATGGTTATTCTGAAATGAGTTGAGTGAAAGGGGTTCTAGCCAATGAAGTATTCATTCTACTAATGGTTCAGGGGTTATGAGAAATTCTTTTAATCTCGCGTAACGGTATCATGTCTGGATTGGGTTACATGGCGCAACGGTATCATGTGTGGATCGAGTTGCGTGCCGCAAAAGTGTTATGTTGAGTACGGTACCCTATACCTCTTCCCGCGTATGTTGTTTCTCATCCTTTGAGAAGGGTTCGTAACATCTGTTTGACCATTTATTCATTACGCGGGCTGGATAACTCTTTTCCAAAGTTTGTCCCTCGTTATGTGTCATGTTCAAACTGTAGCTTGTCGGCGCATTGATGGCGCCATATGAGAGCTGAGTCGGTGTTTGAAGCGGCTTATTGCGTGAGCAGCTTGCACCGAGTGAGATGAGATTATTGGAGCTGAAATCTATGCAATCAGATTTATTTAAGGCACATTAAAAGAAAACATCAATATTCAGTTCAGAATGAGGTAATGGTTCTTGACAGGATGAGAGACTCCATGAATTATTGATTCGGTAGGTGGCTATGAGTTCCTACACGTCTCTTTCGTCATGGCAGAATTGCGAGATTTGGAACAGGATTTATATGCGTCATGAGATGTGTTGCGGGCACCAGATTACTGAAATTTCAGCTATTGTGGTCGGAGGATGTAATTATGGGAATTCGACTTATATGGTGAGTTTGTGAATTTGTACTCTACTACTGTATTTATCCCTGTTGGTAGATTTTGATGGTCTTAGTCGAGTCTATCATTTTTGTTTTGTACACTATTGAGGGCTATGAGCCCAAAGGTTACTTTCTATTACTCACTACAATGGGTTTTCATGTAATTTCGGGATGATTGATTAAAACTTTATGAATTATATGCCCTACCGGTGTGGGAGTTATTACGTATCGTGATTTCGATTACAGGAAATTATTTTAAAGGAGAAATGGATAGATTTCAGTTGGCACGATGTGCATATTACTTGTGATTCAGAGTTGAGGATGAGATCCTCGCATTTTAATATGATGTGAAAAGTTTAAACCGGGCTATAAGCCGCGGTAGGAGTTATATAAGGACGAGATCCTTGCGACGAAAATTATGTGTTTTAAATTTCCGCTGTGTGGAATTAAATTGTTACTATAGTACTGATAGGGAGCCATGCTTGTTAGGCTCATTTGATAATTCTTCTATATATTTCTGTGCACATTTAGCCATATTCATGCTGTAATTATTGAGTTTTAACCTACAAGGTGAGTGCCTAGTTGGCGTTGAATGTGACTCATAGATTTGAGTAAATGATTATGAGGTCTTAATGCCTCGCGAATTGCTGACAGTGTTGTGAAAATTTGAAACGAGGTTTCAGTTAAAATGAAGTTAATTGATGATGCTGCAATTAAGTATGAACAACTATTATAACCAGAGACGTGGTTATGGGCATACATATGATGGGCATGTAAGCACGAGTTGCTACAGTCGGTTGAGACTAATACGCTGTGTTGAATTAATTGGGCTGTGAGAAATTTGTCTTGAAGTTTAAAAATGTGGATAAAAGAAACAATCTTCAATTGAGTAGGCGTTGTCGGATCCATGTTAAATTAACGGTGACGTAGAATCACCCGCAAGTGTGTGTAATGATACACATAGAAATTTAATTTCCTCGGAATAGTCCTTAGCACGTTCGAGGACGAACGTTTGTTTAAGTGGGGGAGAATGTGACGACCCGATAAATCGTCTCATGGGTTACTACTCCGTCTTCCCCAATATCTGTATAATTATGCCTTGTTATCAGTGTTTTATGTAAATTAATTGAGTAAGTTACATTCGAGAGTGAAATCGGTAAGAAATGAGACATTTAGTCTCTTTCAAGGAGGCTTAAGTTGTAAAAGTCAACTGTATGTTGACTTATGAGTTAGAAGGCTCGGATGTGAATTCCGATGATTCGGTTAGTTTCGGGAGATGATCTATGACTTAGGAGTGTGATCGGAATTAGTTTTTGAGGTTCCGTGTAGAATTAGGCTTGAATTGGTAAAGTTAGAATTTGGCGATTTCTGGTTAATAGGCGAGATTTTGATCCGAGGGTCGGAATGGAATTCCGAAAATTGCTGTAGCTTCAATATGTGATTTATGACTTGTGCGCAAAATTTCAGGTCATTCGGACGTGGTCTGGTCGGGTTTAGATCAAAAGAGCAATTTAGAAGATTTTGAGATCCTTAGGCTTGAATCCGATGCGAATTTGATGTTATGATGTTGATTTGAACGTTCCGATGGTTGGAACAAGTTTGAATAATGTTATGAGACATGTTGGCATGTTTGGTTGAAGTCCCGAAGGTCTTGAATGGATTTTGGATAGTTGATGGAGTTTAACTTTGGCGTTTCAAGAAGGTGTCGATGTCGTACCTTCAAGAAAAAGTGGTATCATATTATGCAAATGAACTCCAAATTCAGTTTTGGTTGAAGCATTAGATCCGTATCAAAATTTCAGAGCCATAGCAAAAAGAATCGTCCAATTCGGACATCGTATGAGGAAGTTATGCCTATTTTCGTGTCGGGGAAAAATTCTGCAGACATGTCGAATCTGCGATCGCAGATTGACCGCAGATTCGACATGCGAACCGCATTTTGGTCGTAGAATGAGGCAGAAACTTGGGGGAAAAATGCGAACTGCAAAAGTGAAATGTGGTCCGCATTTTTGGCAAATAGGATCGCATTTTTGACCTGAAGAAGGCGTTTTAACCCGATTTTTTGATGCTTTTAAGTAGAATTCAGTGTTCATTTTGCCCTACAAGACCCAATTTCGATACCCACGAAGAAGAACACCTTCAAACAATATAGAGTCACCATAAATCAACCTCAAAACCATATTCAAAGGAGATTTTCATGGACATAAAACTCGAATTGAAACAAGTTTTGAAGCAATTCTTGGAGGGTTTCCGAGAGAAACATCGGGGTAAGTGTTCCTAACTCGATTTTGAAGGAATTACCTAAGATTATAGTTGTTTTTAGCATTTTTACTGGTATTTTGAGTTGGGAAATTGGTGGATACTCTAAAGCTTAGATTTGAGGGTTGAAGGTCGATCCGGTGTCGGAATTCGATAAATTTTATATGGTTGAACTCGTGAGGAGATAAGGAACCCATTAAGGTGATAATTTCTGAATTTTGAGACGTGGGCTCGGGGCTCGAGTTTTTTCTAATTTCGGGATTTTCTAGTAAATTTGATTATTTTCGCTTGGGCTTTGTCCCCATAGCATATTGTGACGTAATTATTCTGAATTTGAATAGATTCGACGCACATGGAGGCAAATTCAAAGGGCAAGGGCGTCGTGGGCTGGAGGCAAATTCAAAGGGCAAGGGCGTCGTGGGCTAAGGATTTAGCCGGTTTGAGATGAGTAATGATTGTAAATGATGCTCTAAGGGTTTGAAACCCCGGATTGCACATCGTAGTGCTATATTGAAGTAAGGCACATGCTCGATGATGAGCGAGGGGTCATTTACTACTGGGGATTGTGACTTGGTCCGTCCCGATTGATGATTTTTACTACCTATTTGATTGGAACTGATTTGATAATATAATGATTTGGGCTTTGTGCCGGTTATGTGAACCCTTCAGGGGTAATTTATCACTGTTTACTGAAATCATATTTGGGCTTCACGCCGGTTATGTAAACCCTTCGGGGGTATTTGTTAATGATTTGAATCATTATTTGAACTCAGTTTTGAAAACTAAATGATATTTTCACATGATTTTGAAATGGATCGGGTGGCACGCCACCACGGATGTGATGTAAATGGGATCGGGTGGCACGCCGCCACGAGATATGATATAGCGCTTGGGCCGTAAGAAGCCCCTCCCGGAGTCTGAACCACCCACAGTGAGCGCAGGGTACCCATTATGATAATTACAGTTGGTAACAATGACAACTGGGCGATGGGTAGATAATACAGTTGGTAACAATGACAACTGTAGATTACGGTTGGTAACAATGACAACCGGTAACCGGAGATAATACAGTTGGTAACAATCACAACTGTAGGTTACAGTTGGTAACAATGACAACTGGTAACCGGATTTTGATAGATTTACAGTTGGTAACAATGACAACTGTAGGTTACAGTTGGTAACAATGACAACTGGTAACCGGAGTTTGAAAGATTTTACTATTTTAAATGATACTGAACCCAGGTATGTTACAGTTGGTAACAATGACAACTCGTAACCAGAGTTGGGGAGATTTTACTGTTTTTAAATGATATTGAGCCCGAGGGGAAGTTTTAAAGTGCTTTCTTTTACTTCACGTTATTTACTTGAAAGATGCATATGTTTTACCTGTTGAAAGGAGTTTCTACTTGAATTTACACTGGTTTACTATTTCACTGATGTTTCATTACTTCATCATGGATTGCCTTGTGCATTATGTGTTTTCTTACTTTCAGTCATTATTTATGTGTATTACTCACTGAGTTGAATGTACTCACATTACTCCCTGCACTATGTGTGCAGATTCAGGCGTTATCGGTTCCACCCCGAGGTACTGACTACTACGATTGTCAGGGTGGTGATTCAGAGATTACGAGGTAGTTGTTGGCGTTCGCAGCCCGTATCTCTTTTATTTTGTTGTTTCCATTTTCTTCCAATAATTGTGCCAAAGATATTGTAATAGTTATTTTATTATTAGGATTTCATTAGTGGCTCATGACTTTGTGACACCCCGATCTGAGGGCTGTTGCGGGATGGTTTACTATATTTTCCGCAAATTACTATTATTTAACCATACATATATTGTTTTCGTATTATTTAACTGTTTGAGAAGAGTTTAGTTGGTTTGGCTAGCCTCGTTTTCATGAGAGGCGCCATCACGACCGGGTTGGAATTTTGGGTCGTGACAGAATTGAACACTTTCTTTAGGCTGATTTTTTGTTTTTATTTATTTATTTTTGCTTACTTTTTTTCTTTCGGTCTTAGTATCCAACAAATCCCCAAAATTATCAAAAACGAAACCTTGATAGAACCGCTCTGATACCACTTGATAACAACAAGATCGGGAATCCAAACTAGAGTAACAATTTGAGAAGTAAATGTGTATGCAATAACAATAAGGAATTGAATAACTAGAATTAAAGTGCAGAAAATAAAGGATATGGGAAAATTCAAGGAAAGAATTCCAACAACGGTTTGATTTATTGACGAAATCAAATGCCTTTTCTTAAAACCAAATCAAAACAATTGATTCGGATCATGGCCGCCTTACGAGTAACTTGAGACAACAATTAATAACTCGTATTAATCGCCTTCGAAGAGTACCACAGCGTAATCAAAGATATCACAAAAAAAAAAAAGTTATCTTACTACCTTGAACTATGAATTAGTAAAGCTAGAAAAGTATATCTCAGAGCATAAGTAACAAAGATTTAAAAGAACTCTCAAAGTATGATATTCTTAATAAATAATGATGTGCCTCAATGAATGAGAAGAAATCCTCATTTATAGGAGTAAAAGTCCTTAAAATTAGGTAAGGTGACTGCTAAGGGATACAAAAAGTCATTTAAATTAGGCAGGGTGGTGGCTAAGAAATAAAAAATGTCATTAAAATTAGGTAAGGGCCAAATCCCTTTGGGAAAAATTTGGGCCTTAAAGCTACTAGTTTGGGCCATTGGTTTGGACTCCAATTGAGCTCCATTTCAAACACTTCCATTTGGACCTTTCTTTAAGCTCATTTTGAGCTCTTTTGGGTGCCCTTTTGCTGGATTTCAAGGGCCGAGTTCGAGACCAAATCTTTCTCTTCTTGGACATCAATTTGGGCCACCAAATAATAATAAAACTTGTACAATTCATCTCCTTTGGGCTTGATCCCATCCTCCACAACTAAAAGCTTCTTTATTTTCCATCGAAGTCTAGCAACCTTAGTCTGCAACTCTTTGACTTGAGATCTTGTAAATGACCTTCTTGGATCTTCCAAAACCCTATCCTTGTCCTTGATGCTATCACTCCCGTCTTCTTGAAAAGAATTCGTCCCGAATCAGGTCCTACATCAACAAAGACAAGTCAGCAAGATTGACTGTAGCACTTACTTGAAACTCACCAGGAAGGTCCAGCTTGTAAGCATTGTCTCCTATCTTCTTGGAAGGAAATCTCTTTTTCGGATACTAATTTATAACAATTCGATAGGGGATTAAAGAGTCACTAAAGAATAAACAAAATAATCAGCCAACGTGCGAAAGCTAAAAGAAAATAGGGAAAAGAAAAAGTAGATTGAAATTAAAGATAGATTGAATTCAAGAAAGAGTTTCTTGAATTGAAGTAAGTCTATTCTTGAAGTTGAATCATAGAAACAACAATTAGCTAATAAAGAACTAATCACGTATTGTAGAGAATTAAAAACAAGAGACAGATTGTGAAACCCAATCCTTTATAAAAACAAAAATAATAATAAGCCAAAACTTATCACCTTCCTTGAATAGCTAGAACTGATCTAAGATTTCGAAAAACGTTTAGTCTTACCACCTTAAGTTGATTCTTGAAGGTTGAAGAATAAATCCAAGAGTAGCCACACACAAGAGTGCAAGAAAAATCTCACAATTTTTGTTGATATTGTCTATAATAATCTTTTCATTTTCACAAATTTGTGAGGGAGTCAAAGGCCCAAGAATGAGTTTCTTCCCATTAACCTCAAAAGAGTATCTATTTTTTTCCAAACTATATAAAGCACTTCTATAGATATACCATGGCCTTCCCTCTCCTCATTCAACTCTAACTACTTGTTTGAGACATCTTGACATAGATTTAAGGAAATACGTAAGTGACGACCCGGCCAGTCGTCTCATGAGTTACCGCTCTGTTTTTTTTGTTTCTGCCTTATTATGCTTCGTTAGCCGTGTTTTATGTAATCAAGTTGAGTAGTTTGAGTGCAGAGTGGATTTGGTATGAAATGAGACACTTAGTCTCTTTCAAGAAGGTTTAAACCGGAAAAGTCAACCGGATGTTGACTTATGAGTTAGAGGGCTCGGATGTGAGTTTTGACTGTTCGGTTAGCTTCGAGAGGTGATTTATGACTTAGGAGTGTGATCGGAAATTGGTTTTGAAAGTCCCGTGTAGAATTAGGCTTAAATTGGTGAAGTTGGAATTTTTGGCAATTTCCGGTTGATAGGCGAGATTTTGATCCGAGGGTCGGAATAGAACTCTGAAAGTTGCTGTAGCTTCGATATGTCATTTAGGATGTGTGTGCAAAATTTCAGGTCATTCGGACGTGATTTGGTTGGGTTTAAATCAAAAGAGCGATTTAGAAGATTTTGAAATCCTTAGGCTTGAATCCGACGTGAATTGGTGTTGACAGGTTGTTCTGAGCGTTCCGAAGGTTGGAACAGGTTCGAATAATGTTATGGGATAGGTTGGTATATCTGGTTGAAGTCCCAGTGGCCTCTGAGTTGGAAGTACTCACATTACTCCCGGCCAGTCGTCCCATGAGTTACCGCTCCGTTTCCCCCATTTCTGCTTCATTATGCTTCGTTATCCATGTTTTATGTGATCGAGTTGAGTAGTTTGCATTAGGAGTGAGTTTGGCAAGAAATGAGACACTTAGTCTCTTTTAAGAAGGTTTAAGTTGGAAAAGTCAATTGGATGTTGACTTATGAGTTAGAGGGCTCGGATGTGAGTTCCGATGGTTCGGTTAGCTTCGGGAGGTGATTTATGACTTAGGAGTTTGATCGGAATTGGTTTTGGATGTCCGGTGTAGAATTAGGCTTGAATTGGTGGAGTTAGTATTTTGGCGATTTCCGGTTGTTAGGCGAGATTTTGATCCGAGGGTTGGAACGGAATTCCGAGAGTTGCTATAGCTTCGTATTGTGATTTCGGACTTAGGCGTATGTCTGTACTTGAAATTGGAAGTCCGTAGGACAATTAAACGCATTTTGGCGAATGTTGGAAAATAGAAGATTTTTGAAAAGTTTGACCGAGGAGTTGACTTTTTGATATCGGGGTCGGAATCCAGTTTTGAAAATCTTCATAGGTCCGTTATGTCATTTATGACTTGTGTGCAAAATTTAAGGTCAATCGGACTCGGTTTGATAGGTTTTGGCATCGAATGTAGAAGTTTTGGAATTTGTTAGTTTCATTAGGCTTGAATTGGGGTATGATTCGTGTATTTAGCGTTGTTTGATGTGATTTGAGGCCTCGACTAAGTCCATATGATGTTTTAAGATTTGTTGATATATTTGGTTGAAGTCCCGAGGGCCTCGAATGGATTTTGGATGGTTGATGGAGTTTAACTTGGGCATTTCAAGGATGTGTTGATGTCGTCTCTTCAAGAATAAGTTGTATGATCATATGCAAATGGGCTCCAAATTCAGTTTTAATTGAAGCATTAGATCCGTATCGAAATTTCGGAGTCATAGAAAAAAGAATCGTCCAATTCGGACATCGTATGAGAAAGTTATGCCTATTTCTGTGCCAGGAATTCTGTGGCTACTGGAACCAGCGCCACAGGCAGCGCCTGGCACCACTTGTGGCGCCTGAGGCAGAAAACACTATAAAAACGGGGGGTTTTGGCCATTTTGACAAAAATAGAGTTGGGGGAGCTCGGTTTGGACGATTTTTAGAGGGGTTTCCACACATTTGAAGGAGGTAAGTGTTCTTTATCATAAATCCTTCATAGATCATGATTCCATACTCATTTACTTCGTGAATCCATGAATTTATGGAAGAAAAATCATATTTTTTTTTACCAAATCTTCCAAGAACGAAAATTTAAGATTTGAAAGCCAATCCGATGTCGGAATTTGATAAGTTTTGTATGGATGAGCTCGTTGGGAGATGAGGAACCCGTTGATGTGAAAATTTTTGAACTTCGAGAAGTGGGCCCGGGGCTCGGGTTTTGCTAATTTTGGGATTTCTTAGTATTTATTGATTGTTTTCGCGTGGGCTTTATTCCCTCAACATATTGTGACGTAATTGTTCTGAATTTGGGTAGATTCGACGCACGTGGAGGCCAATTCGAAGGGCAAAGGCGTCGCGGGCTAGAAATTTAGCCGGTTCGAGGTGAGTAGTGATTGTAAATGATGTCCTGAGGGCTTGAAACCCCGGATTTGCACATCGTAGTGCTATATAAAGGTGAGGCACATGCTCGGTGATGAGCGTGGGGTCATTTACTACTGGGGATTGTGACTTGGTCCGTCCCGATTGATGATTTTTATTACATATTTGATTGAAAATTTATTTGATATCATCATGATTTGGGTTGATTGCCATATTTGGGCTTCGTGCCGGTTATTTGAACCCTTCGGGGGTATCTATTACTGTTTTCTCACTGTTTTGATTCATTACTTAAACTCAGTCATGTTGTTTTTCCACAGATTTACAATTCAGCTACTTTTACTCAGTTTGAGATTTAAATGACATTTTAAATGGGATCGAGTGGCACGCCGCCACGAGATATGATGTAAATGGGATCGGGTGGCACGCCGCCACGGGATATGATGTAAATTGAATCGGGTGGCACGCCGCCACGGGATATGATGTAAATTGGATCGGGTGGAACGCCGCCACGGGATATGATGTAAATTGGATCGGGTGGCACGCCGCCACGAGATATGATATAAATTGGATCGGGTGGCATGCCGCCATGAGATATGATATAGCGCTTGGGCCATAAGGTGACCCTCCCGGAGTCTTTACACCCCCAGTGAGCGCAGGGTACCCAGTGTGATGTGAATTATAGCCCGAGGGGTTGATATTGTGATGTGATGAGCCCGAGGGGCCGATGTTGTACCATGTGATATGCCCGAGGGGCTGATACTGTTTTTATGATATTGCCCAAGGGGTTTTTAAAAGATTCGGAGCCCGAGGGGCGGTTTTAAATGTTTTCTTTTACTTCACGTCATCTACTTGAAAGAATTACATGTTTCACCGGTTGAAAGGAGTTTCTACTTGAATTCTCACTGATTTACTGTTTTAATAATGTTTTATTGCTTCAATATGGATTGCCTTTTGCTTTGTGTGTGGTTTCTTCTTTCCGCCATTATTTATGATTATTACTCACTGAGTTGGAAGTACTCACATTACTCCCTCCACTATGTGTGCAGATTCAGGCGTTAGTGATGTTACGCGGCGCCTTCCTGAGCTTCTTTGGAAGGGCGACGTAAGGCTAGGCAATCAATGTCAGTACGATTGCCGTCCGCCAACTGAGGTCCCCTCCGCACGCTAGACTAGATTGTCAGTGCCGTGCGGGAAAACCAATATCGTAGGCAACGAGAGAATTGAAAGCAGTAGTTGATGATGAATGCTGATTGTATTGAAATTGCTGAAAGCTATTACAAAGCTAATGCGGTGTCGAGGGGGCGAGACACCAGTACAGAGAATTGATTGCTTGCTTGAATGTTTTAATGCTGATACCCCCCCTCTGCTTTGTGGGGTGATGATGAGGGTTTGAATGACGCTCCATGTATTTGCGCAATGATTTGAGGTGGCTGACATGGAACACTGGATGGATTTTCCACCAGGATGGAATGTTGACCTGGTATGTATCTTTCCCAAGGCATTTTTCAATGGACACGGGTCCGATATATGGCCGCAATAGACGAGGGTCCTTTGCCTTCCCTGTAGATAAGTACCGCTTTGGGACTCTAACCATCACTTTGTCTCCTTTTTGATATTGAGCAAAGCACAGGTTCTGTTCAGCATGTCTCGTTGCTCTGTTTTGGGCCTTGACAATATAGCTCCGCACTATCTGCATGGTTTGCTCCCATTCCTTCGAGAAACTGGCAGCTTGAGGTGATGGTGGCATGTTTGGTGCATTCACCATTTGTGGGAGTAGCGGTTGCTGTCCGGTAACAATTTCAAAAGCGCTTTTGTTTGTAATGGAGCACTTTTGGGAATTGAAACACAGCTGAGCAGCATCCAAAAGCTTCACCCAATGTTGTTGCGACCCGGTTGCAAAGTGGCGGAGGTATTCCTCCAGCATGGTATTGAACCTTTCTGTTGGGCCATCTGCCTGATGATGAATGTTTGAGTTGTGGCTGACTGTGGATCCAAAGCACCCAAAGAGATGGGTCCAAAATCTGCTAGTGAAGCGTGACTCGCAGTCACTAACGATGTGTTTGGGCATACCCCAATATTTGACAATATGGGCAAAGAAGAGTCGAGCTGTATCCTCTGCCGATATGCTTTGTGGAGCTGCTATGAATGTGGCATACTTGGAAAACCGATCTACCACAACCAGGATGGTTGCAAGATCTCCGACTGTGGGTAATCCAGTGATGAAATTGAGGGAAATGCTTTCCCATGATCTCTGCGGGGCAGGTAGCGGTTTCAAGAGTCCCGCTTGTCCTGGGCGATCCGACTTGTCCTTAGGACATGGTTGGCAAGTCTTCACGCGATGTGGGGCGCCATCAATTGCTTGACGCCGATGATTTGATTTCTGATTCTTGAGGATGGGGGTAGCCTGAACTTTGGGTTCATGTCTTTTCTCTCCCTTCCTCGACTGCATGGCCGAGATGTTTTCCGCAGCCATCTTTATGGGTTTGCATGGAATGACGCGGGGTTTGGCCCCGTTTTCTCCCATCATCAGGAGCATGTCGGCGAATGGTACAGGTATGGTGTTGGTTTGCCTCAGGAATTCCAATCCCACTATCAACTCGAAGTCATCGATGATAGCTATGCGTAGGTTGAATCTTCCCTCATATGGACCAAGCTTCATTGGTACTGCTTTGGCTTTTCCACTCAGCAGCTGGGATGGTGAGTTGATAGCCTTGACACTGCCCTTACACTTTTTCACGACCAGACCGAGGCGCTCTACCTGAGATGAGGCTAGGTAGTTGTGGGTAGCACCCGTGTCTATCATGGCTCGGATGGGTCGGCCGTTTACTTTCATGTCGACGCATGAGGGTCCTCTCTTTTATGGTGGGAGGCCTCTCATCCGCCTTCTCTTTCCCTTTCTTGGTGATCGGGCATGCATTCTTCTTAGGGTTACCAGTGCTGGGTCCCGCTAAGGTATCTGTGATGGAGCTAACAAGTGCATTGAAAGCACCTACTTACTCCGCGTCGTCAGAGTCAGTGTCTGACTCGTCTTCGACAGCCTGATGAGCATTGATCTGCACATGTGGGCATTCATTGTTCCAATGTTGCCCACCGCAATGACGGCATTCTGAGGGAGGCTTACTCCCTTGATTGTTGTTTACTGATGCAGCGGTGTTGCTGCTTGATGAAGGAGTCTTAAATCTGGATGCACTTCGATCTCCCCCATTTTTTCTAGGGCCACCATGGCTTGGTTGGCTCCCGTTGTATCCTCCTTGGATAGGCGGCTGGGGTCTATCCTTCAGAGATTCTAAATGATAATCCCCAAGGCATTCGGCAGCTTGGATTGCCTTGGGCAGGGTATCTACCCTCTGTCGTTGCAGCTCTACACGGGCATGAGGTTTCAAACCTTCTATGAATGCGAAGAGTTTGTCTTTGTCCCCCATGTCTCGTATGTTTAGCATGAGCGTGGAGAAGTCTCGCACGTACTCCCGCACTGACTTGGTTTGGCGGAGTTCCCACAGTTTTTTCCGTGCATTGTATTCCACATTCTCGGGGAAGAACTGTAGGCGTATGGCTGCCTTTAGTTCCGCCCATGTCTGGAGATTGTCTTCACCGGCCCTGATGGCTTCATATTTCACTCGCCACCAGAGTTTAGCATCGCCCTGAAGATACATGGCAGCAGTTGCTACCTGTTTTGCTTCGTCCAGTGGACCAACGGCATCGAAGTATTGTTCGATGTCGAATATGAAATTCTCCACTTCTTTAGCATCCCGGGCCCCGTTGTATGGCTTTGGCTCCGGAATTTTCAGCTTTTGTGGAGCAGGGGCAATGTTCATGGTGCCCCCTATATGATTGTCGCCTCCTCTGAGCAGGCTTTGAAGGGCAGCATTGAAAACATTGAGCTGGCCTGTCAAGTTGTCTATGGTTTGCTGCATGGCAGTGATTCTGTCTGCCTCTTGTTCACGTTGGGCCAAATCCTGAGCACGCTCTTGTTGGAGGTCCTCGAATTTTCCATGAATGGCAGCTGCCTCGACAGCTGCTGTTTGACGGTCATCCTCAGAGTCCCGACTGATGTTTGCAATGTCATTTTCGGCCAGCCGCATCCTGCGGTCCAGGTCGTCCAACCTTTGCTCTAGGCTGGTTTTTAAATCAGGCACCGTATCTACGATGGGCCGTAGTACGTCAATTATTTGTTCGAGGACGGTGATCCGATCCCCTTGAGTCACCATGGTCAGAAATTGTGAAATGACAACACGTTCCCTCGTCCGATGTCGAGCCTAGGCTCTGATACCAACTGTTACGCGGCGCCTTCCTGAGCTTCTTTGGAAGGGCGACGTAAGGCTAGGCAATCGTACTGACATCGATTGCCTAGCCTTACGTCGCCCTTCCAAAGAAGCTCACGAAGGCGCCACGTAACAGTGATTCCGCTCCGAGGCATTGACTACGACTGTTAGAGCGGTGACTCAGAGATTACGAGGTAGCTGTTGGCGTCCGCAGCCCCGTATCTCTTTTATCTTATTGTTTCCACTTTCTCCAACTAATTGTGCCAGAGATATTGTAATAGTAATTTTGTTATTACGATTTCATTAGTTGCTCATGACTTTGTGACACCCCGGTTTGGGCTGTAGTCGGGATGGTTCACTATGTTTTTTCGCAAATGACTGCTATTAAACTATGTTTTGTTGTTCTCTTTTTAAATTAACTGCTTAAAATGAGTTATGGTTCGAATTGGCTGGCCTTGTCTTCACGAGAGGCGCCATCACGACCGGGTTTGGGATTTGGGTCGTGACAAAGATGGACTCTACTAGAAACGACTCTGAGACATCCTAGGACAGTTTAAAACCTTAGGCTCTGATACCAAACTTGTCACGGCCCAACCTCGGGGAGCACAACCTCTGCTCAAAGGAGATAACTCGGCCAAGCAAGCCTACTTGATGCCTTTCTACCCAACCTTGCCCAGTAACTATATAAGCATCAGTAAAAGTGACAGACAAGAGAAGAGTCAAGTGCTCCATATTCTTTTTCCATTACTCAAAAGAGATTCATCTATGATTTCCAAAATATTACAAGATTATAAATATGATGGAAAACATGTTTGCCAAAATACCAACACTTCTAGTCCAATTCCCAACATCAAACACCACCTACACTATGTCTAAGGAGCCTCTAAATACAACAAAAGAGTAATATGGAAGTGCCCGACTATACCTCAAAACACAACGTATAACATCAAGTGACATTGGTCCCGGAGTAGAGTAGGGCGCACCAAAACCTGCTGAATAGAGATGACTCCTAACAAGGACAAAAGCTGCCCGCTGATGAACCACCTGCATCCATTGAATATGCAGCATCCCCGACAAAAGGGACGTTAGTACATGTGGAATAGTACTAGTATGTAAAGCTAAATGTCCTCTTTTGAAATAGAACGCCAATGTGAGAAGGGGAAAGACCATGGCAGCAACAAGCAACAATCAATGATATCCAAAGGCCAAGTTAAAACATAACAATTTTCAAAATACAAAAATAACACATGTTTTTGGTTGGGAGATCATCAGCACCGATATACCATCGTGTTCTTAGCACGGATTACGATCAGGCCCAATCGATTAGGCCATCTCCCCACGGACAATGTGGTTTGACATGTGATGCAAAATAAAAGGTGTTACCAAGAGTAGTACCACCGTGTGCGCAACATGGCGTCTGATCTCCACCCGATCGGCTAGACCGCCTTCCTACATATGTCGTGTGGGTTGACTTTCCAATTCACAACTAATATAAATCTCATCCCAAGTAAGGGGAATAATCACAATCCATCACAATCCACCCTACACCGGCACGTGTAGTTTCGGACATGGGCCTTATGACCCACACTTCTTCAGTTTGCTAATGATACTCCCAAAAACATTTTTGTTTTTGCACACAAAGGTAATATAAATACAAATGTATTCACCTCATCATCTTTCACATTGTATTAACCTTCATTAGTATTTTCAACCACTCACAACAACAATATTTCCCTGGCTCTTTTGGCCTTCACAAGATTCTTCATTCATGGCAAGGCGGTCTTATTTCATATTCCACACTTTCTTTTCTTTACATTCAAGGATCACCATCAAACATCAACATATAGAATATTCTGGAAAATACAACTTTAAGTTCATTAGTCATGAAGGCTTTAAACACATCAGATCCCTTTTCAAAGTATGGATCACAATGACTTGTAATCACAACACAAGTTATAAATAATAAGCGAGTAATTCACCGTACCTTTCTAAATACTTATTCACAAAAGGCAACACACAATTTCAACTCTCGAGTAGGTAAGAAATCAAATCACATTAACAATATTTATAAAGGAGGGCATGGTGATTTACGATTTAAACATGACTTCAGATCAAATGCACTAGCTACGACAACGATGGCCATGTTTTATATCTCACTCTCAGTTCTTTCCCTTTCAAGCGTATTTTATGGATCATCACTAAGAAGAGAATTTGGGATTAAGGCCTTAAGTTTAAATATGAATAATATGGGTCTTAGGCGCATTGAGTTTTCTTTCACAAATGGGCATAACAATTTGCAATTTAAACATGATTAGAAATCGTACTATCTTGACATATTGGTCATACTAGGATGCATTCCCGATGGAGAACACAATACGATATGAGAATTTGGTGCACATTCTTAGTATATATATCTCTCAACACAAGTTTATTCGAAATAATAAAATAAAGAATAACTCGGAACACGGGAATTAGGAACTTGGGTCAACCATACTTAAAACTCACCGGAACATCATGAAATTTGATTCCATAGAGAAGTTAGCCAAAATACCTAAAATTCGCCCCTTGACAGTACTACGATGGTCCACCACACTAAACAACTTCAATCTACAACAATGCAAGACATTTGTATCAATATTAGTAAGATTTATATACTTTAAGTCATTTAGACTTTTTATCAAACATCTAATGTACATATCTTTCTACAACCTCCTTCAATGGAATTTCTTCACGTAACAACCACCTTCCATACCAATGATTCACCTTACCATCATCTCTAAGCCATCCACAACTTCCATTAGCACATGCATGCCCAACAATTCACACCCAAACAATCGATCTCATTTATTAAACCATTTTACAGTCTCTACAACACCAACACAACCTAGGATAGGCACTTATGTCTTCCAATCACCATCCCATATGTCCTAACATATATTTGATAAATAAATAATCACCATAGAATAGTTATAGATGGTAGACATACCTCTTGTAGTGCGACTCTAGAAAATCCGACTTGTAGTGTTCTTGACCAATTTGAGGGTTTGAATAGAAATATATGGATTTTCAAGATTAATCCTTGTTAATATAAGTTTTTAGGAGTAATAATCAACTCAAATACTCCAAAAACATTACCTTGGTTCATGGGAGGGAAGTATAGGATGGATTCCTTTGATAGAGCAAGCCCTAGCTCAAAGGAATGACTTAGCCACTCTCACTACCCAGTCTTGGGGGTATTTATAGGGCTCCTACATGTGTGGCCGTGCACCTGGGCAAGTGACCGCACATCTAGCCGCGCACACGAGGTAGAAAACCCCCTAATATGCGCGGCCGCGCATCCGGCCGTGCATATGACACATGTCTAGTAAAATGGCCATAACTTTATATAGTAATATCCAAATGACAAATGGTTTGACACGTTGGAAACTAGACTCAAAGGGCTTTAATTGGATAGGTATATCACCACCTATGTCTTTATAATTTGTGCGTGACATTCGTTTGACGTCGGGTTTTGTGCTAATTGAGACATCCTTTCCACTTAATGTATCCAACTTGTTGCACGCAAATTCTTGATATTCACAAAAATCCTTAGTATGTACCAACACACCTTAAACATATATTTTCATTTTAATAATGATGTGGTTCTATCCCATAGGTCTCATTTAATACTCGAATACGTTATCCTCAAATACCACTGGCGCACTTTAAAATCTTAAATCATTAGTAAATTTTATCAGGGCCTTACATATACATACAACATACAATTATCTCTCACCCTACACTTTAAGTTGTGCCATGTCCCCATGACACACAATTAAAAAGCATAATATAAAGGAAACTTCCCTGAATATCTTGTCGGGGTCTGAGTCGAAGTAGGGCTCCATTCCTCGCGCTCGAACTAATACGCACATCAATGCAGACAGCTTCTTCTCAGCCTTCTTAGGGTACACCCCACACTTATCTTTCTCGTTCACCGCAGCCTTCTCTTTTGAGCCATTCACTTTCCACTCAACACTTGCAGCTAGTTTTCCTTTTTGCACCCCGTTTTCTACATTCATCTCAAATGTCACAGTCCGTTGATCCACTGTAAGCATGAGTTTCCTCTTGCGTATATCTAATATAGCTCTACCTGTCACTAAGAATGGTCTTCCTAGTATGAGGGAGACCTCCTTGTTCTCCTCCATATCCACCACTATAAAGTTTATAGGAAATACAAACTTATCCACCCAAACTAACATATCTTCCACTATCCCCGAGGGTGTTATAATCATTTGTCTGCCAGCTGCAAAGATATTGGCACTGACCTTATCTCCCCAATCTCCTTCTCCAGTTTCCTATAAATAGATTAAGGCATTAAGTCAATTGAGGCACCAGAATCACATAAAGACTTATCAAAATTTGTAGTTCCTAATGATCAAGGTATAGTAAAACTCCATATATCTCCACACTTTTGTGGGAGTTTATTTTGTAGTGCTCTGCAATGCTCCGTGAGCTTCACCACTGCAGTCTCCTCTATTTTCCTTTTCTTCATAAGGATCTCCTTCATGAATTTGGCATAAGAAGGCATTTGTGAGAGCACTTCTGTGAATGGTAAGTTCACATGAACCTGTTTCAGCATATCCATAAATTTCTCAAACTTCTTGTCCATCTTTTCTCAACATAGCTTTTGAGGGAAAGGTAAAGCAGACATATGTTTGCTCTCCTTATGTTCCTCCCTTCTTGATCTTTCTTCCTTCTTCTTCTTCTTCTTCTTCTTCTTCTTCTTCTTCTTCTTCTTCTTCTTCTTCTTCTTCTTGTCATTATCACTTTTCAGCTCCTCCCCACATTCTTTCGCAAGTATCACATCGTTTTGGACTAGGGTGGGATCTTTCAACACTTGCCCACTTCTCAGGGTCACAACATTCATCGTTTCCTTGGGATTCTTTTCTGTATCAGCGAGAAGAGTGACTGGAACCCTCTCAGATTATATTGTTGCAATATGTCCCACTTGGTTCTCCAAATCCAAATTTCCGCCCCTTGTCTTTCAAATCTTTCATCAGTTTTCACAATGAAGGCTTCATAAGATCATCTAAAACAGGCTGATTGGGCTGTTGAGGCTGAAACTGCTGCTCAGCTGATTCATAAAACTAGGAGCTCCTTGTCCTTGAAATCTGGGGTAGTTTTGTTGCCACGCATTTGCAGCACCCCCAGATGAACTCTATTAAAACCCACGGTGCTTCTGACCTATTGCATTAAAATTATAGTTCCCCAAAACATTCACTTCCTCATTTGAGGCTTGACACTCATGAGTAGAGTGGCCTCTTCCACAAATATCACAAGCTGCGTGAGGCTCATTTGGTATCGAGGCTAAGATCAGCTCCTATATTTCTTTTGCCATAGCATCAAGCTGTACCTGCACAGATGTATTAGCATCAACCTGGTGAACACTAGTCGATCTTCTTCTTTCAACACTCTCAGAGGGCCACTGATTTGCATCTTAAGATAACTTATCAAGGATTATGGTCTCCTCTAGAGTCTTCTTCATCAAGGGGCCTCAAGATACGTTGCTTAATGTTCTATGAGAGGCTGGTGTCAATACATCTCAAATGTCCTGGAGTTGCATCCAGAGTTCAATTCCTCTATGTTGACACTTTCGAACAATCTCATTAAACCTCTCTCATGATTCAAAAATAGTTTCCGTATTTTTCTGGCATAAGTTATGGATTTCTCTTCTAAACTTGCCCGTCTTAGCTGAGGAGAAATATTTATCAAGGCATTTTATAGTGATCTCCTCCCAAGTTCTAATTAATTCTGTGGGCAAGCTTCTAAGCCACTGCTTTGCATCATATTTAAGAGAAAAGGGGAATGCCCTTAAATACACTGCATCTTGTGATACATCATTGTACTAAAAGGTGTTCATAATCTCCTCGAAGTCCATTAGATGTGTGTTTAGATCTGTTTGGCTTCCCTCTGAAGACACAACAATTCTGAAGAGTTTGAAGCAACCCTTGCACCAATTAAAAATTGTTTGCTGCAATTGGGGGTAGTCTAACACTTGATAAATCTTGATTGTAGACCGGTCTAGCATAATCACCAAGTGGTATCCCAAGCCCGGGAGCTATATTTCCGAACTGATCTGCAGCCAAGGGTTGATTTTGAGCAATTCTCTGACCCCTCTCTTCTTCGCAGATAATATGTGCATCTCTAATAGCTGCTTCCTCAGCATTCCGTGTAGCTTGTTCTCTTTGTTCGGCTGCTTCTCTTGCAACCAAATCTACATTATCTTCATTGTTTCTAGCCATGAGTTCTTTGGTTGAGGATTTCCCAACCATTTCTATCGTCTCTGTGAGATTTCTTTCCTTCCTCAGCTGTTGCGGTTGTTTTTCAATTTCTGGCTCGTATTGTAGCACTTCCTTCGCATAAGTACTAGTCATGCACCACTCTGAACCTGTAACCTGCGCACAGTCAAAGAACACCAAACGTAAAAAGAGAAACTAAAAGTAAAAAGAAAATTCTTGAATTAGCACTACAAACTATTTCAAACATTGTTGATTGCCAATCCCCGGCAACGACGCCAAAATTTGACGAGCTCAAAACATACACTTAAATTATGCTGGCTAATCAAATATAGTATAGTATAATATTATTTCCACAAGGATTGGATTTAAACAATATTCTCGTAGTTTCTAGCTTGATTGCTATCCAAGATGATCAACAATTGAGATTTATATGATTTATAACTAAAATTAATAAGATCTAAAGCTATTGACTAATGACAACTGAAACAACGATAATCAAGGAAGTTATTAGTGGGAGAAAATAGGGATTGATAGGATAGGTGTAAGATAATTGTTTCGGATCTAACTCTAGATAATTAACTTCTAAGGTTCAGGTGAGTCTTTCAAATTCACTCAATTATTAGTTCAAACATTCGATTAAAACTCCTCTCTGGATTAAGTCTTAACCTCACAAGATGAACCAATTTAAGCATGTGAATATAGGCACGAATGCGCAATGGATTTGTCTTTAGGAAAATCTCTTTCAATTATTCTCCTAACTAGATTTAATCAATGGTTCAACTAGCCTCTTTCGATTACTTAGAAGAATGAATAAACTCAACCAACAATATAATGCAAAGATATCACAAGTTATGCTTCTCTCAATTACATGAATGAGTGAATGTAGATGCAACAGTTAAATCATCCAAAAATGCTTCAATACATAAAACTAGAGTTATAACCCACAAACAATCATCAATACACCAAATCCATCAAACATTAAAGGTAATTTACTCCATGGATATGAAGAAATTCATCAAAAATAGAGTTAAAGTATGGGAAAACAAAAATTCAATCCAAACTCGTGTCTTGGGTATGGAAGGAATGATGAAATCCTCATGCTCGTGTTCTTTTAACTCCTCCTTTGCCTCCTTAGGTCGAATATGTGTCAAAAGTCTAGAAAAGAACATTTTTCCATGTATTTATACCAAGTAGGGTCGAGCCCAGAAGGAATCACCTTTTCCTAGCTGAAATAGGATATTTACTATGTACAAAATACACAGGCGCACCGCATGAGGCGACGCGCCATGTGGGGCATTAGTAGAGAAATCCAGTGAGCTGATTTTTTCACTCTGCATGAATTTTGCACTAGCGCACCTCGCCCCGCTATGCATGGCGCGGGGTAATAGTGTAATTTTCTCAAAGTAATTTTGTTTTCTCATTTTTTGACATCCAGACTTGTTCCTCGACCCCCGAACGTGATCCCGTCTTAATTTCTTGGGATTTTACTCAAACTTCAAAGCTTCAACTTATTCAAATTAGCTCCAAATTATCTTAATAGCTCGGAATTACTTCCTACAAGGCATAAAACACATAATAAGTGCAAAACGCTACCAATCAAAGCGCAAACACAAATAAAGTGCAGTGAATTAGTGTGCAATAAGAGACTAAAATACGTAATTATAGCCTACCATCACATTTCTAATTTGACTTCCAAAATAAGGGTACCACCCACGCTATGAATACGGAGCCTCTAATAGATACAAAAGAGTAGCATGATGGTCCCGACAACAAGGCTCCGCTATACCTCAAAACTATATACACAAAGGATAAGAGATACAAGACCCCGAAATGAAATGGGGCTCACCAAGTCGGTTGAGGAGAAGTTGTGCTGCTATCACTGATCAATACTACCTACTATGGAACCACCTGCATCCATTAAAGATGTTGCGCCCCTTGCAAAGGGGACGTTAGTACATATGGAATAGTACTAGTATGTAAAACAAAACAGCCTCTAAATAGAACGAGTAACAGTAAAAGGAGAACGAAACATGAAATCAATAAGAGCCTCAAATAGTATTAATGGGTCAAGTTTTGAGAAAAGAAAATTTCAAATAAGTTTCAATATTTTTAAGTTGGAAGATCATTATTACCAATATACCATCGTGCTTTTAGCATGGATTCCGATCTCAGCCTGATCGGCTAACCCATCTCACCCCAAGACATCCACTCACAACACCACCATGTGCGCGGCATGGCGTCCGATCTCAGCCCGATTGGCTAAGCCTTCTCACCAAAATGCCGTGTGGGTCGACATCACATCATATCTTGCTAGCAGTAATCTCATACCATTTAAGGAAAATATCTCAACACATCAACCTCATCCCATATAAGGGGAAACAATCTCATCACATCAACACGGGGATTTACCCTCAATCACTCGTACACTGGCGAGTGTAGTTTTGAGGTTAGGTTATTTCGACCTACCCTTCCTCGGTGACTAAACGATACTCCTGAAGCATTAGTTATATAAAGGATTTACAACTCATTTCATAATCTTTCACACGTCTTTCCATTTTATTTGCACCGGTGGCCACAATTGTAATATCATTCTTGGCACACGAGCGTATTTCATATTTCATACTCACTCCTATAACTTTCAAGTGTTACCATGGATTATCATCAATAAGACAAATTTTAAATCAAGACTTTAAGTACACATATGGAGAAACAAGAGTTTTAAGCACATTGAGTTTCTCTACCACGATTAGGCATGCTAGCTTGCAATAGAAACATGGTTTTTGAATCACAATACCTTTGATACATTGATCCTACTAGATTACATTCTCGGAGGGAATCATGATACGATAGGAACATTTGGAGCAAATTTTAGGTACATACATCTTTCAACCCAACACTCATTTAAAATAATGAAATCTATTAGGAAGAGCTCAAAACATGAGACATAAGAAATTGAACCAATCATGATCGCAAGTTATTAGGACATCATGGAAGTCGATTCTGCGAGAGAAGTTTAACCAACGTACCTCGCATTGAGCTTCATTAAATTACAACAATGTTCCAGAAGTCTTAGCAACTTAAATATATTTAGAAGCATAACAAAATTGAACACATATTAGGAGGTTATTCGTGGTTTCAGCTCATTTGAATTTTATCAAGCACTAGATGGGCATTATGATTTCACGGCCCTCCTACGATCGATTCCTTCATCCCACTACCCAAAGTCTACCCACTTGAGCTGAACAATCTTCACGCAAACCTTAATAGTACATGCATGCATAAATAACACTCACACACTCAAGAATCACACTCCTCACTATCCATCTTCTACCCCAAATTCGAAATTGAAACTAGGATATGGAACCTTACCTCTTGGATGAAGAACTTGTGTGTTTTTCCTTGTGGATTCTCCATCATTTAAGCAAGGATTGATGAGCAATTAGTGCAGGAACTCCCCTCTCACTCTAAAGCATTTCCTCACTCTAAAATATGAGGTTTTTATCTTACAAATGGTCCTTTGAGTTTATATACCGAAATAGGGTCGGGTTATCAAAAGAAAAAAATGGACCCTCCGAACACAGCTCTGCAGCCACAGAGTGGACCACAAATCAGGTCTGCAGCTTGCCAAATGGACTGCAGAAACTGTCCCAAAAATTGGGCCGGTCTGCTCTAGTCTGCGGCCAGGTTTGCGGCCCACTTATCAATTGTGCGGTCGTAGAATGTACCGCAGAATCTCTCTCCGGAAATCTTCATGCTGGTTCTGCGACGGATGTGCGACCCGCGAAACAATTATGCGGTCGCATACTTGACCGCAGAACAACCTCCAAAATTTGTCCATTTCTATGTTTCACTCTGCGACGGATGCGGTCCGCAGATCAGTTCGCGGTCATAATATGGACCGCAAAAATGCCCTGTTCTGCAATAATCTTTCTTCAAAACCCCAAAGATTAGGTGAAATTTTTATGGGGCCTTACATATAATGCTTTCTTAGGCCACACAGAGTAAGGCACCAAGTGACAGTCGCAGTCCTGCAGTTTGGGTCGTGACACAATCCATCACAGATCCAGCATGAAGACTTTAGGAGGGGAGTTATGCGACACATTATGCGACCGCAGACCTCCGCACACCTCACCCGAACAGTTGAGTTCTTGACATCACTTCCGTGGCCCATTTTGCATACCGCATATCCATTCTGTGGTCCACTCTTCGACCATAGAGCTGTGCTTGGAGGGTCCATTTTCTGGTTTTTATAACCCAACTGTATTTCGATATATAGACGTTAAGGACCATTTGTTAAGTAAATATATGATATTTTGAGAGTGAGGAAGTGCTCTAGAGTGAGAGGGGGTTCCTAAACTAATTGTTCTTCAATTGTTGCTCAAGGCTTGGAGGATTAACAAGGAAAACCACTAGGTCATCATCCTAGAGGTAAGATTCTACTTCCTAGCCCTCAATTTCGAATTTAACTAAAAATAGGTAATGAGAAAAGCAATTCTTGGGTGTAGGAGTTGTTCATTATGAATGCATGTACTATCAAGGTTTGTGGAAAGATTGTTGAGTTCAATTGGGTAGACTTTGGGTAGTGGGATGAAGGAATCCACCATAGCAGGACCCTGTAACCATAATGCACGCCTATTGCTTGATAAAATGTTCAAATGAGTTGGAACCATGAACTCCTTCCTAATTTGTGTTTAATTTTGTTATATTTCCAAATAGATTGAAGTTGCCTTGGCTAAAGTTTTCTCTTAGAATTGAATCCCACGTTGTTCTTGTAAGCCCGGGGTTGATCATTATAAATATGACTATTCCTAATGTGTTTATCTTATTGACTTATCCTTCGAGAATGTGATCTAAGTATGTGCTGTGTGTTAACATGTTATAACTTCAAGACGTGATTCTAATGAAAGCTATTATGTCGAATTGTGTAAGAAATCTCATTGTGCCTAAGAATCTTATTTGCTCACACGTCTACTTGAAGTCTTGAATCGAGTTGCCTTGTTGTTGATAATCCTTGATGGTGTTTGAAAGAAAAAAAAAGTGAGTATGAGATATGAAACACGGCCAACGTGTCGAGAATAATATTAAAATAGAGGCCACTAGTGCCAATGAAATGAAGAAAAGTGCAAAAGAAATTGAAATGAGCTGTAAATTCTTTAAATAATAAATGCATTGGAAGCATCGTTTAGTCACAGAGGAAGGGTAGGTTGAAATGACCTAACGCCGAAACTACACGTGCCGGTGTAGGAGTGAGTGAGGGGTAAAATCCCCGTGTGAGGTGGTGAGTGTTTTCCCCGAATATGGGACGAGATTGATGTCTTGAGATAATTCTTCTTAAATGGAATGAGATGATTGCTAGCAGAATGTGAGGTGACGTCGACCCACACGACATTGTGATAAGATGGCTTAGCCGATCGGGCTAAGATCGGACGCCATGCCGCGCACATGGTGGTATTGTGAGTGGACGTCTCGGGGTGAGACGGCTTAGCTGATCAGGCTGAGATCGGATTCCGTGCTAAAAGCACGGTGGTGTATCGATACTAGAGATCTCCTAACTTAAAACATTGAACTTTCTTGAAATTCATTCTTTCTCCTAACTTGGAACTTTTATATTGATGAGGCCCTCATTGATTTCATGTTTCTTTATCATTGTACTATTACTCGTTCTATTAAAGGGGTGTTTAGTATTCATACTAGTTCTATACCATATGAACTAACATCCCTTTTGCTGGGGGCACTGCATCTTTAATGGATGCAGGTGGTTCCACAACAGGCGACATTGAGCAGTGATAGCAGTACACCCTCTCCTCAGCTGACTTGGTGAGCCCCACTTCATTTTGGGTCCTATATCCTTTATCCTTTGTACATAGCATTTTGAGATATAGCCGGGGCCTTGTCACCTACACCATCACAACACTCTTTATTTTCCGTTAGAGGCTCCGTAAACATGGCGTGGTTTGTATATTGGTGTTGGGAAAGTCAAACTAAAAATGTTGCATTTGTATCACATGTTCCACTTCAAATTATGAATGTGTAATGTATTTTGAGATTTATAAGCAGAGTAACCAATGGTAATGAAATGGTGTTGTTCGCATGACCATCTTATTGTCTAATTAATGAAATGTGTTTTCTCTTTAATCTTGGGTGAGTCGGGTAGACGGCATTGTGCATGCTTACTCGATCGGTTATCTCGATTGAGCGCTGGTCACGCTCCCCGAGGTCGGGCTGTGGCAAGCTTGGTATCGTAGCCTAAGGTTTTAAAGTATCTTAGGATGTCTCAGAGCTGTGTCTAGTAGAGTCCTTCTTATCAGTGTGTTGTCGACCACATCTATAATTAGGAGACTACTTGGGCATTTAGGAATAATACCCTTCTTTGATGTTCTAGATCGTGCGATAAAGCTGATTATAAGACTATTCCTCCTTTAACTCGTGCATTGCTCTAACTTTCAGTACATGGTGCCTAGGAAGAAAGCAAGAACTGGCCAAAGAGCCGATGCCACCCCAAGAGTGGCAGTCGATTTAATAACAAATGATGCGGGTGAGCACCCGAGGGGCGAGGATGTTCCCCCAGCTACTACACTACGGGATTCTACTACTCCTACTCAGACTACACCAATCCCTACTCCTACTGAGGGTACAACTATTCCACCTCCAGCCCCAGCTTCCGGTCGCGGTGTTTCTGATGGGGACCTTAGGGGAGCCATACAGATGTTGGCTTAGATAGTGGCTTCACAAGCCCAGAGATCGAATGTTGCACCTGCTTCTTCTAGCCAGCAAAGAGATTCTGCTAGTTCCAGGGTGAACAGGTTTCTTCAGTTGGATCCTCCAGTGTTCACAGGCACTAATCCTGAGGAGGACACCTAGGACTTTATTGATGAGAAGCACAAGAGTTTCTGAGTCATGCGTGCTACTGAGATGGAGGGAGTGAAGTTGTCCTCCAACCACCTAAAAGAGGTGGCCTATTCTTGGTTCGAGATGTGGGAGGAGTCCCGTGAGAAGGGGAGCCCTCTAGTGAGGTGGAGTGAGTTTGCCGACGCCTTTATTTACCACTTCGTGCCTGCCGAAACTAAGCCAGCCCATGCCGTGGAGTTTGAGAATCTGAAACAGGGTAACATGAGTTTGTGGGAGTATCATACGAGGTTCGCAAACCTGTCCAAGTATGCCATCTACATGTTGCCCACTATGGAGGCTAGAGTACGCCGGTTTATGCAGGGCCTTAGCCCCTTAGTTATTAATGAGGCCGCTACAGCCTCCTTGAATTCTTATATAAACTATGGTAAGACGGTGGCATTTTCTCAAGCCACAGAGACATGCAAATTGAAGAAAAGAATGGAGCTAGAGGGTAGCAATAAGGCTCGGTCCGCGCGAAACTTTGATGGTATGAAGGGTCACATTCATAGGGATTGTCATTTGTCCCACCAGACCATGGGCAGGGGAGCAGCACAACCAGCCATTTCTGTAGCTGCTACATCCACAGCACCTCCTCCAGCTCGAGGCACTCCAGCACCCAGAAGGCGTTGTGCAGCTAGAGGTGGAGTATAGTGTTCGGGAGGAACCAACCATTTCTATGCTACGAGGGGTCGCCAGAGTTCAGAGGCTTCTCCAGATATTATCACATGTATATTGACTGTCCAATCTCATGATAAATATGCTCTTATTGATCCCGATTCCACTTTGTCATATGTCACTCCTTATGTTGCTATGGAATTTGGGATAGAACTGGAACAACTTCATGAACTGTTCTCTGTATCTACTCCGGTTGGTGAGTCTATCGTGGCCGTGCGGGTTTATAGGGATTATGTTGTCACGGTGCGTGGTCGGGACACCATGGCTGATGACATTGAATTGGGGATGGTAGATTTTGATGTAATAATAGGGATGGACTTGCTTTAATCATGTTTTGCCACGATTGATTGCCGAACAAGGATTGTTAGGTTTGAATACCCAAATGAGCCAATTATTGATTGGAAGGGGACAGTGTGGTGCCGAAGGGTAGGTTTATTTCCTATCTTAAGGCCAGAAGATGATCAACAAGGGGTGCATTTACCATATGGTCCGAGTTACGGACACCAATGCTGAGGCCCGACACTTGAGTATGTGCCTGTTATGAATGAATTTCTAGAAGTCTTTTCGGATGAGCTCCATGGGATCCCACCAGACAGGGAGATTGATTTTGGGATTGATGTGATGCCAGGAATGCAACCTATATCTATTCCACCCTAAAGCATGGCACTGGCAGAATTGAAGGAACTAAATGAACAATTGAATGACTTGCTCGAAAAGGGTTTCATTCGGCCGAGCGTGTTGCCTTGGGGCGCACCGGTTCTCTTTGTAAGGAAGAAAGATGGGTCACTGAGAATGTGTATTGACTATCGACAGCTCAATAAGGTCACGATCAAGAATAAGTACCCACTGCCAAGGATAGATGACTTGTTTGATCAATTGTAGGGTACTAGGTATTTCTCCAATATTGATTTTAAGATCTGGTTATCACCATTTGAAGATCAAGGAGCAGGATATAAGCAAAATGACTTTCAAAAACCGATATGGGCACTTTGAATTTCTAGTAATGTCTTTTGGGCTAACAAATGCCCCGGCAATTTTCATGGATCTTATGAATCGAGTCTTCACACCTTTTCTCGACTCCTTTGTGATAGTGTTCATTGACGACATCCTTGTATATTCACGAAGTCGGGAGGACCATGCCAATCATCCCAAGGCAGTTTTGCAGACTATATTAGCACAAGTTGAATGCAATATTTTCAAAGTGTGAATATTTTCTTGAATATCTAACATTCTTGGCTCATGTCGTCTCCGGAGAAGGAATTAATGTGGATCCGCATAAGATTGCAACTGTGAGGAATTGGCCGAGGCCTATAACTCTAACAGAAATTCGTCGTTTCTTGGGCTTAGCTGGGTATTACAGAAAGTTTGTGGAAGGGTTCTCTACTGTTGCCTCTCCCTTGACTAAATTGACGCGGAAGGCTGTTAAGTTCCAATGGTCTCAGATGCTTGTGAAAGGAGCTTCCAAGTGTTGAAATCAAGATTAACTACGGCACCGGTATTGACCTTAATAGAGGGTGCGGATGGGTTCGTGGTATATTGTGATGCTTCGATAATTAGACTAGGGTGTGTATTGATGCAACATGGCAAGGTGATCACTTATGCTTCTAGGCAACTCAAGAATCATGAGCGGAACAATCCAACACATGACTTGGAGCTCATGACGGTGGTTTTTGCATTGAAGATTTGGCATCATTATTTGTATGAGGTCCATGTGGATATATTCACGGACCATAAGAGCCTTCAATATATTTTCAAGCAGAAGGAATTGAATCTGAGGCAGAGAAGATGACTTGAGTTACTCAACGATTATGGCATCGATATCCTATATCATCCGGGGAAGGCTAATATTGTGGTGGATGCTCTTAGCCGAAAATCTGTGGGCAGTTTGGCTAACTTGGAGGCATATCAAAGGCCGTTGTCCAAGGAGTTTCATCAGTTGGATAGTTTGGGAGGTTGTCTTGCGGACTCTGGTGAAGGAGGGGTGACTGTGCAAAATAGGGCTGAATCATCGCTTGTTGTGGAAGTCAAGGAAAAGTAATACAATGATTGTTGGTACAGTTGAACGAAGGAATTCATAAATGTAAGACCATGGCTTTTTCTCTTGGCATGGATGATGGTACACTAAGGTACCAAGGGCGACTATATGTTCCAAATGTGGATGATCTCCGGGAATGAATGATAATCGAGGCTCACACTTCCAGGTATTCCGTGCACCCAGGCTCTACGAAGATGTACGATGATCTTAAGGAAGTCTACGGTGGAATGACATGAAGAGGGAGGTAGCGGACTTTGTGGCAAGATGTCCGAATTATCAACAAGTGAAGGCCGACCATCAAAGGCTCGGTGGGTTGGCACAGAACATAGAAATTCCGATGTGGAAATAGGAGATGATCAATATGGACTTCGTGGTAGGAATACCTCGCACTCCTTGAAAATTCAACTCTATTTGGGATATTATGGATAGACTCACGAAATCAGCACACTTCTTACCTGTTAAGGCTACCGACACGCCGGAACAGTATGCTCAATTGTATATCAAGGAAATAGTTAGGTTGCATGGCACTCCACTTTCCATCATTTCTGATCGAGGGGCACAACTCACAACTAGTTTTTGGAAGATATTTAAGCAAGGTTTGGGTACTCAGGTGAATCTTAGTACAGCCTTTCACCCGCAGACTGACGGGCAGTAAATGTGGACTATTCAGACACTTAAGGATGTGTTGTGCGCTTGTGTACTTGACTTCAAAGGTAGCTGGGATGATCACTTGGCACTCATTGAATTTGCCTACAACAACAGGTATACGCTAGCATTCAGATGGCACCGTTCAAGGCTTTATATGGTAGGAGATGTAGATCTCCCATTAGATGGTTCGAGATTGGGGAAGCAGAGTTTATATGACCAGACCCCGCGCATCAGGCTATGGAGAAGGTTAAGATCATTAAGGAGCGGTTGAAAACTGCTCAAAGCTATCAGAAGTCCTATTTGGATGTCCGTCGTAAGGATTTGGAGTTCAAAGAAGATGATTGGGTATTCTTGAAGGTTTCCCCTACGAAGGCTATAATGTGGTTCAGTAAGAAAAGGAAATTGAGGCCGAGGTATTTTTGACCGTGCAGAATAATTCAGAGGATTGGTCAGGCAGCTTATACCTACAGAAATGTCTTTAGAGCACCCGGTGTTTCATGTATCCATGTTGAAGAAGGTTGTAGGAGATCCGTCGCTTACTGTTCTCGTTGAGATTGTAGAGGATAAAGAATAACTGACTTATGAAGAAATTCCAATTGCCATTCTTGATAGGCAAGTCTAAAAGTTGAGAAATAAAGAGATTGCCTCAATGAAAGTGCTATGGCAAAACCAATAGGTTGAAGAGGCCACTTGGGAGACCGAGGAAGAATGAAGAAGAATTACCCTCATATGTTTGAATAGTTATGTAATTGTTTCTATGACGTTTCCCCTACGAATTATCATTATGTGTCACTTGTACAGTTTATGCTAAGGGTGTTCCTTTCTGATAATATATTGTCTATAAGGCCACAATTGGTGTTAATTTCATGTTATGTTGCGTCATTTGATTATGTATATGTTGTTAGGATTAGTTTATGGGATTTTCTGACAGGCAGATAAGCCCAATTATAGGGGAAACTCTACAACAATTTTTAGAAATTTAAGGAGTTAGACAAAAATTTGGAACTACTAGTGTGTGAAATAGTAGCTGAGTCACATTGGATACTAATGGCGGATTTTGACCCTCATTCGAGTACGAATGATCTTAAGGGGGGGAGGATGTAAGGCCTCGTAAAACTTCACCCTGAACCTGGGTTTTCGTGATGCCAAGGTAGCTTATGTGTTGATAATACGAACTTTTTGGGTTGAACAGTGCGTTGGGCAGTTGAAGACAATTTTTGGCAAAACAGGGCATTTCTCTGGTCCAAGGGCATTTCTGTGGTCCACTATGGGACTGCAGAATCACTCTGCGGGCGGCAGATCGGCCGCAGAGTGTAACAGAAAAATGGCCAATTTTGGAGGGTCGTTTTGCGGTCCATTATGCAACCGCATAATGCTTTCGCGGGCTGCACAATCCACTATATATCCAGCATGAAAATTTTCAAAGGGGAGTTCTGCGGTGCATATACGACCGCAGAATTGGTCTGCGGACCGTAGACCTGCTACAAACCTGACCCGAACATCCCAGTTCTTGAAATCACTTCTGTTGCCCATTTTGCGAACCGCGTATCCGTTCTACAGTCTACTCTGTGACCGCAGAGCTGTGTTCGGAAGGTCCATTTTCTTGTTTTTATAACCAGACCCTACTTCAATATATAGACGTTAAGGACCATTTCTTAAGAAAAAATCTAATATTTTGAGAGTGAGGAAGTGCTCTAGAGTGAGAGGGGGTTCTTAAACTAATTGTTCATCAATTCTTGCTCAAGGCTTGGAGGATAAACAAGGAAAACTCACTAGGTCTTCAACCTAGAGGTAAGATTCTACTTCCTAGCCCTCAATTTCGAGATTTAACTGAAAATAGACAATGAGAAAAGCAATTTTTGGGTGTGTGAGTTGTTCATTATACGTGCTTGTGCTATCAAGGTTTGTGGGAAGATTGTTGAGCTCAATTGGGTAGACTTTAGGTAGTACGATGAAGGAATCCACCATAGGAGGACCTTGAAACCTTAATGCACACGTAGTGCTTTATAAAATGCTCAAATGAGCTGAGACGATGAACTCCTTCCTATATCAAAGTTGCTAAGATTTCCGGAACATTGGAGTAATTTAACGACGCTCAAGGCGAGGTATGTTGGCTAAAATTCTCTCTCAAAATTAAATCCCACGTTGTTCTTGTAAGCCCCCGGTTGATCATTATAAATGTGACTATTCCGAATGCTTTTTATCTTATTGTCTTATCCTTCGGGAATGCGATCTAGGTATGTGCTATGTGTTAACATGTTATAGTTTCAAGATGTGATTCTAATGAAAGTTATAATGTCGAATTCTGTAAGAAATATCATTATTCCTAAGACTATTATTTGCTCACATGTCTATTTAAAGTCTTGAATAGAAATGCCTTGTTTTGAGCGCCATTCGCGCTCTCCTAGATCGGGGTGTGACATTTTGACCGGGCGGACCCAAGATTGACTTTTGTTTACTTTTGGGGAATTGTGTAAAGATCTTATCTTTACTAATTGAAATTGGTTTCTCTTGCATTGTTTGATGATATTAAGTCATTTTTTGTTAGATTTGAGCTATGCAGAGGCGAATTTTATGGGAACAGCCATTTTGAGTGTTGATTTGGACAAGTTGAGGTAAGTATCTTGCCTAAATTTATGTGAGGGAGCTACTCCGCACGATTCGGTTTAGTTGTACTATTTAAATTATGTTAAATATGTGTACATAAGGTGACGAGTGTGTGGAGGGCTTACATGTGAAAATTGACCGATTTAGACTCTTAGGTTATTTATAACCATTTAACTGAAGTTGTTATTATTTTCTCTATCTTTCACTGTAAAGTTTAGTCTTGTATGCATTTTGGCGTAGTTGTTATTACATGATATCTCTTCCATTGTTGAGTCGTTCTCATGCATTTGTCGTAGTTGCTATATTACGTGCTATCTCTTTTATTGTTGAGTTTATGTTATACTTTTGAATTTAAGTTGCCATTTCATGGAATTATCTTTCAATGTTAAGTTTATCCTTATGCATTCAAGTGAAGTTGTAGTGTTGAGAGCTATCAACATGTTTGTGGTTGAAGTTATTAGTTATTGAAATATCTTTCCTTATTGAGTTATTTTGCGTTTCCATTTGTCGCTATTGAGATTCTTGTGCACATTGTGGTTGAGCCGTGGGCTATGCTGTTGTGGTGACATTGCTATTGTTGATTTTGGTAATGTTGTGGATTATGGGCACGTGTGGTGCGAGTTGAGGGTTGTGTTGTGATATTGATGCGCATGTGGCGATATAAGGATGATGTATTGATGCACATACGGTGAGATAAGGTGAGATTTATGCGTGTGTTGCTTGTAAGGAAATTACTCGAAGCCATGCAGCGAGATAAGGGGGCTAAAGCGTGTGAAGCTATTTCAAAATATATATTTTAAAAATAAATGTAAGGCTCACACGGCGATATAAGGAAGATTTTGTGATTTGTGACTTGTGGATTGTAATTATGAGGTGTGATTATGCATATGTTATTTTGTATGGGAACGATTGTGACTTCTTGTGTGAGTCATGTATTTCATGATTTCCCCGTGTTGCTTTAATGTGCTTATCTATGCCACCAATGTTACTTGGTGAATTGATTGTCCCGATGAATTTACTTGCATAGACTCATTATATCATACTCTCTTGAGTTGTTGGTAACATAATGGTTTTAAATGAAGACATTGTTAATGAGTTAGTAGATATTTTGTAATGAGTTAATTAGGTGATTATAATGGTGCTAAAGAAAGCAGTTAGTAGTCAAAGGATGTTGTAGTATATCTTGTTTGTGAGAAGGAGGGATTGTTGGAAAAAGAAACATCATTACTAGAGGTAGTAAAATGCTACGTACTCTAGGTGTTTATAAAATTCCAAAATAACCTAAAACCTGGAAAATTTTACTAATATTAGTCCAATTGAATTATGTTGATACAGATTGAGATTATAAGAGTACAGGGAGGTTTTAGTATCACAAAAGAGTTGAATTGAGGTATGTTGACTAAACTCCTTTTCTAGAATCGGAATCCATAAGTTCCTCGTGAGTTGTAAATGTGGTTTGTCCAAACTCTCATTTCGACTGATCCAATTGCTTCCGAAAATTGATTTGCCTAAATGCTTATGTACACGAGTCACGTTTGAATTAATCCTATTCTATGATGCTTCCTCTTAGTGGGAAAATGTTAAAATCTGGTTGTTGTAATTAATGCATATGTTTTGAATCCATGCGTCAATAGTAAATCACCATGCTCTCCCTTGTAAGTATTTCCAATGTGTTTGAGTTCTTACAAACTCATGAGTTGAAGCTATAATGCACCACTTTTGGGAAAAGCATTCCAAGAATAAATAGTGTATTAATCGCTTATGATTTTAACTTGTGTTTCGATTGCCAATCATTATGCTCCACTCTTTTGAAAGGAATTCAATATACTTAAGGTACAGAAACTTCCTTGTACTATGATGAGATTATTCCCCTTAATTGGGATGATTTTGTTGCTAACACCTGCTCATATCACCATGTCGACCCACACGACATTGTGGGGAGACGACTTAGCCGATCGGGTGGTGATCGGACACCATGCCACACACATGGTGGTTCCTCCTTCTTATCATTACATTTGATTCATATCACCATGTCAATCCATATTCATTACTGGTGAGACGGCTTAGCTGATCGAGCGGAGATCGGACTCCGTGCCATGTGCACGGGGGTACTAGGTATCCATGTCGACCCGCCTACTTGGGGAGAGATGGCTTAGCTGGTCGAGCAGTGATCAGACTCCATGCCTCGGGCACGGTGTGATGATCGATGATAATGATCTCCCAACCAAAAATGTTAATGCTTATTTGAAAATTGGTTATGTTTTAACTTGGTATTTAGATATTATTGGTTTTCCTTGCCGCTTTCATGATTCTCTCCTTCTTATGTTGGCATTATATTCTATGAGAGGGTATTTAGATTTACATACTAGTACTATTCCGTATGTACTAGCATCCCTTTCGCTGGGGACACTGAATCTTTAATGTATGCAGGTGGCTCCGCAGCAGGTGGCTCAGGTTCTTAATATGTGTGCCCTCTTCTCAGCTCACTCGGTGAGCCTTACTCTATATCAGGGCCGTATGTTTGTACTGATACTTTTATATTATTTTGAGGTATAGCCGGGGCCTTATCACCGACATCTCCATACTATTCTCATGTCGTTTGAAGGCTCCGTAGACATATTGTGGGTCGTGTTTTTAATGGGGGAAAACTATAAATATTGTTCATGTCATTTAATCTCACTTACAAACCATGAATTGTAGTATTTTGCCTTCTATAAATGAATCTAATTTATGAAATTGGAAGTGTACATTTTACCCTCTGATTTGACTATCTGTTCATATTTATTCGTGAGTTATTTATCGGCAAGGTCGAATGGTAGGCACTAAGTAGGTTTGCTTGACTGGGGTAACTCGATTGAGCAGTGGTCCCGCTCCCCAAGATCGGGGTGTTACACCTTATTTGATTTCTAAACTAAATACATTATCTAAGGAGGCAATTTTGCAGTCAGTTTCGCGACCGTAGAACCATTCCACGGGCCGCATACCTATCGTGGAGTTCAATAGGAGAAGAAATATTTTGAAGGTTATTTTGTGGTCCATTATGCGACTGCATTTTCATTTTGCAGACCGCACTTTC
Organism: Nicotiana obtusifolia; assembly: GCA_002018475.1. Classification (NCBI taxonomy): domain Eukaryota; kingdom Viridiplantae; phylum Streptophyta; class Magnoliopsida; order Solanales; family Solanaceae; genus Nicotiana; species Nicotiana obtusifolia. The sequence continues at coordinate 70,556 of MCJB01005980.1, read as the reverse complement.
GTTGCTGATTCAACATGAGAAATTCTGGAGGCTGATTCTGCTATCAATTTCGTGGCCGCATAACTGGTCTGCGGATCGCAAACCTGCCGCAGACCTAACCCGACCAGCTAGTTTTGGAGGATGATCTTGCGGTCCTTTAGGCGGACCACATACATGTTTTGTGGTGCATTGTGCGACCGCATAGTTGAATTTGGAGGGTCCATTTTGTAAATTTTATAACCCAACCCCATTTTGATTAAAAGCCACTAGGCTCATTTTGAAGGCAAAAACATGTTGTTTTATAGAAGTGCGAGTACCATAGAGAGAGAGGAACAACCTCCAACCACTTTGCTCATCAATTCTTGTCCAATTTTGAAGATTCAAGGAAGGTCACACACTAGACCATCAACTATAAGACTTTGTCCTAAGCCTTCATGTAATTGTTATGGTTTAAGTAGGTTGTGGAGTAGGGAAATGGGCCATGCATATGGAGGTTATTAGGGTTGTTGAACTATTACGGGTAGATTCTTGTTGAGACTGGTTGAGGTAGGAAGGGAGCACTATTGTAGAGCTTTGTAGTCAATTTCGCATATTAGGTGTTTGATGAAACGTCAGAAAGGGCTAAATCTAAGAACACCTTCCTAATTATGGTTAAATGTTTTTATGTTTCTATAGATTGAGGCTGCTAGAAGTATTGGGACGTTGTAGTAATCTGAGAAAAGCTCAAGCAAGGTTTGTTGGGTAAACTCCATTTCTAGAATCGGAATCCATGAGTTCCTCGTGAGTTGTAAATGTCATTTGTCCAAACTCTCATTTCGATTGTTCCAAATTGCTTACGAAAATTGATTTGCCTAAATGCTTATGTACACGAGTCGCCTTTGAATTAATCCTATCCTATGATGCTTCCCCATAGTGGAAAAATATTCAAATATGGTTGTTGATCCATGTTTCAATTATGAATCACCATGCTCTCCTTTGTAAGTATTTCCAATGTGTTCTGAGTTCTTACATGCTCATGAGTTGAAAATATAGATATAAGGATCCCCTTTTTGGGAAAAGTATTCCATGAATAAATGTTGTATTAATTGTTTATGATCTTAACTTGGGCTTCGATCACCAATCATTACAACTCTTCTAAAGAAATCTACTATAATTAATGAACTCGTTACTAATGAACTTAAAGTTATGATTTCCCGAATGTCCTATATGTTGATGTTTATGATAATGATCCTTGGAAGTAAAGAAAAAAAAGTGTGAAATGTGAAATACGACCATCGTGCCATGAATGAAGAACTCTAGGAATAGCCAAGAGAGCCAGTGAAATAATGATATTGTGAGTGTTTAAAAGTGCTAATGAAGCTACATATTGTATGAAAGGCTATGAGATGAGTACATTTCCATTTCTACTTCCTTTGTATACAAGAAAAATATTTTTGGGAGTATCATTACCGAGCCGAGGAAGGGTGGATTGTAACGGCCCGCACCTGAAACTACACGTGCCGTGTAGGAGTTGATTGAGGGATGAATTCTCGTGGTATATTGTGTAGAGATTATTCCCCTTAATTGGAATGACCTTGTTGCTAGCATTGGATGTCGACTTACACGGCATATGTGGGGAGACGACCTAGCCGATCAGGTGGTGATCGGACGCCATGTCGCACCTATGGTGTTTCCTCCTTCTTTTATCATATTTGATTCGCACATGTCGATCAATATTCATTCGTGGGGAGACGACTTAGCCGATCGAGCTGTGATCGAACTCCATGCCTCGTGCATGGTGTGATGATCGGAGGCTAATGATCTCCCAACCAAAAATGTTAATTTGTGTTTTCAAACTATTATGTTTTAAGTTGGCATTTGGATATCATTGGTTTTTCCTTGTTTCTTTCATGTTTCTCCCCTTTTTATATTGGCATTCTATTTTATGAGAGGGTATATAGCTTTACATACTAGTATTATTCCATATGTACTAAGGTCCCTTTTGCCCGGGGTGCTACATCTTTAATGGAAGCAGGTGATTCCTCAACATGCGGCTTTGATCCTCGTTAGCAGTTACCTTCTATTCAACAGATTTGGTGAGCCCTATTCTGTTTCGGGCCTTATGTCACTTGGTATTATACATTTTATTTTGAGGTATACCGGGGCATTGTCACTGGCACTTTCATGGTACTCTTCTATCACACTTAGAAGCACCATAGACATGACGTGGGTGGTGTTCGATTTGGGGTAATGAACTAGAATTGTTGTAGTTGTCAGACATGTTTTCCCCTCGTAACTATGAACTTGTAATATTTTGGAAATTGTAAATGAAGCTCCTATAAGTAATGAAAAAGGAATGTGGTACACTTTACTCTTCTCCTGGTTATTTCTTGTTACTGATTTTTAAATTGTTCATGGGGAAGGTTGGGTAGAAGGCAGAAAGTAGGCTAAGGTTTTTAAGTGTCCTCGGATGTCTCGGAGCCGTGTCTAGTAGAATCCTTCTTATCGGTGTGTTGTCGGCCACATCTATAACTAGGAAGCTACTTGGGCATTTAGGAATGTCACCCTTCTTTGAAATTCTAGATCGTGCCATAGAGCTCAAGATATGAAGCTAATTTCCCCATCGTGTCTCTTTTATTTAGATGACAGTCCAAGAGTAAGAGGGAGTGACCACACCATTGAGTCTAGGGGAGATTGCACAAGAGTTCATTGGGAGTATGGGTCGAGCCTTGGAGGGATTGGAAGCACTAGTTGCTAGAGGAAATGCCCTTGTTCCCCTTAATGTCACCATGCCACCGAATCATGCGGCGCAAGCACCTAGATGAAGAAAGAGGGTTGTTTGTACCAATAAGCCGGAATGTCTGATTTGTAAGAAGCGCCACCTGGAGATATACTGGATGACTCTTGAAATATGTTATGGTTGTGGAATAACAGGGTTCAAGAAGAACAGATGCCCCAAGTTGGGCACATCCATCCATGTATGCCGGACTTGTGGAAAGGAACATGTGGCGCCTTGCCGCAAGCATACTCAAGAGCATAAGCACCAGCACCAGCACTTCCAAGAGCGATGCAACCAGCGATAACTGTGAGTGGCATAAGCACCAGCACCGCGAGCCAATAAAGAGATTATTACTCCCACCATGAGGGCCTGGAAGAAGGATAGGAAGGATGCTTATGATGTATGCAAAAAGGGTAAATATCTTATCAGTGGGGCGAGCCAGCTTAGCGAACCTCATCCTCGCGCGAGAAGTGTAGGAGGTGTCGTTGGGTGTGCCGCCAGGGTACCAAGCATGTTATGGGTGTGGAGCTGGGGGCCATCACATAAGGCACTACCTCGATGACCAACGGATAGCAAGTAAGTCCCTCCTTAGTACATCATTATGAACATCATATAACTTTCATTGACGAATTTGGGCATCTATAGTGAAGGGGGCAGCACAAACATGATCCTAACACAACATTGAGTCATAGAACATTTCATGTACATACTCTTTGGACTAGATGCATCATTCGCATAATCTCTTTACCACGATTCTCTTACATACAAATTCTTAAGGAATTGAGTTTTATAATGATTTCCTTGAATCGAGTAATAACCTTAGGTTGGTAATTTTAACTAGATTCTACAAATTCTAAACAATGACTTTACTTGATGAGTTTCTTACATGATTTCCTGTTTTAAATAAATAACATATGTTTATTTACCACCATTCTATTACATACGAATTCTTAAGGAATTGAGTTCTATAATGATTTCCTTGAATCTAGTAATAACCTTAGGTTGGTAACTTTAACTTGATTTTACAAATTCTAAACAACGGACTTTACTTGATGAGTTTCTTATATGATTTCCTGTTTTAAATAAACAACATATGTTGTTCTAACGACACAACCGGTCATTTTGAGCATTTGCATTCCGTTCAGCTGTTTGAAGTATTGAGCAGCATCATATGATGTATTATGACTTGTGTGAATCATAGGTTTTGGTTTTCAGGTGATTTGAGATTGGTTTGGAAGAATGATTCTCAACTAGGAAGCCTTAAGTTGGAAGAGTTAACCAAGTTTGAATTTTGTGTATTTCACTTTTGGACTTAGGCATATGCCTGGATTTGCATTTGAATATCTCTAGAATGTTTGGGCACTATTTGGCGAAAGTTGGCATAAGTTTTACGGGGACTTGATCTTGACGATATCGGGTTCAGATTGTTGTTACGGGACTTGGAATAGGTTTGTTATGTCATTTGGAACATGTGTCAAAATTTGAGGTCATTCCGAGTTGATTTGATATGGTTCGGCGTGATTTTTGGAAGTTGAAAGTTCAAAAGTTCCTAAAGTTTGATTTGAGGTGTGATTCGTGGTTTTGATGTTGTTATGTGCGATTTGAGGCCTCAAGTAGGTCCGTGTTATATTTTGGGACATGTTAGCATGTTCGGACAAGATCCCGAGGGGCTCGGGTGAGTTTTGGAAAATTTCCATGTTCTTTGGTAATACTGATTTCTGGTGTTTCAGATCTTCTTCGTGATCACAAAGATCTGGTCGCGATCGCGTAGTATATTATAGGAGCTGGATATTTCCTTCATCGTGTTCATGATTGGGTAACTACATTCGCGTACCTTTGTGAGGCATGAGCATCGCATTCGCGTCGGTACGATCGGGTTCGCGTTGGTACGATCGCGTTCGCATATAGTTAGTGGAGGAGTTGGGAGCTAGAGGAAATGTCTTCGATTTCGCGAAGGTCTAGATCTACTATGCATCATGTTCGCGAGGTCTATGCTGCGTTCGAATAGAGTCTTTATGGCGGTGAGTTTTTGTTCATCGCGAACGCGAGGGTCCTTCCGCATTCACGAAGAGTACACCTGGAGCAGACCTTTAAGTACTCTATTTCGAAGGTTTCAGACATTTTATCATATTGTGAGCTATGGAGCTCATATTTGGGCGATTTTGGAGGCAATTTTCACCACATGGATTGGGGTATGTATTTTCTCCTCGGTTTCAATTATAATCCATGATTTCATCTTCGTTTTTTTCATTTGATTGATGATTTCAAAAGAGAAATTGGGGGGTGGGGGGGTTGTCTATAATTCAAAAGTGAATATTTGAGATTTGAATGGATTGTCAGAATTTGTGGGTTTTATTGGGTTCTGAGGAGTGGGCCCATGTTTGACTTTTCTATTGACTTTGGGCTTTTGATTAAAGATTCAACCTTTATCGATTGGGTTAGTTTCCTTTAGCGTTATTTGATGTTTCATTAGGCTAGTTTCGAACCGTTTGGAGATTGATTTGCACGGGATGGCATTCCTAGAGTGTTGTTTGGCTTGCTCAGTATTTGATTTGGCTTATTCGAGGTAAGTAATTTATCTAAACATGGATTTGAGTGTTTTTAGCCCTAGAACTATGTTATAAGAGATTTATTAGGGTGACGCACATGCTAGGTGATGAGTATGTGGGTGTGCACTGGGGTAATCATGACTAAAGTTGACTGTTAGACTATGACTGAATTTGTTTTGCTGTTATATCTTGTTACATCCATGTTTCCCCTACTTGTTTGAGTACCTGAGCTGTGAATCATGTTAGAAGACATGTTTAGGCTATGTGATTATTTGGTTGAGGCCTAATGAGACTATTTTCTTTTGTTGTGAGTTATCTAATTTAACTGTAATTATACACTCGGTCATGGTTCTTCATGTGCATATCATATCTCATTCTCTGTTCACCATTTATCGCTACATCATATGTCATTATTGTTTTTCCATATGTGGAGTTGTTGGGCTGAGTGGTACGAGATTGTGAGCCCTTGAGACTTGAGAGGTTTATGACTGAGATGGGTCGTAGAGCCAAGTTGAGAGTGTTGATATGGATCGGACTGCATGCCATAGCAAGACATACTGGCTTTATTACTATTGTTATTATTGTAGATCGGATTGCACGCCGCAGCACCAGGCACCCATACACTGCTGAGTGATTTGTGTGGTGTGATGAAGTGAGCATTTCAGACAGACAACTTGAGCATGTAGAGGGTGAGAGTACTTAGGGATATCACCATTAAATCATTCATTTGACATGCATACTTGGCATGTAGGCATAAAGATGCATTTTTCCTCATGCTCGATGGTACTGTGAGTTTCATGATTTGACATGTACATTTGGCATGTATCCATAGAGATGTAAATTCCTTATGCTAGACAGTATATGGTAATTGATGACTTTACATGTATATTGACATGTATGCATAGAGACATATTTTGCTCATGTTAATTGGTAAACAAAAATACTTATATAGTGTTGTGAATTAGAAATACAGTTCTATTGATAAACTCATGTTTAGTTGATTTTCATTTGTAATATCTGGAGTTGACTGTTATACCTAGAAAGCATGTCTACATTTTTTTTTTTACGTAACTGTAAATAACCTGAGCGTAATATCTTTTGAGCTATTACATTTACTGCCTCCATTATAGTATTATGACTTAATAGTTGCTATTGGTGTTGGAGACTGACCTTCTTCCAAGCTCATCACTGCTTTCAACCAAAGGTTAGGTTTGTTACTTATTGAGTACATGGGGTCGGTTTTACTCATACTATACTTATGTACCTTGTGTGCAGATTTTTAATCTAATGTTGGTGTCTATGGTGGGAGCTGGCATTGAAGATATACTTGTGTTTCGGTTATAGCTGCCTCCTTTTCTGTGTAGCTTTATATTTATAAACCGTTTTATACATATTTCGAATAGATGATATATTTATTTCGTACCACCATTGTAAATTCCAAGTCTTAGAAGCTCGTGACTTGTACTACCAATCCTTATAATTTTGTATAAAAAGCTCAATTATTCTCATTATTGATTCTTGTTATCCTATTTGACTCGTGTTGGCTATCATTTGGCTTACTTAGCAGGTTGGGTTAGGTGTCATCACGACTAGCTGGATTTCGGGTCGTGACAAGTTAATATTAGAGCTCTAGGTTCATAGGTTTTGCGAGTCATGAGAAAATGTCTAATAGAGTCTTGCGGATCAGTATGATGACGTCCATGCCTATCTTCGAAAGGCTACAAGGCATCTAGAATCAACTTCCCATCTTTCATTCCTTATCTTGCGGCATTGATTCAGCTTGAAGCGTATCTCTTTGAATTCCTTCTACTCACTCGTATGCTATGTGAGCACTCGGTATCGGCTGTGCGTCGACGGCTTGTTGTTCCATGGATGATATGCGAGATGTGTTTGCTATGTTTTAGTGATGAGTCGGTCCGGAGGACTTGAGGCCGGGTTTTTACCGTTGCTTGGGCTCGATAGTTCCAGTTGTGTGAGCATGTTCTTTAGGACTTATATGTCTTGTAGTGTCCCTAGGAGTGGGATTGATGGCTCAGTGAGTGGTTGGATGGCTATATGACGAGTATGATGTGACTGCGGGATGTATTCGGATGGCTTGGATGTGACAAGAAGAGTTTGCTTGGGATGTGAAAAAGACTATGGGTGATAGCATCCTAGGAAGCTCAACTCTATTCAAGGACAAGGATGAAGCTTTAGAATCTCAAAGAGGGCCTTTAACAATATATCAAGCTAAAGAGTTGCAAAACAAGGCCATTAGACTTCAAGTGCAAATAAAGAAGTTGTTAATTGAGAGTAAAGAGCTCAAGTATAAAGGATGCGAATTGACTAGGTGTTCTAGATTGTTTTATGGCCCAAATTTATGTCAAAGAAGAGGAGTTGATTGAGTCAACCTAAACAAGTATAACTTGACCCGATTTGAGGAGTTTGGTTTCAAACCCCGGTTCGAACATCTCGATTGGGGGAGAGAACGGGGAAGTAATTGGATCCCAAGAGACATCCTTTAAAGAAGGTCCTAACCAGTCCACTTTTGGACCAATTTGGCACCTAAAATGTGTCCAAACTTGCTGCCCATGAAAGCCCTACACCAAGCCACATTTTTATAACATAAAAAGGACTTACTTGATGTCCAAGAAGGGTATAATAGACATTCTAGATGTTGAGTGCAAGTTGGTGCCAAGTTACTTGCAAATTTCCTTCAAGATTTCCAAGATTCTATCCAAGATGTTTGGGACTTCCACGATCCTATCCTAGATTTGTTTTGACTTATTTCCATATATTTTGGGACTGTATATATTGCTTTTCTAGGTAGTTAAGGTTATGTTTTCCTTTTCCTAAGATTGTTGGGATTAATTTCAAAGAATAATTTGGTTTTGTTTCCTAGTATTTTTTTCATTTTCTAAGGTTGTTGGACTTGTTGTCCAAAGTTGTTTAGAACTTTATTTCCTTGTATTTTTAGCCTTAATTTCGTGATCCCCTCCTACCTGTATAAGGGGTGTCTTCTTCGTTATTAGACTTAAATTATTATAGGCAATATCAATAAAAAATGTGAGATTTTTCTTGTACTCTTGTGTGTGGCTATTCTTGGATTTATTCTTCAATCTTCAAGACTCAACTTAAGGTAGTAAGATTAATTCTTCGAAATCTTAGATCACTTCTAGGTATTCGCAAAAGGTGATAAGCTTAGGCTTTATTCTAAAGGGTTGGGTTTCACAATCTCTCTCTTATTTTTAATTCTCTATCAAAGGTGATTAGTTCTTTATTAGCTAATTTTTGTTGTTAGGATTATCTTCCAGAATAGACTTCTTAAATCAAGAAACTCTTTCTTAAATTTAATCTTTCTTTAATTGTTGTCTTATTTTTTGCTTGTTTGTTTTTTTTTAAGCTTCCGCACGTTTGTTGATTTTCTTTAGTAGTTCTTGGACCCTATTGTTTAGTTATCAATGGGTGCTTGATTTTTCTGGATGTGTTGTGCAGTCTCGAGTTATGACCGTGTTGATGGATCTTTCATGTTGTTCGATAATGGGATAAAGTAGATTCTTATGTCTTGTTGATGAGTTTAGACTCGGGATGATTAAGTGACTGCATAGTGGTTATTGCCATGGTAGGGCATATTGAAATGCCAATTTGAGGCTAAGTAGGTGGGTTATCTCTTGCGGAGTGGTCTACGGATGTGTGATCCTTGTGATGTTGTGTGGAAAGTTTCTTTCTACCGGTATGTGTTGCGATTTAAGTTTGGATCGGTTGAGGGAGTCGACTTGACTGTTATGAGGATGAATGCGAGCTTAGCAGATCATTTGAGGTATTTTATGGTAGTGGTTCCTTGCTCTTATGAAGGATCTAGTTGAATCTAAATGCGGGATATTGGCATAATAGAGTATTGGTATTGTCAGTTATCATATGTTTTTTTCTATGGCTTTGAGCCAAGTAGGGGAATCTACTATCGATGATTTGATTGCATGGTTATGTTTTGTGTTCGTTTCGGTCTGAGGCATACTTCTGGATCGGTTATGACTTGTAGAGGTCGGTTTTGAGGATGGCCTAAGCAAGGAAATTTCTTAATGCACAACGTATTACACCTTACGGATGTATGGAAGTCTTGGAATGGCTTAGGTCTGTTGTTCGTGATGGATCTAATGTACTAAGAAAAGGGATTCATTTGATTGCTTAGAGGTGTGGATTATTTCTTTGGGTGTTGGCGTGCTAATGAAGCACATTCGTCCGATTTGTTTGAGCAGTGCATTTGAGATTTGAATGGAGTGGATAACTCTCGAGAAGATTCTGAAGAGTTCAAGATTCATGTCTCAGCAACAAGCTCTATAATTATTGCCAACTTCTTTTGAGTTGTTTTTGTGATAATGCAGGGGGACAGATATTCCAATAATACTTTAATCATTTTATTATGGCAGCTGAGCTAATTGGTCCTTTGAGTCGTATATTGTTAAGAGTATATAGCTAAGCTCTGAGATTTGCATTAGATGGTGTCGGGACTAGTGGTATTTCTAAATCGTTATGGATTCTACATTTCAATATTGGAAGTGTAAAGGAAACAGTTTCAGATTCATGTAAGGCCTCTTTGGAGTGGGTGTCTGGGATGCGGTATTTCTGGGTATTTAAGAGGGAATACAATGGCTTATGGGCTTTAGGACGATGGGGTTTCATGCTAAGATCTCTTGTGGTGAGCTTTAGGTTAAGGATCGTAGTGATCTCGCAAGGAGAAGTCTTAACTTGAAGGCAATTCAGAAGGAAACCTGAAGAAAAAGATCAGCTTGGCAGTGGTTTAGCTCGACATGGTAATGGGAATGATCGGTTCTTTTGGGTTTTGATGTCTGGTGAGGCTTCACCGGTGTTCTGTAGCAATATTCTTGAGTTTAGCGACCTGGATGACTTTGTTGTGTTAGAGGAATTCGGTGTTAATGGCTTGGTTATGTGCAAATGGATTTCGAAGAAGTCTTGATGATTTTTACTATGGCTTAGATGGATATTTTCTACAGTTATGAGGGGTATGTTGCGTGTTGTAGTTTTTTCTAGGATGGGAGTCAAGTAATAGGTTTCTGACTGATTGAGTATGTACTCCTGCTTGTGGCACATAGTTGATAACTAGAATCAATATTTTATTTGATGGTATGATAGATGCAATGCGTCGTGTGGGATTGAGGGTTGCATGTACACAGTTCAATTTCAAAAGGAATGTCATGAGTTCTAGACAGCATGGATAGTTTTAGGTATTTAGAAGAATGCTAGCACTATCTAGTATCACCTATGAAGACAGTGCATTTTAGAAAAGCGCTTTGTGTTTTGACTTATGGATGCTTCATTACTAATGCGGTACTTGCTTGGTTGATTGACTGCTGATGTTCAGATTTTGCTATGTGGCACGAAAGAATTATGGAAGTATTTCTCCTGGAAGGATTATGTATGAAGGATGTGTCGGTTATTTGAGTGTTGGAGATGGGATAAGATCTAGTGATTCTTTTATATTGTTACTGTTAGGAGACTGGGAGTCTCAAAAGCATATTATTTCTTGGTTGCGAACCGCAAAGATATGTCCAAGTTAGCCAATTAATGGTATCTATTGCAGATAGGTTCCAGTGGCTCTCTAGAAAGGTTAACTACTCATTTTGGAAGGATCGGATTCAATTTAGAGGCCATTGGTAGGCCCAATGAGGATGTGTATTCTGCACCGGGTTAGATTTGTTGACTCAATACTATTAGTGTTGAGGGCTGTGTCATTGGATTATAGTTGATCTTGTTCATGTTCTGATATGTTCTGTGTTACTCTTCTATGCTACGATGGGTTGTGATCCGTTGATCATATGCACACATGATGCGGTTCTGTTGGGCCTTCTAGCGAAAATATGAGTAGATAGTTATTGGGATGATGAATAGATGATTGTGCCTTGGTTATGATTTTCCTGTTGGCGGTATAATGTGCTATCTATTTCTCCATGGTTAGGGCCATGCACTTCATGTGCTCAATGTCGAATTGCATGTGGTTGTTGATTTGAGCATTGTGGCTTGAGGTATTTCTTATGGACCGGTGTTTGGATGGGGTCACGCATTGCAGCGGGGTTATGTAGGGATATGATCCTTTGTGATAGATTCATGTGTCTTGGTTCTACTATGTGTGATGGGTTCGTAGCATTGTGTTTGTGGTGGTACTTGTTGAGCTTGCAGGACGGTTCACTCATTTGAATCACTTTCTATGTTTGAATACATTTGACTTGTTACTTATTGGTGCACGTTTGTGGATTTAGGTTGTATTGGTGTGGCATGTTAGTAGAATAGTTGTGTTGCATGAGATGATGTCATTGGACCTAGAATAGGTGCTATTGGATTTGATTCGGTATTTTTGGAAGAATGATAGCGGTAATCGGCTTAGAATTTGGCTTGGGTTCTTGTCGGACGAGAGAGAGCTCCATGACTAGTTGATCAAATGAGTGGTTATGAGTTTCTGCATGTTCCTTTCATCATCGGCAGTGTATGAAGGTTTTGAGGTTTATTACCGGTACCAGATTTGTTTTGGAGCAGCTACTGTGATCGAAAATTATTGCTACGAGTATGCGAGTATTGTGGTATCATGTGATTACATCTTGGGTTATGATTATAGCTTGATACAGCTTGTTCCAACTTATACAATGTGTAGATGCGATATTCAGGTCTTGTAATGAATTTTGGATGTTAGAAATTAGGATCTAAATTTTATGGATTAAGGTTGAAGTAAGGATCTTCATCTATGTTGTGTTGTCAGGCTTATATTGATTGGGGTGACGTGGGATCACCCCCAGGTATGTGCGAAGTGAGTTTACACATTGATTTGATGGCTTTGGAATGACTCTTGGCACGTTCGAATGATGAAAGTATGTTTAAGTGGGGGAGAATGTAACGATCCAACCGGTCGTTTTGAGAATTTGTGTTCGATTCAGCTGTTTGAAGTCTTGAGCAGCTTCATATGATTTATTATGACTTGTGTGAATCGTCCGTTTTATTTTTCAGGTGATTCGGGATTGATTTGGAAGAATGATTCTAAACTAGGAAGCCTTAAGTTGGAAGAGTTGGCCAAGTTTGACTTTTGTGTATTTGACCTCGGATCAGAGTTTTGATGATTGTGTTAGGTCTGGATGGTAATTTTGGACTTGGGAGTATACCCGGATTTGCATTCGGATGTCTCTAGAAGGTTTCTGCATTATTTGGCAAAAGTTGGCAATTTGAAAGTTTGAAAAGTTCATAAGTTTGATCGGGAGTTCACCTTGATGATATTGGGTCTGGATTATTGTTCTAGGAGTTGAAATTTGTTCGTTATGTCATTTGGAACTTGTGTGCAAAATTTAAGGTCATTCCGAGTTGATTTGATATGGTTCGACACGAGTTTTAGAAGTTGAAAGTTCATTCCCAAAGTTTGATTTGAGGTGCGATTCGTAGTTTTGATGTTGTTATGTGAGATTTGAGGCCTCTTATAGGTTTGTGCTATGTTTTGGGACATGCTATGTTCGGACGGGGTCCCGAGGGGCTCGGGTGAGTTTCGGATCATTTCCATGTTCTTTGGCACTGCTGATTTCTGGTGTTTCAGATCTTCTTTGCGATCATGAGGATTGGGTTACAATTGCATAGTGTAGTATGGGAGCTGGCTATTTTCTTCATCACGTTCGCGACTGGGTAACCGTGTTTGCATACCTTTGGGAGTCAATTTCGCATATTAGGTGTTTGATGAAATGTTAAGGGCTAAATCTAAGAACATCTTCCTAATTATGGTTAAATTTGGTTATATTTCTATAGATTGAGGTTGCTAGAAGTATTGGGACGTTGCAATAATCTAAGGAAAGCTCAAGTAAGATATGTTGGCTAAACTCCTTTTCCAGAATCGAAATCCATGAGCTCCTCATGAGTTCTAAATGTTGTTTGTCCAAACTCTCTTTCCAACTGTTCCAAATTGCTTCCGAAAATTGATTTGCCCAAATGCATATGTAATCGAGTCACGTTCGAATTACTCCTATCCTATGATGCTTCCCCTTGGTAGGAAAATGTTCAAATATGGTTGTTGTAACTAAAGCATATGTTTTGAATTCATGATTCAGTTGTAAATCACCATGCTCTCCTTTGAAAGTATTTTCAATGTGTTATGAGTTCTTACATGTTCAAGAGATGAAAATATAGATATGGGGATCCCCTTTTCGAAAAAAGTATTCCAAGAATAAATGATGTATAATCACTTATGATCTTAACTTGGGCTTCGATCCCCAATCATTATGCTCATTTGAAAGAAATCCACTATATTTAAAGCACTCATTACTAATGAACTTAAAGTCATGATTTCCAAAATGTTCTATATGTTGATGTTTATAATAATGATCCTTGGAAGTAAAAAATAAAAGTGTGAAATGTGAAATACGGTCATCGTGCCATGAATGAAGAACTCTAGGAATGGCCAAGAGAGCAGACGAAATAATGATGTAGTGAACAGTTAAAAGTGCTAATGAATGGTATGAAAGGATATGAGAAGAATACATTTATATTTCTATTTCCTTTATATACAAAAAAAAGTTTTTTGGAAGTATCATTAACGAGCCGAGGAACGGTGGGTTGTAACAGTCCAAACCTGAAACTACACGAGCCGGTGTAGGAGTTAAGTGAGGGATGAATTTTTGTGGTATATAGTATTGAGATTATTCCCCATAATTGGTATGAACTTGTTGCTTGCATTGGAAGTCGACTCACACGGCACATATGGGGAGGTGACCTAGCCGATCGGGTGGTAATCGGATGCCATGTCGTGCCCATGGTAGTTCCTCCTTCTTATTATCATATTTGATTCGCACCACATATTGATCCATATTCATTAGTGGGGAGACGGCTTAGCCCGATCGAGCTGTGATCGAACTCCATGCCTCGTGCATGGTGTGATGATCAAAGGCTAATGATCTCCCAACCAAAAATGTTAATCTTTATTTCAAAATTATTATGTTTTAACTTGGCATTTGGATATCATTGGTTTTTCCTTGTTGCTTTCATGATTCTCGCTTTTTTATATTGGCATTCTATTTCATGAGAGGATATTTAACTTTATATACTAGTACTATTCCATATATACTAACTTCTCTTTTGCCGGGGGCACTGCATCTTTAATGGATGTAGGTTGTCTCAGCAGGGGACTTTGATCCTCATTGGTAGTTACCTTCTACTCAGCAAATCTGGTGAGCCCTATTCTGTCCTGGGCCTTATGTCACTTGGTATTGTACATTGTGTTTTGAGGTATAGTCGGGGCATTGTCACCGGCACTTTCATACTGCTCTTCTGTCACATTTAGAGGTTCCGAAGACATATTGTGGTGGTGTTCGATTTGGGGTAATGAACTAGAAATGTTGTAGTTGTCAAACATGTTTTCCCCTCATAACTATGAACTTGTAATATTTTGGAAATGTAAATGAAGCTCCTATAAATAATGGAAAAAGGATGTGGTACACCTTACTCCTCTCATGGTTATTTCTTGTTAATAATTCTTAAGTTATTCATGGTAATGTTGGATAGAAGGCAGCAAGTAGGCTTGCTTGACTGTGATATCTCGGTCCAGTGCCAGTAGCGCTCTCCAAGGTCGTGGCGTGACAGAAGTAAAGAAAGTTTTTTCTTGCTTACACTCTCTTTGGTTTTTGTCACAAGGCTAAATTTTTTCTCACCCTTAGCCTATTTTCTCTCACTAATATTTTTTTCTTTTTCTTCACTCAAACCCTCTTGTTTTTCTCTCTCTATACCTCATAGACTTTTTTTACTCATTGCCTTCTCTCTTTTCTTTTCCCTCAAGCTCACTCTTTTTCTCACTTGACATCCTATTCTCTATTCATTCAATGCAACCTCTCCTTTTCTCTCTCTTGGTATGTCAACATGCACTCCCTTACTTCTCTCATTCTTTTCTCTCATATTTTTCCATATTCTCTTCAACAGTCTTTTCATCTTTACCCCAAGAATAAGTTTCTTTCCATTAACTTCAAAAGAGTATCTATTTTTTTCCATACTATATGAAGCTCTTCTATAGACATACCGTGATTTTTCCAACAAGATATGATAATTATTCATGGGAATCACGTCACACCAGCTTGCATCCCCATACCTTCCAATAAAGAATTGTAATAACACTCTTTTATCTACCTTTACCCCTCTCAAAATGTAGGGTTCAATATGCTCAACACAAGGCAAGTTCAATTTCTCCAAAATATAAGTGCTAATTGAGTTACCGCCAATTTATCTCTATGGGCACAAGTCATAGATATCACTTTCGCTCTTGTTTGAAAATAACTTTACTTTTGTCTTCCTTCCATTCGGTATACTGTAACTTTGACTTTTCAAGTTGTTGAGTCATGGCTTGCTTCCTTTCATCATAACTACCTGTTTGAGACGTCTTGAAAAAGATTAGAAGAAATATGTATCTTTCAAATTTGGCTTTTTATCCTCTAATGTTCTCATGTCTCTTGCCTTTTTCCACTCAAAGCAAATCTTAGTTGTTAATCTTTAGATTTATTAGTAAAGCTTACTAGTTCACAGCCCTTACTAATAAGAATAAGGAGTTAGAAAAAGGAAACAAAAGTGACAGACCAAACCTAGAAAGAATAGAAATTGGTTAGTAGGAAAAAAGGAAAGAATTTAAGAAACCCAAAACCCACAAGAATAAGTGTCACGACCCAAAATCCACTAGTCATGATGGCACCAAACCTAACCCGCTAGGTAAGCCAATTAACAATAATCAAATTTAAATGATATTTACCGAGAAAATAAATGATGAATAAACTAATCTTTTATACAAAAATCCAAAGGATTGGTAGTACAAATCAAGAGCTTCTAACACTTAGAGTTTACAAAGCTAGTATGAAATAAATACATCATATGTTCGAAATATACATAAATAGGTTTATAAATCTAAAGCTACCAAGAACAAGAGGATGCTATAACGGAACGCATGTACATCTCCGATGCCAGCTCCCGCCATACACAGCAACATCAGCTCTAAAATCTGCAAGCAAGGTGCAGAAGCGTAGTATAAGTACAACCGACCCCTTGTATTCAATAAGTAACAAACCTAACCTTAGGTTGAAGGTAGTGACAAGCTCGGAAACATGGTCGTGTCCAACACCAATAGCCAAAATTAACTCGTAACAATATAATGAAAGCAGTACAAGTAATAACTCAAAAGATATTACGCTTCGCTCATTCGCAGTTACGGAAAAATAGACATGCTTTTCAGTTATAACAGTAAAACCCAAATCTTTCATCGAAATCACCAAACTATTAGGGTATATTAGAAAAATAGTGATCTTCCCAAATGTTCAACAACAGATAAGATATTTCATCAACAGATAAATGAGAAAAGTACATCTCTATGATTATATGTCAATATGCATGTCAGGTCATCAATTATCATATACCGTCTAGCATGAGGAATATAAATCTCAATGCTTACATGTCAAATGTACATGTCAAATCATGAATGTCACAATATCGTATAGCATGACGAAAATGCATCTTATGCCTACATGCTAAGTATGCATGTCAAATGAATGACTTCATGGTGGTATTCCCAGGTACTCTCACCCTCAAGATACTCAAGTTGTCTGTCTCATTTGCCCACTTCATCACACACACACAATCACTTAGCACTGTAGGGGTGCCTAGCTCATAAGCCCCTCACCAAAACATGTGTATATATATCATAGTGCTTGCGCTCACTGCTAGTATGTCAGACTTCGTAGGGGCGGATCTTGCTCAAGCGCTAATCAAAGCCAATAAGGCCTGCTGCGGCGTGCAGCCCAATCCATAATAATAATAATGGTAACTAAGCCAATATGGCCTGCTGCAGCGTGCAATCCGATCCATAATAACCCTCACAACACGGCTCTCAAGCCCACCTCAGTCATTAATCTCTCAATTCTTAAGGGCTTACAATCTCGTACCACTCAGCCCAAATAATGATAACATATGATGTAACAATGAATGATGAACAAATACCAAGATATGATATGCAAATGAAGAATCATGACAGAGTATATAATTACAGTTAGAGCAGATAACTCAAAACAAGAGAAATTGCCTCATTGTGTCTCAATCGAATAAGCACATAGCCTAAAATAATTTCTAACATGATTCACAGCTCAAATAATAAAACAAGTAGGGAGAACATGGATATAACAATATATAACAGCAAAACAAGTCAAGTCACAGTCTAATAGTCAACAAGAATTATGATTTCCCCGGTGCACGCCCACATGCTCGTCACCTAGCATGTGCGTCACCTCCATGCATCTCTTATAACATAGTTCCAAGGGTTAATTACCCTCAAATCCAAGTTTAGATATGTTACTTACCTCGAACAAGCCAAATCCAATACTAAGGAAGCCAAACAATATCCTAGAAATGCCATCCAACGTGTCGATGTGACGACCCAGCCAGTCGTCTCATGAGTTACCGCTCCGTTTCCCCCATTTATGTTTCATTATGCTTTGTTATCCTTCTTTTATGTGATCGAGTTGTTGGTATATTCTGACGTGGTCCCAAATGGCTCGGGTAAGTTTTGGAGTGCTTTCGGACAGTTCTAGGTCGTTTTCAACTACTGGAATTTGGCTACAGCAGTGTGCATCGCAGAAATTTCTGCTGCACAGAGCTTATTTTGGGAGCTTATATCTCGCAATCTATAAGGAATTTGGAAATTATCAAAACATAGAAGTTGTAGCCCTTTGCATCTAGTTTCAGGAAATATAATCCATTCATCATTTGGACATATATACAGAATGTTACAATAGATTAACCAAAGCCTGGTACTGCTGTTGTTTTTCAGGCAGTGTGCATGGCAGAAATTTCTACAACACATGACCAATTTTGGAAACTTATATCTCGTAATCTGTAAGGAATTTGGAGATAATCCAAAAATGAAAGTTGTAGCCCTTGAATTCTAGTTTCCAGAAAGTTAAACCATTCATGATTTGGATATTCTATGAGAAAGTTGTGATTGATCAAAGTTGGCTGGTGGAGCAATTTTGACAGAATTTTCTAATACAATTTAGAAGCTCATATCTCGGAATATATAAAGAGTTATATAGTGTACAACCTATAAAATGAAAGAACTTCCAGTCTAATTTCTAAATATTCAAACCGTTGATCATTTGGATATTTCCACAAGGATTTATGAGCGTTTTAACAAAAGGTGTACAGCAAGGGAAAATGGTAAGAGGATGTACAACCTGCACAGCGCAAGGTATAACTCGATGAAGCCTGGGAAGAATGTTTTTAAGCCTTCTTGTCCGCGATTTTTGGTATATTTTCATCCATAGTTGCTCATCTTTGGAGGTTCTTGAAGGAAATTAACGAGGGATTCAAGGAGAATCGATTGGAGGTATGAATTTCGGACCTAAAACTCGTTTATATTGTGAAATCCACCTAGAAGATCATTGAAGTCTTGCTAAAAATGGAAGAAATAGGGCTTGGGATTTTGAAATTTTAATTAGGTATTTGGAGGACCATTTGGGGTCGGATTTGAGAACTTTTGATATGTATGAACTCGTTGGGAGATAAGCAACCCGTTGATGTGAAAATTTTTGAGCTTCGAGAAGTGGGCCCAGGGCTCGGGTTTTGCTAATTTCAGAATTTTTGATTTTTTTTATTGTTTTCGCTTGGGCT
Organism: Nicotiana obtusifolia; assembly: GCA_002018475.1. Classification (NCBI taxonomy): domain Eukaryota; kingdom Viridiplantae; phylum Streptophyta; class Magnoliopsida; order Solanales; family Solanaceae; genus Nicotiana; species Nicotiana obtusifolia. The sequence goes on along the minus strand of MCJB01005980.1, from coordinate 51,617 downwards.
TTGTCCTCTCAGCATATTGTGACGTATTCGTTCTGATTTTGGATAGATTCGACACGTGCGGAGGCTAATTCGAGGGGCAAAGGCGTCGCGGGCTAGGGATTTAGCCGGTTGGAGGTGAGTAGTGACTATAAATGATGTTTTAAGGGTTTGAAACCCCAGATCGTACATCGTAGTGCTATATTGAGGTGAGACACGGGCTCGATGATGAGCGTGGGGTCATTTACTACTGGGGATTGTGACTTGGTCCATCCCGATTGATGATTTTTACCACGTATTTGACTGAAACTTAATTGTTATCATCATGATTTGGGCTGATTGCCATATTTGGGCTTCATGCCAATTATTTGAACACTTCGGGGATTTTTATCACTGTTTTCTCACTATTTTAACTTATTACTTGAACTCAGTCATGCTGTTTTCCACTGTTTTACAACTCAGTCACTTTTACTCAGTTGTGAGACTTAAATAATATTTTAATGATGTTTTGGGCTGAGAACCACTGTTTTACTATGCCCGAGGGGCTTGTGATGTTTTTCTGACTGAGTGCGGCCGAGGGCCAGATGTGAGGATACACTGAGTGATATGAGGCCGAGAGCCTGAGATACTTTATATGCCACGAGGTGGCTTGTGACTGATATGAAGCTGAGGGCCTGAGATATTTTATATACGCCACGAGGTGGCTTGACTGATATGAGGCCGAGCACCTAAATTTGATGCCACGAGGTGGCTTTATATTGCGCTTGGGCCGTAAGGGGCCCCTCCCGGAGTCTGTACACCCCCAGTGAACGCGGGTACCCATTGTGATGTGAGATATAGCCCGAGGGGCTGATATTGTACCATGTGATAGCCCGAGGGGCTGGTATTGTTCTGAGATTTGAGCCCGAGGGGCTGGTATTGTTCTGCGATATTGCCCGAGGGGCAGATTTATTGATATTGAGCCCGAGGGGCGATCTTCTATCTTTTTTTTTACTTCATATATTTCCCTGAAAAATTACATGTTTTACCTGTTGAAAGGAGATTTTACTTGATTTCTCACTGATTTACTGTTTTCAAATAATGTTTTACTGCTTCATTATAGAATGCCTTGTGCTTTACGTGCTTTCTTACTTTCAGTCATTATTTATATATATTACCCACTGGGTCGGAGTACTCACATTACTCCCTGCACCATGTGTGCAGATTCGGGCGTTGTTGGTTCCGCTCCAGAGTACTGACTCCTCCGGTCCAGGCGGTGATTCAGTGACTACGAGGTAGCTATTGACGTCCGCAGCCCCGTATCTCCCTTATCTTATTGTTTCTATGTTCTTCAAACAGTTGTGCTAGATATTGTATTTAGTAGACTTGTATCAGGATCCATAGTTGCTCATGACTTGTGACACCCCGGTTTGGGCTATGTCGTGATGGTTTCTATAGGGTTACCTATATTTCCACGAGTTATTGCTATTAAATCATGCTTATATTTCTTTCATGTTAATTAACTGCTTATAAATGAGATTTTGGTTAAAATTGGATGGCCCTGTCTTCACGAGAGGCGCTATCACGACCGGGTTCGGCGTTTAGGGTCGTGACAAGTTGGTATCAGAGCCTAGGTTACATAGGTCTCACGAGTCATGAGCAGGTTTAGTAGAGTCTCGCGGATCGGTACGGAGACGACTGTATTTATCCTCGAGAGGCTGCAGAACCTTTTAGGAAAAAACTTCATATTCTTGAAATTCTTGTCATGCAAACTTGTTGATCCGAGCACTAAAATTCTGTTATCCTATTCTGTCACTAGATGGTGGGGACGCGAGATATCGGACGAGGTGGACAACCACCAGAGCCACCCGCTGAGGCAACCGGAGGCCGTGGACGCGGTCGTGGTCGTGGCAAAGGCAGAGCAGCGAGGAAAGCACCTGTTGATCCACCAGCTACCCCAACTCAGGATCAAGCTCCAGCAGCACCAGTTCAGGCACCAGTTGTGCCCATCGTGATTCCGGGTCTTCAGGAGGCCTTGGCTCAGATCTTATCCGTTAGCACTAGCCTGGCTCAGGCAGTTTCAGCCACCACAGCAGCAGCTACTTCACAAGCCGGGGGAGTCAATCAGACCCCAGCTTCTCGCACACCTAAGCAGGTAGTGCAGGGACTTCAGACGCCGGGGGCACCTCCAGCCCAGCCAGTTGCACCAGCCCAGGAGTTCATGGTACCAGTTATGCCGGATGATGAGCAGCGTCGTCTTGAGAGGTTTGGTAGACTCCAGCCTCCGTCATTCAGTGGTGCTGAGGGCGAGGATGCCTAGGGTTTTCTTGATAAGTGTTAGCGGATACTCCGTACAGCAGGGATTCTTGTGTCTAGTGGTGTGGCATTTACCACCTTTCAGTTTTCTAGAGCTTCCTTCACTTGGTGGGAGGCGTATGAGAGGCGTTGGCCGGTTGGTGCAGCGCCCCTTACTTGGCAGCAGTTCTCCGCTCTTTTCTTGGAGAAGTATGTGCCGCAGTCCCGCTGAGAGGAGCTGCGTAGATAGTTCGAGTGGTTGCGAGTGGGGGATATGACTATGTCACAGTATGAGTCGAGGTTTTTTGAGTTGGCTCGTCATGCCGTTTGGATGGTTCCGACAGATCGTGAGAGGATCAGGAGATTTGTTGATGGTCTTAACTATCATCTCCGTATTCTTATGACCAGAGAGAGAGTGTTGGGTGCTACATTTGAGGAGGTGGTTTATATCGCTTGCGAGATTGAGACGGTTCGTCGTAAGGAGCGAGAGGAGAGGGAGGCCAAGAGGCCTCGAGGATCGGGCAGTTATAGTGGTACTCCTTCGAGGGACCAGTTTCAGCATGGTAGAGGTCGTTCTTTCAGGCCTGCTCAGTCAGCCCGTCCAGAGTATCGCAGGGCATCTTCAGGTCGTGGTTATCATGGATCGCAGCAGGGCCAGTCATCACTCAGCGCCCTTCCAGGTCAGAGTTCAGGTCGTGCTCCGTCAGCCCAGGGTTCTTCTATGCCGAGTGCATCTGCTAGACACTTCGGTGTGAGGGGTTCCCTTCATTCCTCTTCTCCAGCACCAGGGAGCTATTATGAGTGTGGCGAGATGGGCCACGTGTGGAGGCATTGTCCTCATCGTGGTGCTAGTTCGTCTCAGCAGAGGGGTCAGCCCTCGACTTCTGCTCCAGTTACTTTACCACCCGCCCAGCCAGCAAGGGGTGGAGGTCAGGCAGCCAGGGGTCGCCCCATAGGGGGAGGTCGATTAGGCGGTGGCCAAGCTCGTCTCTATGCTATTCCAGGAAGGACATATGCCATTGCTTCAGATGTTGTCATTACAGGTATTGTTTCAGTCTGCCACAAAGATGCCTCTGTATTATTTGATCCCGGTTCCACCTATTCTTATGTGTCCTCATAATTTTCTCATTATTTGGGTACACCGCGGGAGTTTATTGCTTTACCTGTTTCATGTGTCTACCCGGGTGGGCGATACTGTTGTTGTAAACCGTGTGTACCGGTCATGTGTGGTAACTATTGGGGGTCTGAAGACACGAGTGGACCTATTGCTATTGAGCATGGTGGATTTTGATGTCATTTTGGGCATGGATTGGTTATCTTCGTGTCGTCTTATTCTAGACTGTCATGCTAAGACAGTCACTTTGTCTATGTCCGGTGTACCGCGGATCGAGTGGCGTGGTGTAACTGATTATGTTCCTAGTAGAGTAATATCATTCTTGAAGGCCCAACGTATGGTTGGGAAGGGTTGCCTTTCATTTCTAGCGTTTGTGAGGGATGTTGGAGCTGAGACTCCTAGCATTTATTCCGTTCCAGTTGTGAGGGATTTTCCCGATGTATTTCCTGCAAACATGCCGGGCATGCCACTGGACAGGGATATTGATTTTGGTATTGACCTTGTGCCGGGCACTCAGCCCATTTCTATTCTGCCGTATCGTACGGCACCAGCAGAGTTGAAAGAATTGAGGAGCAACTTTAGGAACTCCTAGATAAGGGGTTCATTTGGCCTAGTGTGTCACCTTGGGGTGCGCCGGTTCTGTTTGTGGAGAAGAAGGATGGCACAAGGAGAATGTGCATCGATTATAGGCAATTGAACAAGGTAACAATTAAGAACAAGTATCCTTTGCCTCGCATTGATGATTTATTTGACCAGCTTCAGGGAGCGCGAGTGTTCTCCAAGATTGATCTCCGTTCTGGTTATCACCAGTTGAAGATCAGGGATTCAGATATTCTTAAGACTGCTTTCAGGACTAGATATGGTCACAATGAGTTTCTTGTTATGTCTTTCGGGCTAACCAATGCCCCAGCAGCGTTCATGCATTTGATGAACAGTGTATTCCGGCCTTATCTAGATTCGTTCGTTATTGTATTCATTGATGATATTCTGGTGTACTCGCGTAGTCAGGAGGAGCACGCAGAGCATTTGCGAGTTGTATTGCAGAGATTGAGGGAGGAGAAGCTTTATGCAAAATTCTCTAAGTGTGAGTTTTGGCTCGGTTCAGTGGCTTTCCTGGGGCACGTAGTGTCCAGCGATGGTATTCAGGTTGATCCAAAGAAGATAGAGGCGGTTTAGAGTTGGCCTAGACCGTCCTCAGCCACATAGATTCGTAGCTTTCTTGGGTTGGCAGGCTATTATCGCCGGTTTGTTCAGGGATTCTCATCCATTGCATCGCCCTTGACCAAATTGACTCAGAAGGGTGCTCCATTTGTATGGTCGAACGAGTGTGAGGAGAGCTTTCAGAAGCTCAAGACAACCTTGATCACAACTCCAATATTGGTTTTGCCATCAGCTTCAGGTTCATATACCGTGTATTGTGATGCATCGAGAGTTAGAATTGGTTGTGTATTGATGCAGGAGGGTTGAGTTATTGTGTATGCTTCTTGTCAGTTGAAGCCCCATGAGAAGAACTACCCCGTTCATGATTTGGAGCTGGCTGCCATAGTTCAATCATTGAAGATTTGGAGGCATTACTTGTATGGCGTATCTTGTGAGGTGTTTACTGATTATCGCAGCCTTCAGCATTTGTTCAAGCAAAAGGATCTTAATTTGAGGCACCGGAGATGGTTGGAGTTGCTCAAGGATTATGATATCACTATATTGTACCATCCGGAAAGGGCCAATGTGGTGGCCGATGCTTTGAGCCGAAAGGCAGTGAGTATGGGGAGTTTGGAATATATTCTAGTTGGGGAGAGACCCCTTGCAGTTGATGTTCAGGCCTTGTCCAATCGGTTTGTGAGATTAGATTTTTGGGAACCTAGTCGGGTGTTTGCTTGTGTGGTTTCTCGGTCTTCCTTATATGATCGCATCAGAGGGTGCCAGTATGACGATCCGCATTTGTTTGTCCTTAGGGACAGATTTCAACATGATGATGCCAGAGATGTGACCATCGGCGATGATGGAGTGTTGAGGATGCAGGGCCAGATTTGTGTGCCCAATTTGGATGGGCTTCGGGAGTTGATTCTGGAGGAGGCCCATAGCTCGCGGTATTCCATTCATACGGGTGCGGTGAAGATGTATCAGGACTTGAGACAGCGCTATTGGTGGAGAAGAATGAAGAAAGATATTGTGGGATTTGTAGCTCGGTGTCTCAATTGTCAGCAGGTAAAATATGAGCATCAGAGACCGGGTGGCTTGCTTCAACAGATGGTTATTCCCGACTAGAAGTGGGAGTGGATCACTATGGACTTTGTTGTTGGACGTCCACGGACTTTGAAGAAGTTTGATGCTATTTGGCTAATTGTGGATCGGCTGACCAAGTCCGCGCACTTCATTCATGTGTGTACTACCTATTCTTCAGAGAAGTTGGCAGGGATTTATATCCGGGAGATTGTTCGGCTGCATGGTGTCCCAGTCTCTATCATTTCAGATAGAGGACTCAGTTTACTTCGCAATTTTGGAGAGCCGTGTAGAGAGGGTTGGGTACTCAGGTGGAGTTGAGAACAGTTTTTCATCCGCAGACGGACGGGTAGTCCGAGCGTACTATTCAGATATTGGAGGACATGTTGCATGCATGTGTTATTGATTTCGGAGGTTCATGGGATGAGTTTCTACCACTTGCAGAGTTTGCTTATAACAACATCTACCAGTCGAGTATTCAGATGGCTCTGTATGAGGCTTTGTATGGGAGGTGGTGTAGATCTCCAGTTGGGTGGTTTGAGCCCGACGAGGCTAGGCTATTGGGGACTGATTTGGTTCAGGATCCTCTAGAGAAGGTGAAAGTGATTCAGGAGAGGCTTCGTACAGCGCAGTCGAGGCAAAAGAGTTATGGTGATAGGAAGGTTCGAGATGCGTCCTACACGGTTGGTGAGAAGGTCTTGCTGAAGGTTTCGCCCATGAAGGGTGTTATGAGATTCGAGAAGAAAGGTAAATTGAGTCCTTGGTTCATTGGGCTGTTTGAGGTGCTTCGGAGGATTGGGGAGGTGGCATATGAGCTTGCTTTTCCACCCAGCTTGTCGAGTGTGCACTCGGTATTTCATGTTTCTATGCTCCGGAAGTATATTGGGGATCCGTCTCATGTTTTGGACTTCAGCACGGTTTAGTTGGATGATGATTTGACCTATGATGTGGAGCCAGTGGCTATTTTGGGTCGTCATGTTCGGAAGTTGAGGTCAAAGGATATAGCTTCAGTAAAAGTGCAGTGGAGAGGTTGGCCCGTGGAGGAGGCTATCTGGGAGACCGAGCGGGAGATGAGGAGCAGATATCCTCACCTATTTGAGGCTTCGGTATGTTTCTTGACTCATTCGAGGACGAATGTTTGTTTAAGTTGGGGAGGATGTGACGACCCGGCCAGTCGTCTCATGAGTTACCGCTCTGTTTCCCCCATTTCTGCTTCATTATGCTTCGTTACTCGTGTTTTATGCGATCGAGTTGAGTAGTTTGCGTTCGGAGTGGATTTGGTAAGAAATGAGACACTTCGCCTCTTTTAAGAAAGTTTAAGTTGGAAAAGTCAATCGGATGTTGACTTATGAGTTAGAGGGCTCGGATGTGAGTTCCGATGGTTCGGTTAGCTTCGGGAGATGATTTATGACTTAGGAGTGTGATCGGAATTGGTTTTGGAGTTCCCGTGTAGAATTAGGCTTGAATTGGTGGAGTTAGTATTTTGGCGATTTCCGGTTGTTAGGCGAGATTTTGATCCGAGGGTCAGAATGGAATTTCGAGAGTTGTTGTAGCTTCGTTATGTCATTTGGGATGTGTGTGAAAAATTTGAGGTTAATCGTACTCGATTCGGCATCGAATGTAGAAGTTGGAATTTATTAGTTTCATTAGGTTTGAATTGGGGTATGATCCGTATTTTTAGCGTTGTTTGATGTGATTTGAGGCCTCAACTAAGTCCGTAATATATTTTAGGACTTGTTGGTATATTCGGACGGGGTCCCGAATGGCTCAGGTGAGTTTCGGAGTGTTTTCTGACTGTTCTAGGTCGTGTTTAACTGCTGGAATTTGGCTACAGCAGTGTGCATCGTAGAAATTTCTGCTGCACAGAGCTTATTTTGGGAGCTTATATCTTGCAATCTATAAGGAATTTGGAAATTATCAAAACATGGAAGTTACAGCCGTTTGCGTCTAGTTTCAGTAAATATAAACCATTAATCATTTGGACATACATACAGAAAGTTACGATAGATTAACCGAAGCCTGGTACTGCTGTTATTTTCCAGGCAGTGTGCATGGCAGAAATTTCTGCAACACAGACTTATATCTCGTAGTCTGTAAAGAATTTGGAGATGATCCAAAAATGAAAGTTGTATCTCTTGTATTCTAGTTTCTAGAAAGTTAAACCATTCATGATTTGAATATTCTATGAGAAAGTTATGATTGATCGAATTTGGCTGGTGGAGCAATTTCGATAGAATTTTCTGATGCACTTTAGAAGCTCATATCTCGGAATATATAATTGTTATATAGTGTACTACCTATCAAATGAAAGAGCTTCGAGTCTAGTTTCTAAATCTTCAAACCGTTGATCATTTGGATATTTCCACAAGGAGTTATGAGCATTTTAACAGAAGGGGTACAGCAAGGGAAAATGGTAAGAAGATGTACAACCTGCACAACGCAAGGTACAACTCGATGAAGCCTGGGCAGAATGTTTTTAAGCCTTCTTGTCCGCGATTTTTGGTATATTTTCGCCCATAGTTGCTCATTTTTGGAGGTTCTTGAATGAAATTAATGAGGGATTCGAGGAGAATCTATTGGAGGTAAGAATTTCGGACCTAAAACTCGTTTATATTGTTAAATCCACCTAGAAAATCATTGAAGTCTTGCTAAAAATGGAAGAAATAGGGCTTGGGATTTTGAAACTTTAATTGGGTATTTGGAGGACCACTTGGGGTCGGATTTGAGATCTTTTGATATGTATGAACTCGTTTGGAGATAAGGAACCCGTTGATGTGAAAATTTTTGAGCTTCGAGAAGTGGGCTCGGGGCTCGGGTTTTACTAATTTCGGAATTTTTGGTATTTTTCTATTGTTTTCGCTTGGGCTTTGTCCCCTCAGCATATTGTGACGTATTCGTTCTGATTTTGGATAGATTCGACGCCACGGAGGCCAATTCGAGGGGCAAAGGCATCGCGGGCTAGGGATTTAGCCGGTTCGAGGTGAGTAGTGACTGTAAATGATGTTCTGAGGGTTTGAAACCCCGGATCGTACATCGTAGTGCTATATTGAGGTGAGACACGCGCTCGATGAGGAGCGTGGGATCGTTTACTACTGGGGATTGTGACTTGGTCCGTCCCGATTGATGATTTTTACCGCTTAGTTGACTGAAACTTAATTGTTATCATCATGATTTGGGCTGATTGCCATATTTGGGCTTCGTGCCAATTATTTGAACCCTTCGGGGATTTTTATAACTGTTTCCACTATTTTACAACTCAGCCACTTTTACTCAGTTTTGAGTCTTAAATAATATTTTAATGATGTTTTGGGCTGAGAACCACTTTTACTATGCCCGTGGGGCTTGTGATGATTATCTGACTGAGTGCGGCCGAGGGCCAGATGTGAGGATATATTTAGTGATATGAATCCGAGGGCCTGAGATACTTTATATGCCACGAGGTGTCTTGTGACTGATATGAGGCCGAGGGCCTGAGATACTTTATATACGCCACGAGGTGGCTTGACTGATATGAGGCCGAGGGCCTAGATTTGATGTCACGACCGGGTTCGAGGTTTAGGGTTGTGACATTCGACTCCGAACTGCTCAAAACTAGCCAAAAGCAACTCACAACATTAAATAATGCCAAAGGAAACAAACCAATCAATAAGGTTGAATCTTTAATCAAAAGCCCAAAGTCACCAAAAAGTTAAACACATGTCCGTACCTCAGAACCTTACAAAACATAAAAAATCTGACAACTCATTTAATTACGAGTCCAACCACACTAATTTCACTCAAATCCGACTCCGAATCGTTGCTCAAAACTCAAAATTTCACTTTCATAAAATTTAGACCGAAATCCCCAATTTCTCTTTAAAATTCATTATTCAAATGCCCAAACTTTTGGTGAAAATCATCTCAAAAATCGACCAAATCTGAGCTTCATAGCTCAATATATGGTAAAATGCATAAACCCTTGAGTTATACTGTTCTTCCCATACCTTTTCCCATCTGTGAACCATGAGCTACTTCTACAACATGACATCAGCTTCTACAGAATTAGCTGGAAAATCGACCCCTTGCGCCAGTGGAAAAACATCCGCGTCTGCGGCATCCCAGGTGGGACAGAAACACACATGTAAGAACATCAAATTTCTACGCTCAGAAGCCCGCATCTGCGCCGTGGAAGATGCGTTGACTCCTCTGCTTCTTCGGACTCCTGCTCTTAGCTCCGCTTTCCACTTCTGCGACTCTGTTTCCGCTTTTGCGGCTCCACACCTGATAACAACACGATAGGGGTCCAAGAACTACTAAGAAAAATCAAGAAACGTGCGGAAGCTAAAAGAAAATAAAGAAACAAAAAAGAAGACAAAAAATTAAAGATAGATTGAACTCAAGAAAGTGTTTCTTGAATTCAAGAAGTCTATTCTTGAAGTTGAATCCTAACAACTATTATTAGCTAACGAAGAACTAATCACCTTTGATAGAGAATTAAAAACCAGATATAACTTGTAAAACCCGACCCTTTAGAATAACAAGAACAACAATAAGCAAAAACTTATCATCTTTCTTGAATACCTAGAATTGATCTAAGATTTCAAAGAATTTATCTTACCACCTTAAGTTATGTCTTGAAGGTTGAAGAATAAATCCAAGAGTAGGCACATACAAGAGTGCAAGAAAAATCTAAGAATTTTTATTGATATTATCTATATAATCTAAGTCTAAAAACAAATAAGACACCCCTTATATAGGTAGTAGGGGTCACGAAATTAAGGCTAAAAACAAGGAAATAAAGTCCTAAATTTCTTTAGACAACAAGTCCAACTACCTTAGGAAAAGGAAAATACTAGGAAGCAAAAACCAAGTCATTCTTGGAAAGAAATTCCAACAATCTTAGGAGAAGGAAAACATAACCTTAACTTACTAGGAAAGCAATAAATATAGTCCCAAAATATATGGAAATAAGTCCCAAACTAATCTTGGTTAGAATCTTGGATATCTTGGAAATCTTTAAAATCTTGAAGGAAATTTGCAAGTAACTTGGCACCAACTTGTACTCAACATGTAGCACGCCTATTCTACCCTTCTTGGACATCAAGTAAGTCTCTTTTATGTTATAAAATGTGTTCTTATGTAGGACTTCATGGGCTGCAAGTTTGGACACATTTTAGGTGCCAAATTGGTCCAAAAGTAGACTGACAAGGAACTTCTTCAAAAGATGTCTCTTGGGATCGAATCCTCATCTTCATGGACAATTTTGAACATAAAACAATTGTAATACCTAGCCAGTTCATATCCTTTACCCTTAAGTTTTTCCTCCCCGTTGGTGCAAGCAGTTTCTTTATTTGCACTTCTAATGGCCTTGTTTTGCAACTCTTTAGGTTGGCATCTTGTTAAAGCTCACTTTGAGATTCCAAAGCTTCATCCTTATCCTTGAATAGATTTGAGCTTCCTAGGATGCTATCATTCCCCTCTTCTTGAAGAAAATTCGTCCTCGAATTTCGACCTTGCAAGAAAAAGAAAACCAATACCAGTAAATGGTATCCACTAATCTTAAAAAATTGTAGGGATAAAACAAGATAGTGACCATGTGTCCAATTAAGTCTAATAGGTATATATATACTCCCTTATAAAGCATATGGACATCATCATCCCAATAAAATTTATACCTACTTAGATTTTTCCTATAAAAACCTCTCTTAGATGCACTATGCAAGGGATCTTGTAATTCGATCTTGTCAATAAGGTAATCCAAAAATGTGCATGACAATAAAATTACTCAAGATGGACCACACTTCCATTTAAAACAAGTATCTCTACCATATGTATCAAATAAGACACTTTTATGATATAACCAAGTATCTACAATTACAAATCCCATGAATTCTTCTACATGAAAGCGATTCAAAGAAGCTTACAAATTCTCAAGAATGTTAGAAGAATTCATAAATCCCAAAATAAAAATTTTAATATATTCAAGCTTATGATAATAACTTTCCCCAATAATATTCGCAATATCAAGGGATTCCAAACAATTGCTCAAATTTTCAAAGAATGAGTCATAGATAGTTTCATGAATGAGTATTTGGTCATTAGTGTCACAATAATCAGGCATATCTTCTTTACTAGTAGCAAACACTTTTACGTGATCACAATCAACATGACTTGAAGAATGACTCCCCACACACAAAAATCATATTCTAGCAATTTATCACATGAAAGGTCACTAGACACTTTAATAAGAGAAGAAGAAATATTTAAATCATTCGCGAGACTCTTCTCATAAATTACATGCCTCTTTCTACCAAGTTGGAATTCATAATCATCTGTGTCATACTCAATTCAAAAGGAAGCAAATTACTCTTGTACTTGATCTTAAATATCACAGTTAATGACTTGATATGCATCAAAATATCATCATGAACAAAAATAATAAAGTCACCAACATAAGAAATAAGAGTACAGTTCATTACCTCCAAAAATACCTTACATGTTCTAGAAAACCCAAGAATTCGAATAAACAAATTATACATACCACACTTGGACTTATTTACCAATAGAACATCATCACCTTGAATTCTTTTATTCAATGGCTCCAACTTGGCAATGATTTTAGCAAACTCCATGTCATAAACGTGTAAAAAAAAATTAAAATAGTCAAAAGGTTCAATAACAAAGAATTTAACCAAGCTTTTATCTTCCGCTATCCAACAAGAATTGATTTCGACAAATTTATGTTGGAATCCAATTGGATCCTTTGCTACCATCTCTTGCGCCTCAAAAGGTCTTTCAACACGTGGCTACAGAAATCACAAGAACTAAAATAAGAAAGAGTTAATGGGTTAGGAAGTAAGAAAAAAAAGTTCTTGCTTACACTCTCTTTGGCTTTTATCACAAGACTAATTTTTTCCTCACCCTTAGCCTCTTTACTCTCACTAAAGTTTTCTTCTTTTTCTTCACTCAAATCCTCCTGTTTTTCTCTCTCTACCTCATAGACTTTTATTATCTCATTTCCTTTACTCTTTTCTTTTCCCTCAAGTTCACTCATATTCTCACTTGACATCTCATTCTCTTTACTCAACACAACCTCTCCTTTTTCCTCTCTTGGATGTCAACATGTACTCTCTTACTCCTCCCATTCTTTTCTCTCGCGTATTTTTTCATATCCTCTTTAACAGTCTTTTCATCTTCATAAATTTGTAAGGGAATCAAAGGTCCAAGAATGAGTTTCTTCCCGTTAACCTCAAAAGAGTATCTATTTTTCTCATGTTATATAAAGCTCTTCTGTAGACATACCATGGCTTTCCCAACAAGATATAATAATTATTCATGGGAATCACATCACACCAGATTGCATCCTTATACCTTCCAATAGAGAATAGTAATAACACGCTTTTATTTACCTTTATTCCTTCAACATGTAGGGTTCAATATGCTCAACACAAGGAAGGTTTAATTTCTCAACCATATAAGTGCAAACTGAGTTATGGCCAAACTCTTTGTCAACTCTAAGGGAAAAAATCACAAACATCATATTAGCTCTTTTTTGAAAAATAACTTTACGATTGTCTTCCTTCCATTCGGTACACTGTAAGTTTGACTTTTCAAGTTGTTGAGTCATAACCTGCCTCCTTTCACTATAACTACCTATTTGAGACATCTTGACATAGATTAGAAGAATTATGTATCTTTTAAATTTAGTTTTTTCCCTCTAATGTTCTCACCTATCTTGTCTTTTTCCACTCAAAGCAACTATTGGTCGTTAATGTTTAGATTTATTAATAAACGTTACTAGTCACAACCTTAGTAATAAGAATGTCGAGTTAGAAAAAAACAAAGTGAAAGTGAAGGACCAAACATAGGAAGAACAGGAATTGGTTAGTAGGAAAAAAAAACGGAAAGAATTTAGGAAACTCAAAACCCACAAGAATAAGGAAAGAAGTTACCTTAATCTTCAAGAAATAGGATCCCCTCTTCTTGTTTACTTTCTTGACTTAAAAAACAAATAATACTTGAACTCCAACAATAATAATGAGCAATAACATTTTCTTGGGGATGAATTTCGTTCTTTTTTTTTTTTGGTTGTTTGCTCAAGAACCTCCCAAGATTATCAAGATTGAAATCTTGATTATCCTATGCTCTGATACCACTTGATAACAACACGATAGGGGTCCAAGAACTAGTAAGGAAAATCAAGAAACATGTGGAAGCTAAAAGAAAATAAAGAAACAAAAAAGAAGATAAAAAATTAAAGATAGATTAAACTCAAGAAAGAGTTTCTTGAATTCAAGAAGACTATTCTTGACGTTGAATCCTAACAACAACAATTAGCTAGAGAAGAACTAATCGCCTTTGATAGAAAAATAAAAATAAGAGATAGATTGTGAAACTCGAGCCTTTAGAATAACAAGAACAACAATAAGCCTAAACTTATCACCTTTATTGAATACGTAGACGTGATCTAAGATTTCAAAGAATTCATCTTACTACCTTAAGTTGAGTCTTGAAGGTTGAACGATAAATCCAAGAGTAGCCACACACAAAAGTGCAAGAAAAATCTCACAGTTTTTATTGATATTATCTTATAAAATATAAGTCTAAAAACATTTAAGACACCCCTTATATAGGTAGGAGGGGTCACGAAATTAAGGCTAAAAAAATAAGGAAATAAAGTCCTAAACTACTTTTGACAACAAGTTCAACTACCTTAGGAAAAGGAAAATACTAGGAAGCAAAAACCAAGTCATTCTTGGAAAGTAATTCCAACAATCTTAGGAAAAGGAAGCATAACCTTAACTAACTAGGAAATCAATAAATATAGTTCCAAAACATATGGAAATAAGTCCCAAACTAATCATGGGTAGAATCTTGGATATCTTGGAAATCTTGAAAATCTTGAAGGAAATTTGCAAGCAACTTGGCACCAACTAGTACTCAACATGTAGCACGCGTATTGTACCCTTCTTGGACATCAAATAAGTCATTTTTATGTTTAAAAATGTGTCTTTATGTAGGACTTCATGGGCTGCAAGTTTGGACACATTTTAGGTGCCAAATTGGTCCAAAAGTAGACTGACTAGGACCTTCTTCAAAGGATGTCTCTTGGGATCCAATTCTCATCTTCGTGGACAATTTGGGCTATAAAACAATTGTAATACCTAGCCAATTCATATCCTTTACCCTTGAGTTCTTCCTCCCAGTTGGTGCAAGCAATTTCTTTATTTGCACTTCTAATGGCCTTGTTTTGGAACTCTTTAGCTTGACATCTTGTTAAAGCCCGCTTTGAGATTTCAATGCTTCATCCTTATCCTTAAATAGATTTGAGCTTCCTAGGATGCTATCAACACCTGCGCTCATAACTCCATAAGTGTGGTCACACCAGAACCCCTGCAAACCACCATAGCCAAAATGATCCAAAACGATCCGAATCTCGTTCGAAACTCATCTGAGCCCCTTCGGGACCCCGTCTGAATATATCAACAAGTCCCATAACATAACACGGACTTCTTTGAGGCCTCAAATCACGCATAACAACTTCAAAACCACAAATGGTACATCAAATCAAACTTAATGAACTTTTGAACTTTCAACTTCCAAAACTCATGCCGAACCATATCAAATCAACTCGGAATGACCTCAAATTTTTCACACAAGTTCCAAATGACATAATGAAGCTATTTCAAATTTTCGGAACCACAATCCAAACTCGATATCATCAAAGGAAACTCCCGGTCAAACTTATGAATATTCTAAACCTTCAAATTGCCAACTTTCACTAAATAGTGCTGAAACCTTCTAGAAACATCCAAAGGCAAATCCGGGCATATGCCCAAGTCCAAAATCTCCATCCGGACCTGGTGGAATTATCAAAACTCCGATCCGGGGTCAAATACACAAATGTCAAACTTGATCAACTCTTCCAACTTAAAGTTTCCTAGTTTAGAATCATTCTTCCAAATCAATCCCGAAATACCTGAAAATCAAAACCGACAATTCAAACAAGTCATAATACATCATATGAAGCTACTCAAGATTTCAAACAGCTGAACGAAATGCAAATATTTAAAACGACCGGTTGGGTCGTTACAATAAGGAAAGAAGTTACCTTAATCTTCGAGAACTAGGGTTCCCTCTTCTTGTTTCCTTTATTGACATGGAAAACAAATAACACTTGAATTTTAAAAATAATAATGAGTAATAATTTTATTTCTTTGGCTGATTTTTTTTGTTTTTTTGTTTCTTTTTTTTTTTGGCTCAAGAACTTCCCAAGATTATCAATATCTAAATCCTGATTAGTGTATGCTCTAATACAACTTGATAACAACACGATAGGGGTCCAATAATTACTATAGAAAAACAAGATAATCAAGAAACGTGCGGGAGCTAAAAGAAAGTAGAGAAACAAAAAAGAAGACAGATATCAAAGATAGATTGAATCAAGAAAGAGTTTCTTGGTTCAAAAGTACATTCTTGAAATTGAATCCTAACCCCCAACAATTAGCTAAAAAAGAACTAATAGCCTTTGGTAGAGAATTAAAGACAAGAGATAGATTGTGAAACAACCCTTTAGAATAACAAGAACAACAGTCGGCCTAAACCTATCACCTTTCTTGAATAACTAGAAGTGGTCTAAGATTTCGACGAATTCATCTTACCACCTTAATTTGAGTCTTGAAGGTTGAAGAATAAATTCAAGAGTAACCACACACAAGAGTGCAAGAAAAAAATCTCACGATTTTTATTGATAATAGTCTATCATTATTTAAATCTAAAAAATAAAGAAGAAATGCCTTTATATAGGTAAGGGTTGGTCAGCAAAATTAGCCAAAAAAATAAGTAAATAAAGTCCTAAACTACTTTTGGAAAACAAGTCCGACTACCGTAGGAAAATAAAAAATAATAGGAAACAAAAACAAAGTCAATGTTAGAAAGTAAATCCAACAATCTTAGGAAAAAGAGAAACATAATTTTAACTACCTAGGAAAGCAATATATCTAGTACCAAAATATATGTAAATAAGTTAAAACCAACCTAGGATAGAATCTTGAAAGTCTCAAACCAACCTTGGATAAGATCTTGGAAATCTTGAAGGCAACTTGCAAGCAACTTGGCACCAACTTGCACTAAACTTCGAGCTCGCCTACTGTACTCTTCTTGGGCAACAAGTAAGTCCTTTTTAAGTTATAAAAATGTGACTTCATGTGGATTACTTGGGCTGCAAGTTTTGACACATTTTAGGCGTCAAATTGGTCCAAAAGTGGACCGATTAGGACCTTCTTCAAAGGATGTCTCTTGGGATCCAATCCTCCTCTTCTTGGACATAAATTTGGGGCATAAAACAATTGTAACACCTATCCAAATTCATATCCTTTATCCTTGAGCTCTTCCTCCCAATTAACAACTTCTTCATTTGTACTTGAAGTCGAATGACCTTGTTTTGCAACTCTTTAGCTTGGAATCTTGTTAAAGGCCCTCTTTGAGAATCCAAAGCTTCATCCTTGTCCTTGAATAGAGTTGAGCTTCCTAGGATTCTATCAGAAACCTTATACGGACAACTGACCTTTCCGAATAACATATATAAAGGGTGTTGAGATGCGCTTTAAAGTTGTTAAATAGTGAAGAGGGTTCAAGAAAATGTTCACAATGGAAGTAAAGTAATTTCTTAAATCCTATAAGCCGTATATGTAGAAAAGAGAGTGGGATAGGAAAGGCCTCAACAAAAGGTTGCTTTACATTTAACTCGATGTCGTGTAGGTTAATGTTAGGATGGTGTGTGCACAAGACAACTGCCACGACCCAAAATCCAGCTAGTCGTTATGGCACCTAACCCAACCTGCTAGGTAAGCCAAATGATAGACACCACAACTCAAATAGGATAACAGGAATCAATAAATGAGGGTAACTGAGCTTTCTTAACAAAATTCCGAGGATAGGTAGTATAAGTCAGCGTTTCTAAGACTTAGAATTTACAAAGCTAGTACGAAATAAATATATCATTTATTCGAGATATACATAAACAAGTTTACAAATCTAAAGCTACAAAGAACAGGAGGCAGCTATAACTATAATACAGGTACATCTTCAATGTTAGCTCCCGCCATACATACCAAAATCAGCTCCAAAATTTTCACGCAAGGTATAGAAGTGTAGTATGAGTACAAACCAACCCCATGTATTAAATAAGTAACAAACCTAATATTAGGTTGAAAGTAGTGACAAGCTGGGAAGAAGGTAAGTCTCCAACACCAATAGCCACTATTAACTCATAATAATATAATGGAGGCAGTAAAAGTAATAGCTCAAAAGATATTATGCTCTGCTCCTTCACAGTAACGGAAAAAAGTGGACATGCTTTTCAAAAATAACAGTCAAGTCCAAATATTACAACTGAAAATCAACAAAAAATGAGTTTATCAATAGAACTGTATTTCCATTTCACAACACTAGATAATTATTTTCGTTTACCAATTAGCATGAGGAAAGTACGTCTGTATGCCTACAAGTCTATACATATCAAGTCATCAATTAGCATGAGGAATTTATATCTCTACGCCTAAATGCCATATGTACATGCAAAATCATGAACGTCACAATATCGTCTAACATGAGGAAAAATGCATCTCTATGCCTACATGCCAAGTATGCATGTCAAATGAATGATTTCACGGTGCTATCTGTAAGTACTCTAACCCTCAACATGCTCAAGTTGTATGTCTCAAATGCTCACTTCATCACACGCACACACACCTACCCTTATCACTCAGCACTATATGGGTGCCTAGCTCGTAAGCCCCTCACCAAAGCACGTGTATGTATATCACAATACTGCTCTCACTGTTGGTATGTCAGACTCCAGAAGGGCAGATCCTACTGAAGGCTAATCAAATGCTTATAAGGCAGCGAGTAGCACGATCCACAATAATTATAAAGCCAATAAGGCCTGTTGTAACTTACAACCCGATCTACAATAACAACAACAGTAAGAAAGCCAGTATGGCCTGTTGCGACCTATAGCTCGATCCATAACAACAGTCTCAACTCAGCTATTCGGCCCATCTCAGTCATCAACCTCTCAGGACTCAAGGCACATACCACTCAGCCCAACAACTCCACATATGGAAAAACAATGATAACATGTGATGTAGCGATGAATGATGAACAGAGGCTGAGATATGATATGCAAATGAAGAACCATGACTGAGTGTATAATTACAATTAAATTAGATAACTCAAAACAACAGAAATAGTCGCATTAGGCCTCAACCACATAATCACATAGCCTAAACATGTCTTGTAGAATGATTCACAGCTCAGGTAATCAAACAAGTAGGGGGAACATTGATGTATATCATCGAAACAAATCCAGTCATAGTCTAACAGTCAACTTGAATCATGATTACCCCTATGCACACCCACACGCTCGTCACCAAGCATGCGCGTCACCCCAATGCATATCTTATAACTTGGGTCCGAGGGTTAAATACCCTCAAATCAAAATTTAGATAAATTACTTGCCTCCAATAAGTCAAATCAAATACAGAGCAAGCCAAACAACACTCTAGTAATGCCATTGTAAAGACCCGACTGGTTATTTTGTGTAATTGCACCCCGTTACCCCTTTTCATGCTTCACACATATGCTTGTGATTTTATGACTTGTGGGGTTGGTTAGTTTCGTTGCGGGAAGCTTTCTGGTTGATTCGAACCCTTTGATTCTTGACTTAGAAGATTAAATTAGAAAATATTGACCTAACTTTGATTTTTGAGAAAAGGACCCCGGAACGGTGTTCTTATGGCTCCTATAGCTTCGTATCATGATTACGGGCTTGGGCATATGCTCAGAATTAATTTCGGATGTCCATAGATCGATTTATGTTATTTTCTCGAAATTATACAATTTGAAGTTGAAAAGGTTGATAGTAGGTTGACTTTTAGCTATCGAGCTCGGAATTTTATTTTAGGACTTGGAATAGGTCTATTATGCTATTTAGAACTTGTATGCAAAATTTGGTGTCGTTTGGAGTTGATTTGATAGGATTTAGATGTTTAGTTGTAATTTTAAAAATTCTTGAACTTTTATTAGTGAATATACAACTAGGCAGGCTGCCTAGTGGTAACTATATAAATAATAATCCAAAAACAAGGATCCAAAGTTTACAATTTGTTCAAAGTTCTCTCTAAAGTATGATAAGCTAAAGCTAAGAAAACTGTAAAAGCTAACTATTACAATTGATATCATAGACAACTTCCAAGACATGATGGTGTGTGTATCCTCAAGCCTAGGGCAAAACCTCAAAGTAGCACCTCTAACGCTCTAACCAGGTGCCAAGTTTTGCATTCCAAAGGACAAGGCAAATATGGATCTCCAATCGACACCATCGAATTCTGGAACTGTCCAGCCATCCAAGCAATGAAATTGTGCAATGTGTTTGTGCTTGATCTCTAAATTCTTGAGCTTGTAGAACTACCAGTAAGAACCTGCAAATTGAAGCAAAGTTTGCATTTTCATACAAGGCCAAGCATTTCCATGACACTACCAGAATGGGCATGAAATCACACCAATACAACTGGAAAATGTCATGACAGTACCTAGCGAAACTCGATAATCCAATACCAGCTTTACTTCTATTGAATCCCAGTTAACTTTTTCAAACTAATTCCTCGACACCACTAAGGTTCTTGCATGCTAGATAAAGAGCATGATCCATGCCAGTGAACATAACAATACCTTTGTATTAGAACACCTTGAAATTTATGCAAAAATGAACTCAAATGCCTGCTTGCACTAGGAGATCTATATATCATTAGTGCACCTCCAGAATGAGCATGAATACATAATGATACCACTGGAAGTAAGCTAACAATATACAGAATATACGAGTAACAACACTCTTAGCAACAACAAACACTAAGAAGAGTAACCTACACATCAATCTGATGTTTTCCTTTTGGCAATGCTAACCCTTAGGTTAGGAGTTTACTTGTCAAGATTGATTAGTCTCCTCCCTACACTTGGCAGTTCAGAGAAAAGATTGTACCTGCAAAAGGAACACAAGGTTAGTTAAATAATTTTCTAATGTGTTGCCCTCCCTTAGAACATGCTAAAACAACACATTAAAATGCTCTTTCGTCTCCTTGATCCTCTTAACTTCAGCCGCAGTGCACCATGGAGGATCCCAATATTTATTAGTGATCTTCTTCATACCCAATGAATCTGTCTCCAGTATGAGAGGATGTAAATCATTATCTACACAGTAGGACAGTTCTTCTTCTATTGCCTTTGCCTTAGCCATAATGCTGGTTTTTTCCTCCAGCTGTTGTGCCATTGCATACACCAAATCCCCTTCTCCATTCCTCACCAAAAAAAAAAGAACTAGGACCGGGATTGCCTCTTGAAACCCCATCAGTGTTGCACTTTCCAAGAAGTATATTGTCTTGTTGATCTCATGTATGACCCTATTGACTGAAACCGATCCTCCATTCCTATTGGTGTTTCTCATCTTCCACAACTCTTAGGTGAGAATTGCTGTCACTGCCTGGAATAGAGGATTAAGTTTTGGACAACATGGAGCATTCCACCATGTCCTAATAATCTAATGTAGCTGTACCAGTTGAACATTGATCCCTGCAGCATTCATGAATGTCTTCCATACCCTTGTGGCAGTAGTACCTATCAAGAATAGGTGCTCAAACGACTCCTCTTGTGCTGGTGACAACACCAACACATATAGACGTATATGTAACCTTGTCTTTTCCATAAATCATCAGTAGCCAATATGCCCCTCCAAAGCCTCCAGATAAAGAATGATATCTAAAAGGCAACTCCTTAATCCACATGTACTTATATTGTGGATTACAGTTTGCCCTATGTGTCACTAGATGCCAAGCACTGCTCACAGCAAAATTACCAGAAGCAGTAGGTTTCCAAGATGGTCTATCCCAGTGGCCAAGACTACTTTCATATTGCACCTTCTATAAAATATGTTCAGCTATATCTTCAGGAAAAGTCTGTTCCAGTAGCTCCTCATTCTAGCTATCTTCTTGCCTTAGTTCTGCTACTTCTTGTAGGTCCTCATTCATATGAAAATCAGGTGATACCAATGGCATAATGCCCCTAATCCCGTCCAATTTCATGCCATACATTTGTTGTACCATTCTTCATCTCTCATAGAATCTCATGTTTTACATTTTCCCTTGCATTCGACATCTGTCTCCACATATGAGATCCTCCCCTAAACTGCACTACTATAGGAATTTCTTTCTTGCAATACTTGTTCCATATAAGGTTATACCACAATGATTTTGTTGTTCTGAATCTCCACCAAAGTTTAGCAAACAATGCTTTACAGACATCATGTAGAGATATGAACCCTAGACCCTCCTCATCCTTAGGCAAACATAACTTCTGCCAAGAGGCCCAATGTCTGCATCTGCCTTCCTCTTTTGTGCTCCAAAAGAATCTTGCAATCATTTTGTGCAAATGTTCAATAACATTATTTGGGGGGTCAAACACAGATAGCATGGGTACTGGCATACTTCGCAATACACTAGAGATAAGTGTTGCCTTGCCTTCAAATGATAGCAATTTCACCTTCCAAGAATGCAGCTTGGCTTTCACCATCTTGATGAGATCATTATACTAGTCTTTCCTTTTTCTAGTGTAAAAGATAGGACATCCCAAATATGTAAAAGGAAACTCCCCCTTAGCAAATCTTGTAGCCTCTCCTACTACCTGAAACAAAGAATTGGCAACCTTGGAATGCATATAGTATGAGCTCTTTGTTTTATTCATTAGCTGCCCTGAAATCATCTCATAACTATTCAATACTGTCGTCACCTTCTTCGATGAGTCTAGATGAGTTGATGCAAATATGATAGTGTCATCAGCATATGCCAAATAATTTAGTAGACCAGACCACTTAGGCATACCAAAACCTCTAAAGTTTTTTTCCTCAAACAGCTTATTTAAGGATCTAGATAACACTTCTGCTGACAAAATAAACAATGCAGGAGACAAAGGTTCTCCTTGTTTCACTCCTTTTTTGGATTTGAAAAAACTTGAGGCCTGACCATTCACCAAAACTGAGTGCCAGTTGTTAGACACTAAGTTTCACACCATGTTGATGAAACGCTCGGCAAACCCTATATTCCTTAGAACATGTAGCAAGTACTTCTAAGAGATCATATAGTATGCCTTGGCCATGTCCAGTTTAATCACAACATTGGCTGGCTTAGCTCTCAACTTTATACCAGTAATTATCTCTTGTGTAAGAAGGATGTTTTCAAATATACTCCTACCCTTTCCAAAGCAAAATTGGTTAGGTGATATCAAGGCAGGTAACAACTTCTCCAATCTATCATGTATCACCCTGGAAATCACCTTATTGATGAAGTTGCGCAAACTTATAGGTCTGAGGTCAGAGAACGTTTGCACCACGGGTTTCTTAGGCAATAGTACCAAGTTGGTGTGTGTGATGGACTTATGCAATGTAGCAGCTTAATAGAAATGCAATATGATGTTGTGAATATTATACCCAACAATATCCAAACATTCTTGATAAAATGTTCCAGTCAATCCATCAGGAAGCACTATCCCCACTAAGCTCAAACACTGCACCCTTGACGTCATCAAGATCAGGGTGTTACATAGCTCCAGATTTTGTTCATCAGGTACCATAGTAGGCACATTTTCAAGCATTGAATAACCTGTGGGGTCAGATTCCTTTGTGAACTAATTCTTGTAGAATTCCACTGCAGCAGCAACCAATTGATCATGTTCCTCTATCCAGATTCCTCCTCTATTTTGGATCCTCTTCAATTGTAGCTTCTTCTTTTTGCCATTCACATGATTGTGAAATAAGCTAGTAGTTCTGTCTCCCTCAGCAAACCAAGTCATCCCAGCTTTGTGCTACCAGTATTGCTCCTCAATACTCAAGTACTTCTTCAGTTCTACCAGGTTCTGTTGTAACACAATCCTATTAGCAATTGTTGGTTCTTCCTCAAACGACATCTCTTTCACCTTTACAATATATTCAAAGATTGGCAACTTCTTGAAGATGTCACCATAAGTGGATTTACTCCATTTGGACAGTGCAACTTTTACCTTCTTCAATTTGTGCTTAAACATAAGGAAAGGGTCCCGAATGAAGTCTGCTTGCACTTCTTTAAAAGTCTCATGTTTGGTCAAAAGGTTGAGGAATCTAAATGTTTTCACATAGTTTGCAGCATGTTCTCCACAAATCATGAACAACAGATCATGATCAGAGCCTATTCTTGTCAAGTGTACAACCTCAATAGTAGGAACAGATTCTGGAAAGGAAGATTCACAAAAATCCTTTCCGGCCTCTTTAAGATACACTCAGAGTTAGTCTTCCTTTCCACCAAGTAAAAGGACTCCCTTTGTAACCTAAATCAAGCAATCCATTGAATTAACACCAAAGGAAAAGTCTTCATATTCTAGAGGATACACTGGATGACCACCAATCTTTTCATCATCCTTAAGTATCACGTTGAAGTATCCACCAACCATCCATGGCATGTCCATATCACTTGCAAGATAGTACAAGTTATCCCACAGTTCTAGTCCCTCAATAGGTGAGTATTTTGCATACAAAGGTCATCATAACATGTTGGCCAATATCACGATAAAATACCTTAACAGTTACCTGCTGTGAAATTTCCATGACCAACTCCCATTCCACATTAGCGCCAAAAAATAGCTAGATCTTCCTAATACTATTTGCAAAGGCAGCCTCCATATTCAACCTTCTTCTATACCTTTCCATGTGCCTTTGATTCTGAAATGGTTCCATCAATGCAATGAGAAAGAAACTATGCTCTCTTTGCATATTAATCACCCTAGGAAAGGCATGTTGTGTGTTCACAGACCTTATGTTCCAAATCAGTGTTTTGATCATCATTTAGTTTACGAAACTGCCCTTCTAGGAAAAATTCTTTTAGGTTGAGGAATATCTTTGTTTTGACCTTTCATCTTTCCCTTCTGACCACTCTTATCACCAGCCTTAGGTGATAAATCAGCTTCCCTTGCTACTGCTTTGAAATTTCGAACTGTTGATTCATCATCACCTTCTTCCTCAAATTGCTCTTGTTCAATCATGGCCTGCTGAATCTCCACTAGTGTAACATTGCGTGTGACAAGATCATGTAATACCTGGATTGGTGTCTTCAAAGGTACATTAACCTGAAGTTGCATTGGTTGGCCAGTTCTAAAAGCACATGCCATAGGACTTGGTTCAACACAAGCTCTATAGTTGTTTCTGCAGAACTTACTGTTCCATTGGGGTCAAGAGGCATACCACCAACTGTCTAATAATCTGCCCTCGTTGTATCATGTAATACCTCTACATCAACATCACCACCTTGCTCCCCAGCTAAAACATCCGCTAGAACACCTTGAACAATAGAAAATTCCTTCCCAGATGTCCTATGGTTTACTGTTCCATTGCTCTGCTTGTTAGCTAAGGCTGCTGCACCTTTTCCCCCAGCTTTTGTAGCTTCCTTTGATGTTCCTTTATCTAATTCAGCCGGTACTTTAGCCCGTTGTTCATTAGAAACAAGATCACCTTCAACCCTAGTTTTTATGCTAGGGTTTACTGTAGCATCTTCATGACTTGAACCTGCCAGCCTTTCCTGCTCATCCTCACTTTGATTGTTGGAATTGTCTTCCTGGTTATCTTTAGATTCTCCTCCATTAGCTCGACTTCATCACTCCACAGTGCCTTACCATCGTTTGTTGTTCCAGTTGTTTCAATTTCCTTTAAGTATCCTCCCATTGTTAGTGAAGGCACTTCTTGACATGAATAGTTGGTTGTCACATTAAGTGCCTCTTTGGGAGCTCCAGACCTTCTTTGCACCCAATATACAGTTCTCTCCTTTTCTGTATCCACCAAAATCCTAGTAGCATTAGGATTAGGGTTACACTCTCTTACCGCTACAGTAGAACTCCCAGTTCCTTTAGGATTTGGACTGGGCTTTTGTGCATTCTCCAGTTGCTTCTTCTCCTTCTCCTTGTTGGATTCATTTAATTTCTACTACTTCTCCTTCTCCTTCACTGTACCATATTCTTTGCCAGTTGTAATTTATAGAACTGGTGGATCAATTTCCTCAATTGTAAGTGCATCAAATTTGTTCTTTGTAGCTACTGCCTCAGCCTTGTTCTTCCCCGTCACATTGTCAACTTCCTGCTCCATTGTTGTTTCAATAATATGGCCTCTATTATCTCGTTGGTACTTATTCTTTCTTATTTGCATCCACTCCTGTTTGGCAGGAGTTTAAATTGGGTTGCGCAGTAGCTTACTACTCGAGAGAACCTTAGATGAGGTAGTTGTTGTGCCAACGACCTCCTTCCCAGTACCTTGATCCTTTACAGCTTCATCATACCTCTTATGTAGCTCAGGATGAATCACCAAGTAATCAATCTCATTGTGCCCTTGCTTCTGACAAGTCGTACAATACTTTGGCATGTAGTCATACTTAATCTTGATCCACTTAAACCCATCAGGCCCAAACTCTCTATAATTTTAATTTTTTGGGGGAACTTAGAAAGTAAATTAACCTCAACCTTGACCTTTGCACAACTAGGTTTGGTACCATTTTGAGTTGCAAGATCAACATGCAAAGGATTACCTACCTTTCACTAGCTAATGAAAAAAATAAACTCCTTACCAAAGAAATTAGGTGGTAATTCTGGTAAACTGATACAAGCTACAGCAATTGGTGTGTCTTCCTCAGGCTTCCACCGTGAATTCCACTTCGTGCACCTCATCTGCCACATCTCACCTTGAGCTTTCAAATAGAATGCAGCCTTAGAAAGAAGATGAACATAATCCTCCATTAAAGACAACCTTATTAAGACATGATTATCTTCAATTAAACCTATTGAATAGGATCCTTTAATCTCACACTGAATGGGAATAGCTTTATGTAGTTCCCTAATAACACGCTTCCCATAAGAGAATTTTCCAAGAACTGCCAGTTGAAGGCCTTGTTGCACGATTGATTATTTCACTTCTTGTTTCTTCCACTTGATTATGGGTTCAACATGAAGAAACTCGACGGGTTTAATAGGTATTTTAGATAGGGTTTGCATGGGCATTTTAATAAAGTAGGTTGTAGTAACTTAACATATATTTGGATTGGATTAGGGTTGGTAGAGGTTGTTTAGGGCAATGAGAGTGATGAGGACGACTGACCAGCCTCAAGAGGAGGCTCGCCAATGGCTGGAGAGGTCATGAAAGGCTCACAAAAGCTTCAAGGGCAGTTGTCGCAGTCGCCTGATCGCCAGAGCTCTCATGTTTTTTTTTCAGACCAAAAATACGTTTCTTCATGGTTTCTTGAACTTTACTTTGAAATTTATGTGTTTTAGTGTTCGATTCGTAGTTTTAGATGTCATTCTTGTGTTTTAATCACGTGAGTGAGTTTGTATGATGTTTTAGACTTGTGTGGATGTTTGGTTTGGAGCCCCGAGGGCTCGGATGAGTTCTGAACATATATCGGATAGTTTGAACTTAAAATGAACGGCTAGTGTGCTGGCGCTCAGTTATCGCAATTGCGAGCACTAGCATCGCAATTGAGAAGGTGACAGTAGGTGGGCATATGTCGCAATTGCGACTCCCTCTTTGCATTTGCAAAGGCAGCAGGATTTTAGCTGGTTCACATTTGCGAACAAATGTTCGCTTTTGCCATGGTGGCCAATTTGCAATTGTAAGCCTTTTCTCGCAATGACGCATGAGGCTGTCAGGGTTCGCAAATGTGAGCCCCGTCTACAATTGCGAGGGTTCGCAAATGTGAACCCTATGTCGCACACTCGACATCAGCAGTTGGTAAAAGGGATCGGAGACGGGATTTTTAAAAATATTCTCTCATTAAAAACCCTAGACTCGGTAGGAGGCGATTTGGAGAGGAGATTTTCACCTACAAATTTTGGATATGTAATTCTAATCTATTTATAATCATATTCCATCAATATCTTGGATTTTAACATCAAAATCATGTAAATCAAAGTGAAAATTTGTGAAACTTTGTCAAGTTTTTGAAAAATAAGAAATTGAGTTTTGAGAGTCGATTTGGTCTCGGATTTTGAAACTTAGCACATATATGGACTCGTGGGGTCATGGGTAGTCGAAATCTACATTGGGCCCAGATTTTAAGCGGGCGCGCCCCGAATTGACCTTTGTTGACTTTTTGGAAAAAGTGTAAACATCTTATCTTTATCTACTGTAATTGGTTTCCCTAACATTGTTTGATGATATTAATTCGATTTTGGTTAGATTTGAGCCGTGTGGAGGTGAATTTTAAGGGGAAAAGCTATTCTGAGAGTTGAATTGTCATATTTGAGGTAAGTATCTTGCCTAACTTTGTGTAGGGGAACTACCCCTAAGGGAATGGTATTGATTGATTCATTTGTGCTATGTGAAAGCTGTGTACGCAAAGTGACAAGTGGATACACGGGTTGTACGTGGTATTTGACCGGTCTAGGCTACTTATACTCCTTCCATGCCTTAATTTATTTGTCATACCATGTTCAAAGTTCTCATAGTCAATCTACCCTTACTTGTATTAGTTTATCCTTACGTGCCTTAAAAGATTTCGTTAACACTTGTTCTACATCCTAATTGATAAATTGCTTCATTGCTTAGTTGAACTTGTTGCCTCTTTTATTGTTACATACTATCTCTTCATTATTGATTATCATTATTTGGTGTCATTGTTCATGTTATCTCTTTCAATGTTGATTATCATTATTTGTAGTTATTGTTCATGTTATCTCTTCCGTTGTTGATTTCCATTATTTTGAAGTCATTGTTATGCGTAATCTCTTGTATTGTGAGTTACTCTTATCTAATATCATGGTTATACATTATCTCTCGCATTGTTGAGTTATTTGGCGTTGAGACGAAATTGTTTATTGTTGAGACATCTATCTTGTTGAGCATTTTACATTCATTGTTGTTGTTGATATTCTTGTATACGTTGTGGTGGAGCCATGGGCTATTATCGTGGAAACATTGATATTGTTGTTGTTGGCAAGTTGTGATATATGGGCACTTTTGGTGGTAATTATTATTGTGATGGATATTGACGCGCATGCGGCGGTATAAGGCTTGGGGTTAATGTGCATGCGGCGGTATAAGGTGGGACTTATGTGCGTGTTACTTGTAGTGGAACTGCATGAAGCCACGCGGCGTCATAAGGTAGGCTAATTATGAGATTCTATGAGTTATTACCGTGATTTTGCTTGTCATGTTTGTATTGTTATAATCTGTTCTATACCTATCTGAGCTCGTCACTGCTTTCAGCCCAAGGTTAGTCCTGTTACTTATTGAGTATATTGGGTTGGTTGTACTCATACTAACTCTGCACTTCGTGTGCAGATCCAGGTACTTCTGGGAACGATGATTGCTAGACTTGGAGTACTTCCTGATTGGAGACTTTTGAGGTAGCTGCTTGATAGTATCCTAGGAAGCTCAACTTTATTCAAGGATAAGGATGAAGCTTTGGAATCTCAAAGAGGGCTTTAACAAGATGTCAAGCTAAAGAGTTGCAAAACAAGGCAATTAGAAGTGCAAATAAAGAAATTGCTTGCACCAACTGGGAGGAAGAGCTCAAGGGTAAAGGATATGAATTGGCTAGGTATTACAATTGTTTTATTATCCAAATTTATGTCCACGAAGATGAGGACTGGATCCCAAGAGACAACCTTTGAAGAAGGTCCTAGTCAGTCCACTTTGGACCAATTTGGCACCTAAAATGTGTCCAAACTTGCAGCCCATGAAGTACTACATAAAGACACGTTTTTATAACATAAAAAGGACTTACTCGATGTCCAAGAAGGGTACAATAGGTGTGCTACATGTTGAGTACAAGTTGGTGCCAAGTTGCTTACAAATTTCCTTCAAGATTTTCAAGATTTCCAAGATATGCAAGATTCTAACCAAGATTAGTTTGGAACTTATTTCCATATATTTTGGGACTATATTTATTGCTTCCTAGTTAATTAAGGTTATGTTTTCCATTTCCTAAGATTGTTGGAATTACTTTCCAAGAATAACTTGGTTTTTGCTTCTTAGTATTTTCCTTTTCCTAAGGTAGTTGGACTTGTTGTCCAAAATAGTTAAGGACATTATTTCCTTATTATTTTAGCCTTAATTTTGTGACCCCTCCTACCTACCTATATAAGGGGTGTCTTCTTTGTTTTTAGACTTAGATTATTATAGACAATATCAATTAAAATTGTGACATTTTTCTTGCACTCTTGTGTGTGGCTACTCTTGGATTTATTCTTCAACCTTCAAGACTCTACTTAAGGTGGTAAGATAAATTTTCTGAAATCTTATATCACTTCTAGGTATTCAAGAAAGGTGATAAGTTTAGGCTTACTGTTGTTCTTGTTATTCTAAAGGGTCGGGTTTCACAATCTATCTCTTGTTTTTAATTCTCTATCATAGGCAATTAGTTCTTCGCTAGCTAATTGTTGTTGTTAGGATTCAACTTCAAGAATAGACTTCTTGAATTAAAGAAACTCTTTCTTGAGTTCAATCTATATTTAATTTTTTGTCTTCTTTTTTGTTTTCTTATTTTGTTTTAGCTTCCCCACGTTTCTTAATTTCCTTTAGTAGTTCTTGGGCCCCTATCATATTGTTATCAAATAGATTTCTTCAGCTTGATCCTCCGATGTTCACAGGTACTGACCCTGAGGAGGACCCCCGGGACTTTATTGATGAGATGCACAAGCCCCTCTAAGTTATGCATGCTACTGAGACGGAGGGAGTGCAGTTGACCTCCTACTGCCTGAAAGGGGTGGCCTATTCTTGGTTTGAGATGTGGGAGGACACCCGTTAGGAGGGGAGCACTCCAGTGAGGTGGAATGAATTTGCCGACACCTTCATTGACCATTTCTTGCCTTCCAAGACTAAGGCGGCCCGTGCCGCGGAGTTTGAGAGCCTGAAGCAACGTAGCATAAGTGTGTGGGAGTACCATATAAGGTTCGCGCGCCTGTCCAAGTATGCCATCTACATGTTGCCCACTATGGAGGCAAGAGTTCGCCGGTTTGTGCAGGACCTCAGCCCCTTAATTATTAATGAGGCTGCTATAGCTGCCTTGAATTCTGATATGAACTATGGGAGGATGGTGGCGTCTGCTCAAGCCACAGAGACTCGCAAATTGAAGAACAGAATGGAGTGAGAGGGTAGCAACAAGGCCCGATCTGCGGGCAACTTTGGTGGTTCTTTCGATGGTGGTGGTGATAGGACGACATTCAGGGGAGGGTAGTCAGGGCCATCCCAGTCCTTTGCTCAGTCTTAGGTTAGTGCACCGCCATCAGGGCCACGTCAGCAGCGGTGGAGACGTATTAGGCACAGTCAGAGCAATAGGGGACCCCACCAGCAAGATCGGCCTAGAGGGAGATTCCAGTAGCAGCAGAGGTCCCCATGCCCTAGGTGTGGGAAGATGCATTTGGGGGCCTGCTTCATGGACCAACCCATATGCTAGGGTGTGGTAATAGGGGTCACATTCAGAGGGATTGCTTTCATCACGCCAGAGAGTGGGCAGGTGTAAGGCCCCCTAAAAAAAAGATTTCCTAATGATTTAATATTTTTAAGTGGGCCAACGGTTTTTGGAAATAATGTTTTCGATCATTAAAGGAGACCTATGGGATAGAACCACATCACTTTGAAATGAAAATATATGTTTAAGGTATGTTGGGACATATTAAGGAGGTTTGTGAGTGGGAAGAATTTGTGTGGAACAAGATGGATACATTAAGTGGAAAGGATGTTTCAATTTGCACAACACCTTCGAGTCATGACTCGACACCATCAAACCATTTTTCATTTGGATATTTCGACAAGAAATTATGATGAAATTGCTAAAATGAGGCAGGTGGAACAAAAGAAGCTTTTCTAAGGGTTTATCGCGTAATCATGGTTTCATACTTATATGAAAGTTTGGAAGTGAATTGGTGTCTACATCATAGCAAGATATCGAAGGAGGGTAAGTTGGAAAACAAGATATATACAAAGGATGCAACTGGGGAGCTCGTCTGAACTCCTGTGTGGCACGGGTTTGAACGAGCCATGATCCCCAGCAATTTCAAAAAAATAGTGAAGTATTGCCCTAGCACGCGAACTTGAACGAGAGCTCATCCATGTCCGCTCGACGCACGAGGATGGACAAGTTAAGCCTGAAGCCTTTTTTAAAATGCATTTCGGCAGCTTACTTCCCCTACTCCTCTTGGCCGATTCTTGGAGCTCCTCTCCACTCTCTCAAGACCCCTAACTCCTCCCATCTTCAAGGTGAGAAATCCCTACTATTTTGGTGTTTCATTCCATCAATTCCACCCTACAACTAACAAAATCCACCATGGAATCATTAGATTTTCAAGGAATCTTCCAAAGAGCTCAAGTGAGAACTTTGTAAGATTCATCCCCAAAGGTAATTCCATCTCCTTGGACTTGCATGAATGACTTGATAATGAATATATGAGTAGCAATTTAGAGCTAGAATTTATTGCATGGTAATTGGAAGCCATAGTTTCACCAATTGGAATTTTTAGAATTTGTAGAGAATGAAAAGTGATTTGTTTTATGAACTGGTTGGTTGGGAATGGATGGTAGGACATGAATACGTTGTTGGAGGTCATAAACTATTAAAGGCTGGTTGTAATATGAATTGGTGGGGAAAAGAGTGGATATTGAATAAAGAGATATTACCAATGAAGGTTGTAGAGAAATGTGCACGCTTAATGTTTGATAAAATGCCTAAGTTAGCTGAATGTTATGAACCTCTTCCTAATGATGGTCCAATTTGACCGGGTTTCTATAGATTGACTTTTCCAAGGGTAGTGGAACATTATTGCAACTCAAATGAAAGATCTTTCGAGGTATGGTGGCTAAACTCTTCTCTTAGAATTGAACCCCACATTACCCTTGTAAGTTTCGAGTTGTTCATCATAAATCGACTATTCCGAATAAGCTTTGTGACAAAAGATATAAGTTCAGTACGTTTTCCAAATGTTATTATTACGTTGCATTACTATTTTAAGAATGTGTTCATAATGGATTGCATATCTAAATGTTATAACTCCATGTCGTGTTTCAAATGAAAGCTATGATGCCAAATTGTGTAGAGATTGTGATTGGGATTACACCTCCATCCGCATACATTGGGTGAGGCGGTAGGGCCGCTTTGTGTAGAGTTGTGGTATTGGGATTACGCCTCCACCCGCATATATTGGGGTGAGGCGGCAGGGCCGCTTTGAGTAGAGTTTTGGTATTGTTGACACACCTCCACCTGCATACATTGGAGTGAGGCGGTGGGGCCGCTTTGTGTAAAGGTTGTTACAGAGGATCTCGACTTAAAGTTTGTAAATGTTATTGAAAGGTCTCGATAAAATTTGCTTTGGCTTTAACAACTACTTATGCCATTCTATTGTTACCATGATTCATCATATTCATGTGGTATTTCCAAGTCCTTGATTAGGTGTTTGGTTTTCATACTAGTACTATTCGACATGTACTAACGTCCCTTTTGCCGGTGGCGCTGCATCTTTAATGGATGCAGGTAGTTCCACAGCGGAAGGCATTGACCATTGATAGCGGTACTCATTCTTCCCAGCTAACTTGGTGAGCCCCACTTCATTCCGGGGTCGTGCATCTTTTGTTCCGTGTGTGTTATCATGTTTTGAGGTATAGCTGGAGCCTTGTTGCTGGCACCATCATTGTACTCTTTTGTATCTATTAAAGGCTTCATAGACATAGTGCGGGTTGTGTATTAGTGTGGGAAAGTTATACTAAAGATGTCATAATTGTATCTCATGCTTTCACTGTAAAATTATGGTTGTGAAATATTTTTTTTTGAATACTTATAAATGAAGTAACTAATGGTGATGGAACTAGTGTTGTTCATGAACCTTCATGGTATTAATTTAATGAAGTTTATATTCTCTTTATATATGGGTGAGTTGGGTAGATGAAAATCCAGCAGGCTTGCTCGGCCGGCTTATCTCGGTTGAGCGTTGGTCGCGCTCCCCGAGGTCTGGGTGTGACAAACTTGGTATCATATCCTTAGGTTTTAAAGTGTCCTAGGATGTCTCGGAGCCGTGTCTAGTAGAATCCTTCTTATCGGTGTGTTTTCGACCACATCTATAATTAGGAGGCTACTTGGGCACTTAAGAATAATACCCTTCTTTGATATTCGCGATTGTGCGATAAAGCTGATTGTAAGATTGTTCCTCCTTTAACTCGTGCTTTACTCTAACTTTCAGTACATGGTGCCTAGGAAGAAGGCGAGAACTGGCCAAGTAGCCAATGTCATCCCAGGAGTGGCAGTTGATTCGATGTTTGATGATACGGGTGAGCACCCGAGGGGTGAGGATATCCCCCAATTACTACATCACCTGAATCCACTATTCCTGCTCAGAGTACGCCAGTTCCTCCACCTACTTAGGGTGCAACGGTCCGCCTAACTGGTATTCGAGTTCCACCTCCAGCTCCAACTTCTGGTCCCGGTGTTTCTGATAGGGATCTTAGAGGAGCCATACAGATGTTGGCTCAAATAGTGGCCTCCCAGGCCCAGATATCAAATGTTGCACCTACTTCTTCAAGTTAGTCAGGGGATTCCACTAGTTCCAGGGTAAATAGGTTTCTCCAGTTGGATCCTCCAACGTTCATATATACTGATCCCCAACATATGATGAGATGCACAAGACTCTCCGAGTTATGCATGATACTGAGATGGAGGGAGTGGAGTTGGCCTCCTACAGCATGAAAGGGGTGTCCTATTCTTGGTTTGAGATGTGGGAAGAGTCCCGTGAAGAGGGGAGCCCTCCGGCGAGGTGGAGTAAGTTCACCTATGCCTTTATGGATCATTTCTTGCCTGTTGAGACTATTGCGGCCCGTGCCGCTAGGTTTGAGAGCCTGAAGTAGGGTAGCATGAATGTGTGGGAGTACCATATGAAATTTGCGCACCTGTCCAAGTATGTTATTCACATGTTGCCAACGATAGAGGCTAGGGTGTGGCGGTTTGTGCAGGGGCTTAGCCCCTTGGTTATTAAGAAGGCCGCTACAGCTGCTTTGAATTCTGATATGAACTACGGGAAAATGGTGGCGTTTGCTCAAGCTACAGAGGACCGTAAACTGAAAAATGGAAGGGAGTGTGACAGTAGCAGCAAGGCCCGGACTGCAGGCAACTTGGGTTGTCCTTCGGGCGGTGGTAGGTCGGCATCTAGGGGAGGATCATCAGGGCCATCTCAGTCATTTGCTCTGTCTTCGATGAGTGCACTACCATCCGGGCCTAGTTAGGGCAATAGGGGAACCACCAGTAGGGTCGGCCTGGAGGGAGATTCCAGCAGCAGCGGAGGCCCCCATGCCCTAAGTGTGGGAGGATGCACTTTGGGGTCTGCTTTATTGACCAACCTATATGCTACGGTTGAGGGTGAGGGGTCACATTCAGAGGGATTGTCGCTCATCCTTCCGGACCATTACCGCTCATCCCGCCGAATCATTGGTAGAGGTGCAACGCAGCCAGCTAGTTCTGCAGCTACTACTCCACAACACCTCCTCCAGCTCGAGGCACCCGAGCACCCGTAGGGCGCGGTGCAACTATGTTCAGAAAGACCTAACAGATTTTATGCTATGCGGAAGCATCGGGATTCAAAGGCTTCTCCAAATGTTGACACATGTATGTTGACTGTCTAATCTCATGGTGTGTATTCTCTTATTGATCCCGGTTCAACTTTGTCATATGTCACTCCCTAAGTTGCTATGGAAATTGGGATAGAACCGAACAGCTCCATGAGCCGTTCTCTGTATCTACTCACTCCTTGAGATCCCACCAGACAGGGAGATTGATATCGAGATTGATGTGACGTTGGGCACGCCGCCTATATCTATTCCACCCTACAAAATGGCACCAGTAGAATTGAAGGAGCTAAAAGAACAATGGAAGGATTTGTTAAAGAAGGGTTTCATCCGGCCAAGTGTGTCGCCTTGGGGCATACCGGTCCTCTTTGTAAGAAAGAAGATGGGTCATTAAGGATGTGTATTGACTATCGGCAGCTCAACAAGGTCACAATCAAGAATAAGTACCCACTGCCGAGGATAGATGATTTGTTCGACGAATTGTAGGGTGCTAAATATTTCTCCAATATTGATTTAAGATTTGTGTATCGCCAATTGAAGATCAGGGGGCAGTATATTCTGAGAACAGCCTTCAGGACCCGGTATGGGCACTTTGAATTTTTGGTAATGTCTTTTGGGCTAACAAATGCCCCTGCAGATTTCATGGACCTTATGAATCGAGTCTTCAAGCCTTTTCTTGACTCCTTTGTGATAGTGCTCATTGACGATATCCTTGTATATTCGTGAAGTCGAGAGGACCATGCCGGTTATCTCAGGGCAGTTCTAAAAACCCTATATCAGCACAAGTTGTGTGCAAAGTTTTTGAAATGTGAATTTTGGTTGATCCTCAGAAGATTGCACCTGTGAAGAATTTTCCTAGACCTACTACCCCGATAGAGATTCGTAGTTTCTTGGTCTTAGCTGGATATTACAGGAAATTTGTGGAGGGGTTCTATACTTTTGCCTCTCCATTGACTAAATTGACACAGAAGGCGGTTAAGTTCCAATTGTCAGATGCGTGTGAAAGGAGCTTCCAAGAATTGAAATCAAAATTAACTACGGCACCAGTGTTGACCCTACGAGATGGCACATATGGATTTGTGGTATATTGTGATTCTTTAAGAATCGGGCTTGGGTGTGTATTAATGCAACATGGCAAGGTGATAGCTTATGCTTCTAGGAAACTCAAAAATCATGAAAGGAACTATCCAACACATGACTTAGAGCTTGCAGCGGTGGTCTTTGCGTTGAAGATTTGGCGTCATTATTTGTATGGGGTCCATGTGGATATATTCGCGGACCATAAGAGTCTTCAATATATTTTTAAATAAAAGGAATTGAATCTAAGGCAGAGAAAATGGCTTGAGCTACTCAAGGACTACGACATCAATATCCTATATCATCCGGGAAGGCTAAAGTTGGGGCAGATGCTCTTAGCCGGAAATCTATGAGTAGTTTGGCTCACTTGGAGGCATATCAAAGGCCGTTGGCCAAGGATATTCATCAGTTGGCTAGTTTGGGAGCTCATCTTGCGGATTCTAGTGAAGGAGGGGTGATTGTGCAAAATAAGGCTGAATTATCACTTGTTGTGGAAGTCAAGGAAAAGCAATACAACGACTCATTGTTGGTATAATTGAAGGAAGGGATTCATAAACATATGGCCTTTTCTCTTGACATGGATGATGGTACACTAAGCTACCAAGAGTGACTATGTGTTCCAAACGTGTATGGTACCCGGGAGAGAATCATGACCGAGGCTCACACTTCTAGGTATTTTGTGCACCCGAGCTCTACAAAGATGTACCATGATCGTAAGGAAGTCTACTGGTGGAATGATATGAAGAGGAATGTAGGGTACTTTGTGGCAAGATGTCCAAATTGTCAGCAAGTGGAGGCCGAACACCAAAGGTCGGGTGGGTTGGCACAGAACATAGAAATTTCGTTGTGGAAATCGGAGGTGATCAATATGGACTTTGTGGTAGTACTACCTCGCACTCCTTGCAAGTTCGACTCGATTTAGGCGATTGTGGATCGACTCCCAAAATCAGCACACTTCTTACCTCTTAAGGCTACCGACACAGCGGAACAGTATGCTCAGTTGTACATCAAGAAAATAGTCAGATTTCATGGCACTCTAGTTTCTATTATCACAGATTGCGGGACACAATTCAAGGCTAAGTTTTGGAAGAAATTTCAGCTAGGTATGGGTCTCAGGTGAATCTTAGTACAACCTTTCACCCGTAGAATGACGGGCAGGAAGAACGGACTATTCAGACGCTTGAGGATATGTTGTGAGCTTGTTTCTTGACTTCAGGGATAGTTGGGATGATCATTTTCCGCTCATAGAGTTTGCCTACAACAACAGTTATCATGCTAGCATTCAGATGGCACCGTTCGAGGCTTTATATGGTAGGAGATGTAGATCTCCCATTAGATGGTTCGAGACTGGGGAAGTAAATTGATAAGACCAGACCTCGTGCATCGGGCAATGGAGAAGGTTAAGGTCATTAAAGAGCGGTTGAAAACTGCTCAGAGTCGTCAGAAATCCTATTCGGATGTTCATCGTAGAGATTTGGAGTTCCAAAAGGATGATTGAGTATTCTTGAAGGTTTCCCACATGAAGGGGGTAATGCGGTTTGGTAAGAAAGAGAAATTGAGTCCGAGGTATGTCGGACCATACAGGATCATTCAGAGGATTGGTCAGGTGGCTTACAGGCTAGAACTGCCTCTAGAGATGTCTTTGGTGCACGCTGTGTTCCACATGTCCATATTGAAGAAGGTGGTTGGAGACTTGACGCTCATTGTTTTGGTTGATACAATTGAGATTAATGAAGAATTGACTTATTAAGAAATTCTAGTTGAAATTCTTGACAGCCAAGTTCGAAAGTTGAGGAATAGAGAGATTGCCTCCGTGAAAGTGTTATGGCGAAACCAACAAGTCGAAGTGGCCACCTGGGAGGCCGAGGAAGAGATGAATAAGAAGTATCCTATTTATTTGAATAGCTATGTAATTTTTTCCATGATGCTGAAATCTAACTTTCTATAAATTATGTTTCCCCTGTACGACTTATGTTGAGGTTGCTCTTCCTTGGTAATATTATGTTTAATGGCATTGTGGCCGGTGTTGTTTCCTTATTGTTGAACATCGTTGTGTTGTGGTTGTGTTGTTAGGACTGGTTTTAGGATTCTCTGGCAGGTGGATAGGCCACAATTACAAGGGAGACTCTGGCGAATTTTTTCCAAATTTAGGGAGTTAGTCAAAATTTGGGACCGCTGATGTGTGAAGTAACACTTGATGCAATGGTGGATTTTGACCCTCATTCAAGGACGAATGATCCTAAGTGGGGAGAATGTTAGGCCCTAAAAAAAAGATTTCCTAATGATTTAATATTTTTAAGTGCGCCTAACGATTTTTGGGAATAACATTTTCGTGTATTAAAGGAGACCTATGGGATAGAACCACATCATTTGGAAATGAAAATATATGTTTAAGGTGTGTTGGGACATATTAAGAAGGTTTGTGATCGGGAAGAATTTGTGTGGAATAAGTTGGACATATTAAGTGGAAAGAATGTCTCAATTTTCACAATACCTTACTGTAAGCGGGAATTACTCTTATGCCAAAAGGATAATTTCCATGAATTTTGTCCCTGAAGCATAGCCCTTCGAGTCTTGTTCGAAAGCATCAAACCATTTGTTATTTCAATATTTCTACAAGAAGTTATGATCAAATTACTAAAATGAGTCAGGTGGAACAAAGAAAGTTTTGCTTAGGATTTAAGGCATTATATCGCACCTTGAGATCTCCACTTTTTGTTTGTGTACCCCAGATGGCAATGGAAGAGAGTAACATCGTGTAATCATCGTTTCATACTTATATGAAAGTTTGGAAGTGAATTGGGGTCTACATCTCAGCAAGGTATCCAAGGAGGGTAAGTTGGAAAACAAAAAATATAGAAAGGATGCAACTGGGGAGCTCGTCTAAACTCGTGCGTCGTGCGGGTTTGAATGAGCCATGACCCCGATCAATTACAAAAAAATAGAGAAGTATTGCCCCAGCATGCGAACTTGAATAAGAGTTCGTCCATGAGCGCGACGCGCGAGGATAACATGCTAAGCCTGAAGCCTTTATAAAATGCATTTCGGCGACTCACTTCCTCCACTCCTCTTGGCCAATTCTTGGAGCTCCTGTCCACTCTCTCAAGACCCCCAACTCCTCCCATCTTCAAGGTGACAAATCCCTACTACTTTGGTGTTTCATTCCATCAATTCTATCGTACAACTAACCTAATCCACCATGAAATCATTAGATTTTCAAGGAATCTTCCAAAGAGCTCAAGTGATGATTTTGTAAGATTCACCCCCCAAAGGTAATTCCATCTCCTTGGACTCGCATGCATGACTTAAAATGAATACATGAGTAGCAATTTAAAGCTAGAGCTTATTGCATGGTGATTGGAAGCCATAGTTTCACCAATTGGAATTTTTAGAATTTGTAGAGAAGGAAAAGTGATTTGTTTGATGAATTGGTTGGTTGGGGATGGATGGTAAGACATGAATACGTTGTTGGAGGTCATAAACTATTAAAGGCTGGTTGTAATATGAATTGGTGGGGCAAAGAGTGGGTATTGAATAAAGAGATCATCAATAAAGGTTGTTGAGAATTTGATAAAATGCCTAAGTTAGCTGAATGTTATGAAACCCGTCCTAATGATGGCCCAATTTGACCATGTTTCTATAGATTGTCGTTGCCAAGGGTAGTGGAACATTGTAGCAACTCTAACAAAAGCTCTTTCGAGGTATGTTGGCTAAACTCTTCTCTTATAATTGAACCCCACATTACCCTTGTAAGTTCTGAGTTGTTCATCATAGATCGACTATTCTGAATAAGCTTAGTGACAAAAGATATAAGTTTAGTACGTGTTCCAAATGTTATTATTATTTTGTGTTACTAGTTTGAGAATGTGTTCTCATTATGGATTGCATACCTAAATGTTATAACTTCAAGTTGTGTTCAAATGAAAATTATGATGCCAAACTGTGTAGTGATTGTGATTGGGATTACACCTCCACACGCAAATGTTGGGGTGACGCGGCAGGGCCGCTTTGTAAAGAGTTGTGTTATTGGGATTACACCTCCACCCGCATATATTTGGGAGGTGGAAGGTCCGCTTTGTGTAGAGTTTTGGTATTGTGGATACACCTCCACCCGCATACATTGGGGTGAGGCGGCGGGGCCGCTTTGTGTAAAGTTGGTTACAGAGGAGCTCGACTTAAAGTTTATAAATGTTATTGAAAGCTCTCGATAAATTTCCTTTGGCTTTAACGGCTACTTATGTCATTCTATTGTTACCATGTTTCATCATATTCATGTGGTATTTCCAAGTCCTTGATTAGGTGTTCAGTTTTCATACTAGTACTATTCGACATGTACTAACGTCCCTTTTGCTAGGGGCGCAACATCTTTAATGGATGCAGGTGGTTCCACAAAATAAGGCATTGACCAATGATAGCGTTACTCATTCTTCCCAGTTGACTTGGTGAGCCCCACTTCATTTAGGGGTCGTGCATCTTTTGTTCCGTGTGTATTATTATGTTTTGAGGTATAGCCGAAGCCTTCTTGCTGGCACTATCATTGCACTCTTTTGTATATATTAAAGGCTCTGTAGACATAATGTGGGTTGTGTATTAGTGTGGGAATGTTAAACTACAGATGTCGTAATTGTATCTCATGCTTCCACACTAAAATTATGGTTGTGAAATGTATTGTTTTGGAGACTTATAAATGAAGACTAATGGCGATGGAACTAGTGTTGTTCATGAACCCTCGTGGTATTAATTAATGAAGTTTATACTCTCTTTTGTTTATGGGTGAGTTGGGTAGAAGGAAATATAGCAAGCTTGCTTGGCCGGGTTATCTCAGTTGAGCGCCAATCGCGCTCCCTGAGGTCGAGGCGTGACAGCAGGTGTACATCACACCCAGCCAGTTCTGCAGCCACTACTTCAGCAGCACCTCCTCTAGCTCGAGGCACTCCAGCACCCGAGGTAGGGTAGGTGGTCCTTGAAACTACACATTCCAGTTTAGGTATGATTGAGGGGTAAATCCCCGTACTGATGTGTTGAGATTGTTTCCCCTTAGATGGGATGAGATTGATGTGTTGAGATTTTTTTCCTTGATTGGGATGAGATTATTGCTAGCCTTGGATTGTATGTTGACTCACACGGCACATGTGGGGAAACGACATAGCCGATCGGGTCGAGATCGGACGCCATGCTGCGCACATGGTGGTGTTGTGGTGT
Source organism: Nicotiana obtusifolia (assembly GCA_002018475.1). Lineage (NCBI taxonomy): Eukaryota > Viridiplantae > Streptophyta > Magnoliopsida > Solanales > Solanaceae > Nicotiana > Nicotiana obtusifolia. The sequence goes on along the minus strand of MCJB01005980.1, from coordinate 10,113 downwards.
GATGTCTTGGGGTGAGACGGCTTAGCCAATCGGGCTGAGATCGGATCCCGTGCTCAAAGTACGGTTATATTGTGATTGGATATCTTTGGGTGAGATGGCTTATCCGATCGGGCCGTGATCGGACTTCGTGCTAAAAACACGGTGGTATATCGGTGCTAAAGATCTCCCAACTCAAAAATAATGATATTTACTTGGAAAAGGTTATATTCTTCTTAACTTGATGCTTTTTATATTTTTTGAGGCTCTCATTGATCTTATGTTGTTTCTCCTTGTACTGTTACTCAATTCTTTGAAAGGGAGGATAGCCTTACATACTAGTACTATTCCATATGTACTAACGTCTCTTTTGTCGGGGACGCTGCATCTTTAATGGTTGCAAGTGGTTCGTCAGCAGGCAGCTTTGATCCTCGTTAGCAGTTACCCTCTATTCTGCAGGTTTTGATGAGCTCTATTCTGTTTCAGGCCTTATGTCACTTGACATGGTACATAGTGTTTTGAGGTATAGCCGGGGCATTATCGCCGGCACTTTTATATTACTCTTCTATTATACTCAGAGGCTCCTTAGACATGTTGTGGATGGTTCCGATGTTGGGTAATTAACTAGAAGTGTTGGTAGTTGGCAAACATGTTTTCTCTCATAATTATGAACTTGTGATATTTTGGAAATTGTAAAAGGAATCTCTTTTGAGTAATGGAAAAAGATTGTGGAACTCTTTACTATTCTCATGTCTATCTCTTATTATTGATTCTTATATTGTTCATGGGTAAGGTTGGGTAGAAGGCATCAAGTAGGCTTGTTGACCGGGGTATCTCGGTTGGGCGCTAATCGCGCTCCCCGGGGTTGGTGCGTGACAAACTTGGTATTAGAGTCTAAGGTTTTAAAGTGTCCTAGGATGGTTCGAAGCCGTGTCTAGTAGAGTCCTTCTTATCGGTGTGTTGTCGACCACATTAATAATTAGGAGGCTACTTGGACATTTAGGAATGTCACACTTCTTTGATACTCAAGATCGTGCGATAGAGCTTAAGAAAGGAAACTAATCTCCTCATCATGTCTTCTCTTCCAGATGAGTAGCCTGCGAAAAGTAGCAAGGAGGGAGTGACCCCGCCATTGAATCTGGGGGTGATTGCACAAGAGTTTGTTAGGAGAATGAGTTGAGCCGTGGAAGTTGGAAGAACTAGTTGCTAGGGAAAGTGCCCTTGTTCCTATTAATGTCACTGCGCCACCAGATCATATGGTGCAAGCACCTAAGAAATGAAAGAGGGTTATTTGTCCCAATAAGCAGGAATGTTTGATTTGTAAAAAGCGCCACTTGGGGAGATGTTGGATGACTCTTGAAATATGTTATGGTTGTGGAGAGAGGGGGCACAAGAAGAACAAATGCCCTAGGTTGGGTACACCTATCCCGGTCTGCCCGATATGCAGGAAAGAACATTTGGCGTCGTGTTGTGAGTATGCTCAGGAACGTGTTAGGGGTGGCAGGCTTGAGAAATTCCAACGGCCCACACAGCAAGCTGGTATAGAGATTGTTACTCCCGCTATGGAGGCCTAGAGGAAGGATAAGGGGATGCTTATGATGTATGCAAAAAGGGTAAAAATTAGGTCAGTGGGGCGAGTCAATTTAGCGGACCTCATCCCCGTTGTGAGAAGTGTAGGAGACGTCATTGGGGGGTATGTCACTATGGTACAAATGTATGTTATGGATATGGAGTTTAGGGGCATCACTTACGGCACTGCCCCGTCAATCTAATGTCACCAAGTAAGTCACTCCTTGTTTCACCATTATGAACACCACATAATTTTCCTTGTTGTATATATACATCTGCATTGAAGAGCCTACATAAATATGGTCTTAACAAGACGCTGAATCACAAAATATTGCATGTACCTACTTTTTGAACGAGACGCATTATTCGTGAAGCCTCTTTATCACAATTCTCTTACTTACAACCTCTTGAGGAATTGAGTTCTATAATGATTTCCTTGGATTGATTTATAATCTTAGGTTAATACATTAACTTGCATCTTCCAATTCTTAACAAAGGACTATACATGATGAATTTCTTATATAACCTTCCGATTCAAATGGATAACATCTGCTCACTTGTGCCTATGCATGCACCATCGTGATGTTTACCTACAAGGTATTGAATCTAATGTAAAGCAACCTAGTGTTGAAATCATTCCTGAGCCACTCTCTCTCTCTCTTGTGTATGTGGCTCATACGGTTTGAACAATCACTTTACTCCCTTTGTGAAAATTATCATAAACCCTTTTCACTATATAGTATAAGAGCATATCTCAGGACCTATCATATGTGTACATGTCAATTGAAGTGGTCACTTGTCCACATAAAGTTTCTCGAAAATTTGAGATTTTCACAAATTCGTCATAGGAAGATCTTTTGTTTGCCCAACTCAGTATAATTTCCAATCCACCTAGATCATACCTCAGTGAGTAACTCACCTCGTTCCTAGTATTGTAGCGGCTCATGACGTGGCCGGGTACTGCAACTTGAGAGTTATTATAGCAGAAACATGTCTAGTTCATAACAAGTGTTCATTTTCTCTTTTACACATCCACAACATGTTCTGACCGTGTTCCTTAGTTAGTAAATCCATTATGCTAGTTTCCCGACACTTGTCTGATAACCACGAGATTTTGCGTCTTTCCATATATCGCTGTAGCACTCCCTTTCTCGTAGGATTTTTAAGGGGCTCTCCATTAAGTTGAATGCACTTTTGGGGTTAGCATAACATCATGTCGGTTTCCCATGTTATTCCCATCCTTCAATAGCATCTGGGCACTTTTAAAGTTACAAGACCCGTGGCGAACTTATTATGAACATTCGCAAACCTTTCATGATTATTCTATAGTGCCTCCTTGGGTTTTGTAATCTTTAAACACTCGGCTTCTAGAATTCATTGTCATGTGCGGAGAGTTTACTATCCTTAATATTCTACATCCCTAGGTGGATAGGAGTTTTTATTTGCCTTTCTTCTAGAATCATCCCAATGTGTTTTGAGTTCTTACATATTCATGAGTTGAAATTGTGTATTGATCTTTTAGGGAGGAGTATGTCAAGAATAAATGGTGTGTCACTCGTTTATGATTTTAACTTGTGCTTCGATTGCTAATAATCTTGCTCCATTTCTGTGGAAAGAAATCCATTGTGTTTAAAGACTTCATTACGAATGAACTTAGAGTTATGATTTTCAGAATATTCTATATGGTGATGTTTATGATGATGACCCACGAAAGTAAAGAAATGAAAGTGTGGAATATGAGATACGACCACCGTGCCATGAATGAGGAATCATATGTATGGCCAAGAGAGCCAATGAAATAATGATGTTGTGAATGGTTGAAAGAGTTAATGAAGCCATATGTGGTGTGAAAGATTATGAGGTGAATGTATTTGTATTTCTGTTTACTTTGTGTACAAAACAAAAATGTTTTTGGGAGTATCCTTAGTCACCGAGGAAGGGTAGGTTGAAACAACCTAACCCCGAAACTACACGTGTCGGTGTGGGTATGATTGAGGGGTAAAACCCCGTACTAATGTTTTGAGATTGTTTCCCCTTAGATGCGATGATATTGATGTGTTGAGATTTTTCTCCTTTATTGGGATGAGATTATTGCTAGCCTTGGATTGGATGTCGACGCACACGGCACATGTGGGGAGATAACTTAGCCGATCGGGTCGAGACCGGACTCCGTGCTAAAAGTACGGTGGAATTGTGATTGGATGTCTTTGGGTGAGATTGCTTAGCCGATCGGGTCGTGATCGGACTCCGTGCTAAAAATAAGGTGGTATATCGGTCCTAAAGATCTCCCAACTTAAAAATAATGATATTTACTTGGAAAAGGTTATCTTCTTCTTAACATGATGCATTTATATTGTTTGAGGCTCTCATTGATCTTATGTTGTTTCTCCTTGTACTGTAATTCAATTTTTTGAGGGGGTGTTTTGCCTTACATACTAGTATTATTCCATATGTACTAACGTCCCTTTTGTCAGGAAAGGTGCATCTTTAATGGATGCAAGGTGGTTCGTCAGTAGGCAGCTTTGATCCTTGTTAGCAATTACCCTCTACTCAGCAGGTTTTGATGAGCCCTATTTTATTCCGGGCCTTATGTCACTTGACATGGTACATAATGTTTTGAGGTATAGCCGGGGCCTTATCGCCGGCATTTTCATATTACTCTTCTGTTATACTTAGAGGTTCCCTAGACAAATTGTGAGTGGTGTTCGATGTTTGTTAATGAACTAGAAGTGTTGGTATTTGGCAAACATGTTTTCTCTCGTACTTATGAACTTGTGATATTTTGGAAATTGTAAAAGGAATCTCTTTTGAATAATGGAAAAAGAATGTGGAACTCATTACTCTTCTCATATCTATCTCTTATTATTGATTCTTATATTGTTCATGGGTAAGATTGGGTAGAAGACATCAAGTAGGCTTGATCTCGGTTGGGAGCCAGTTGCGCTTTCCGAGGTCGGGGCGTGACACGTGGTCGCATGCTCAATATCAGAATCCGTCCGGCGTGGTCACATGTTCAATATCACAATCTGCCAGGAATGGTCAGAGTCTCAATATCACAATCTGCCCGGTGTGGTCACATGATCAATATCAAATCTGCTCGACGTGGTAACAGGCTACTAGTCCAAATCCATATCACACAGAAAGCAGGTGAACAAGAATGCATGTACATGATAAATGAACATTAAATTTCACACTTCTAGAAAGGTATAAATGACATGCTAAGGTGTATGCATGCGCAAAGTGTGCTATCATAGCTCAATCAGGCAAATATATTACAAAAGTAGCAATAATCAGGTTCAATCAGGGGAGTAAACTCAAATATGGTACAATAGCTCACAAAAAGGGTACAAATAGGAGATATATCACAGTATGAAGCTTAGCAATCAATACAAAGCATATCATAGCCTAAGCACTACCTCGAGCATGAACATGTGCCTCGGTGCACACACATGGTCTCAACCTTACACATATGCGCCGCCCATAGTACGTAGCTATCACAAATAATTCAGGCAACTTGTTACACCCCATGTTTTATTACGTAAAGTCAATTGATGTAAGCTCGAAAATGAGGTCATATTTGAAAATACATAAAGTAAGTTAATCATGTTACCTTGAAAGTTACAAATATTTAAGATCATGAACTACAAGTACCAAGAGAATTGGAATGTTTAGAAGCTAAACAAATCGAAGAAAATAAGTTTGATCGAAAGTCGGCAAGTTGGGAATGTTATAACCCACACTCTTGGGTTGAGATTAGGGCTCTTAACATGATAATAAGGTGATTTTATGAGGTGTTTTAGTCGTATGATAGTCGTGAGTTGAGTTTTAAATTCAAGCGAGTTGTGAAACAAAAGTCGACGATATGAACCTTCGTTCTTTGAGATCCCCGGTTAAACGACCAACACTTTTATTAAGCCTGATTCGAAGTCAGAGGCGTCAAGTCACTAAACCCTAAAGGACTCCTTATTAGCGTGTGACGGCAGCGCCGTGACGCACGTGACCATCAACATAGAAAATCATTGCTTGTCCCATCTACCTGCAAACTCTGCAACTTCTGCATACAGCATCTAATGCTTCTTTGCATCGTGCTCTGAACCGCCGCTTTTTGAGAAAGTATAAATACTTCTTTCCCTCTTTGTATTTCATTCTTTACTTTTACGCTGCTTATCAATTTGTTTCCTTTAGCCTTCTTTATTAGAAACCTCCTTTTTCTTCTACTTCTCGCTTCTGCTACTTCTACCATCATGGCCAAAACTTCTAAATTAGTTCCCCAGAAACAACAACCTTCCCCTGCTCAGTTTGTTGAAGAGGCTGAGCCCGTCCATACTGAGGAACCCTCCATGGAACCTCCATTGAAAGCTTTTATACCAGTAGGTTGCTTTATAGGTTCCGATTGAAAGGTTGAGAAGCCCTCCTCGGTACCTGGCCGAGGTGAACCGGTCTCGTTGTATATCAGCTCGATCACTCAAAGGCATCTCGATAGGATAAAGGCTGAATGCCAATGGACCGATAAAGACGTGGTAATTCCTTCCTCGGACGAAGCTATTACCACTCATGTGGAAGGATATCTCAGTGTATATACCTACCTATCCATTCACATTTGGACCTCTGGACCCTATAATTGTTGAATTTTGTAGGAGATACAACGTTACTCTGGGTCAGGTCCATCCCTCCGTGTGGCGTATAGTTTATCTCTTTCGCTTTTTTTTTTGAGTAAGGTCGAAGGGGGGCATCGTTTCACCATCGATCATTTACTCCGATTATACAGTCCCCGAATGTTCCGAGGGGGGCTGATAAAACTTGCTCGACGGGCTAGCAAGGCTCCGTTCTCGAGCATTGATGAAGATAGGGACCGGGGTTGGATGAGTCGATTTGTCGGAATCAAGACCTCCGATCTGATCCCTGCCGATAATATGCCGTTCCCAGAAAAGTGGAACATGAAATGTAAGCGTCTCTTCACTTAAGATCACTTGTTATTTTTCTTCCAATGTTTAACCGGCGTATTGTGATGTGCAGCTGTTTCCCAGGCGCCGGCCGCGATTCAGCATTTAGAGGAATGGGTCAGGAAGGTCGTGGCCGAAAGGTCCTATTCTGAACGGGCCTGGCGAGATATATCGAAAGGCCTTTGGGAGGCCAAGAATCATGGTGAGCTTCAGTAACGTTCATATATTCCAAGACAATCGATACCAACACTTAGCCTTTTGAAAATTCGTTTTGCAGGTCTCTCGAAGGATGCCGAGTTGAGGTCGGCACCCACTGGTAAGGCAGTTCCTCGTCCCCTTTCCGTATCGGGGAAAGAGGGAGGAAAGAAGAGGAAAGAGGCTCCCGGTCAAGCTGAGCCCGAAAAGAAAAAAGGCAGGAAAAAGATGAGGGCTCGTAAAGTCAAAGTTACCGACCCTTCCATTCAACTGACCGACGGTTCCGAGGGGGAAAAGAGCCCTGAAAACTTAAACGACAAGTCCCCTCGGGCAATCCCCGAGCCGAGTATGGAGGAGACCTGCACTTCCCAAGAAGAGAACATCGAAGCGGGAGCAGGGACCGGGAGCCGAGCCGACACAAGAGCGGCGACACAAAGGTCTTCAGACATTCCGGAGATGGTGCATTCACCTTCCTTTTCAGAGGCACCTCTGAATGATGCCCAAGATGCAAGAATGCACACACCGAGCAAGGAGCCGGTTACAGCTGGGACCTTCGAAGAATTTTTTGACGGGGTGCCGTCGGCTGACACCTTCGGCCTTGAAATCCCAAGAAGGAGTCCCCCGGCCGAGACGAGTCGGGTACCGGCTGGTATCAAGTTGATCGATAAATTCCCCGCTCTAAGCTCGAACCCTGATCGGAAGAGGGTGATAACCTTCACCGTCCCCGAGGATGTCCGAGCACTAGGCGCACCGGTAGGCGTGGCTAGTTATCTCCACTGCTTGGTGACTGAAGAAGACCAAGCCGCAATGAATGCAGTGGATTGGGCTTGCTTGTTCAATGAAGCTCAACAGGCATCGAACAGGGTATGCTTTCTTGTTTGTTTTAAACTACGCTCAAGGTCTTGATTCTAAGTCCGTACTGACAGTTTTTAGTTCATATTTCCCACAGTCTTCGGTGCTTTATCATGAAATGTTCCTTCGAATCAAAGAAGGAATGACACAAGAAAGGGCTCAACGTCAGCGGCTTGAAAATCAGATATCGAGCCTCTGAGCCGAACTGAATTTTGTAAGGAGAGAGCATATCAACGATGTTGATCAGCTGGGGCAAATGACTAAGCGGTTGGATGGACTCCGGTTTGAACTGCACGAGGCCAAAGCTGAAATGAGCTGGTGGAGAGCCATGGTCGAGACTTTAAATACGGAGAAAGAGGCTCTCCAAACTCGATTAAGAGAACAGGCCTCGGAGGCGCAGGAGGGAATCGGAGTTCTGATTAAGAACAATGAATCCCATCAGCTCCAAATTGAGTCACTTACCCAAGATCGGATGATTCTGGTCAACCAGCTACAGGAAGCGAAATCGGAGATTGCCACCACCAAGGCTAATGCTGAAGACTTGATAGCTCAGTATAGAGCCGATGCCGAGGTTGCTCAAGAGCAATCGAAGACACTGGTTGAGTACACTCAGTGCCAAACTCGCCTTTCCGTTCTTGAGGAGCTTCAAGCCTGTGGTCTCGATCTGACTTCTGAAATTGCCGAGGCAACAAAGATTGAGGCTGATATGAGGAAGAAAACCTTTCCCGAAGAAGATGAAGACGGCTCGGATTGACGTTGTATCGATATTTTGTAGCCCGGATGTTTAAAAATTTCATCATATGTATAAACATCTTTTACTATATTTCGATTTTGTTCCTTGACTTTCATGTCTTGCCATATCCTGCCTTAGCTAGGATTATAAGTTGTGACCGACTGAATTGGTTAATAACTAGTTCGGCCTTAGCCTCATAGCAAATTCAGAACGGGTTAAACGAGCTTTATTTGCTCTGTTTTCGACCATTAGGTTATGCTTTTTGGTACGCGAATCGGGGCAATGCCTTAGCAAAAATTAGACCCCTATCAATCTGATTCGGCCTTAACATTGTTTCGGATAGTCGAGGTCTTGCCCTTGTAAACTTCGATCAGTTCTGAGTTTTTAATTTAATTTGGCCTTGGCCTGATTAGCCGGTTTCGAGGTTTGCCTTGTTAGGTCTTATCCCCCTCCGGTTTCAATGTGCATCTTTTGCCAATGTCAACTATTGATAATGCGAAGATAATTGAAAAAGCCCTTGGGCTCAAGAATACAATGTAGGTGCCAAATGACTTCATTAATATTCATGTGCTTATACATCTTCATTTTGACGGAGGGGGATCAGATCGATCTACTCGGGTACGGCTCTTCTGACCGTTTGATCCTTACATCAATTCCTAGCGATCTTTATGTAGCCCCCTCGAAATCGGAGTGAATAGACGAAACATCACTAGAGTTTAACATAAGACTTGTGAGTTCCGTTGAATGATTGATCTACATTAGCACGACATACGGTTGCCTCATTAAAAACCTTGCCGTAAAACCCAATTTGGGACAAAACCGGTCAAAGGGAAAAAGGGTGCAACGCGTGCTTTCAGTCCTAACACCTTGTGCTGACTTGCTTGATATCGACCTATCCTGCATGTGTCAGTGACGATAAACAGAATAAAAAGAAAATAAAAAGGCGAAGTAAGTTACCTTAACAATAGTATCGCTTCAGGTGGCCCACATTCCAATTATTCGGTAGCGATTTACCATCCATAGTCCCGAGCTTGTAAGACCCCTTCCCGGTGACCTTCACTACAACATAGGGACCTTCCCATTTCGATCCTAATTTTCCTTCGTTGGGGTCCTGGGTATTGGGCATGATTCTCCTAAGTACCTGGTCTCCCGTACTGAAGTATCGGAGATGAGCTCTCCGATTATAGTACCTCTCGATTCTTTGTTTCTGAGCTGCCATTCGGATTAGAGCGGCTTCTCTTCTTTCATCTAAGAGTTCCAAGCTAACATTCATAGCCTCCCGGTTGGATTCTTCGGTTGCGTGTTGATACCTGATGCTTGGTTCGCCTACCTCAACCGGTATCAATGCTTCGGTGCCATATACTAGGGAATACGGGGTGGCTCTGGTACTAGTTCTTTCGGTTGTTCGGTATGCCCATAAGACTTCGGGTAGCATTTCCCTCCATTTTCCTTTGGCATCGGCTAGCCTTTTCTTCAGGTTTTGGATTATGGTTTTGTTGGTCGATTCCGCTTGGCCATTGCCACTGGGGTGATATGGGGTTGACATATCCTCTTGATTTTGTTTTCTTCGAAGAACTTGGTTATTTTGCTGGTGATGAATTGCTTTCCGTTGTCGCATACGATTTCTGAAGGCATCCCGAATCGACAGACAATATGGTCCCATATGAAGTCGATTACCTCTTTTTCTCTGACCTTCTCGTAAGCCTGTGCTTCCACCCACTTAGAAAAATAGTCAGTCATAAAAAGGATAAATTGAGCTTTACTTGGTGCTCGAGGGAGGGGACCTACAATGTCCATCCCTCATTTCATAAACGGCCATGGCGATATGACTGAACGTAATGTTTC
>MCJB01005969.1:253619-270334 GCA_002018475.1 Nicotiana obtusifolia | reverse complement strand
TATTAGTCTGAGCAATTGAGGCTACTTGTGGAGATGTTTGCTTACTTGCGCGATACTGGAGGAGCTCATTATATTCTTCTTTAGATAACAAAACTCCCTGGTTACCTGTAGGCTCGGTCTGAGCAATGTGAGCATTTTTAGATGGACGACCATGCAAGGAATAGCACATCTCACGAGTGTGTCCAAGTTTGTGACAATAAGAACATTTGGGTCTAGATCTTCCAAAACTCATGTTTTTAGGCCCAAAAATATCATATCCGAGAGACATTGTTGCAAATAAGAGAGGAAACAAGTTGAACACACTGAAATCCGAGTAAAAAGGACCACTGGAGCTACTGGAATATCACTGTAGCTGCTGGATGGGACTGTAGCTGCCGGAAAGTACTGTAGCTACCGGAGAAAACTCAACGTGGTTGAAATAAAACGAAAACAGCAGGGGTAGGGTCGGAATTACCAGGCGACCCCACTGCCCTGAAGGAGCTTCTTCAAAAACTGGCCGGAAACAGCCTCACGCGCCGGCGCGTGGGGCGCGTGACGTCACGCGCAGACCTTCTGGTGGCGCGTGGGAGCGCGTGAGATAGCGTCTGCCGGAGGTCTTCACTGGGGTTTGGTCGCCGGACACTGACGACCCCTGTGGTAGTGTTGGATTTTGCACACCACTGACAGAAACTAGGCAGACGCAAATAACCCTCAAATAGGTCGCCGGAAAAAGAATTCCGGTGACTGATTCTCTTCCCGGAGTCGCTGGAATTTATGCACAGCGATAAGACTCTCACTATTGCTCTGATACCATGTGAGAAAGCACGGGAAAAAGAGTATATTATTGATATTCTTATTCAATACAAGAAGCCCTTATTTATAACTATATTTTACAAAGCATATACTACTCTACTACCGATGTGGGACAAGACTAATATATATATAAATATACATACTCTATTATATACATATATACAAAACTAACAATGGGTGCTAACCATTGTTATGCCATTGGTCTGCGTCTTGGGAAATGAGGATGCAAGTGTTGGCATACCTCAAGATATGTATTAGAATTTATGCTGATATTCCTTTGTTGTCACAGATTTTATGAAGGTGTTGTTGAGAAGTTTGATTCTGCCAAATAGAAGTACAGAGTGAGTGCAGTTTGTTTTCTGCTGCGTAAAACTGAATTGTTTCATTTGCACTAAGCCTTCTATATTTGATTGATAATTTCTTATTAAGTTGTCTACACTGATGGAGATGTAGAAAACATAAATCTCACAGAGGAACGCTGGAAGTTAGTAGAAGATGATCCAATGTCAGAAGGGGTTAGTTACTGGCTGTATTTTGCATTGTTATGATTTTGTTTCTCTTTTTGATACATTTGTATGTTCCTCTGTTGGCAGGAACAAATAGCAAGCGCTGATGCAGCTTCCGAAAGGTAAGCATAGCCGTTTATCACCTTATTCTTATTTCTTATTTGGTTTTCAAGGCATTTATTCACGCCTGAAGCTATAATTACTGACCAGGGTAGAGCTAAGAGCATCCTAATTGTCCACCTTTCTGGAACCCTTCTGCATTTTCTATCTAAGACTGTCCTTCAACTGTCTCTTTACCACTATAACTGCTTGCAAATACATCTTAACTGAAGAAAACAATAAAAGATTCGCATTGCTGTTTTATTATTTCATATTTCTGTGAACCTTTGTTGCTAAAAAGGTTAGAGATCTTTGGCCAGGTCTATCACTTCAACTTTTGCTGATTCATGATGTGTTTCTTAATCAAGTTGTTTGATTAGCATGGAATACGAAGCTAGCTTACAATCCAATTTTGCTGTATTCTATGTGATGAGAAGCAATAAGAGTTTGTCTACAGGAGGGATGGCTACCTTTTCTTTCGAAACCTTTTAGTTGCTAGGTTGACCAACTTTGAAATCTGGTAAAGGTAGTTGGTTTCAAGTCTTATTGAGCACATGGTTAGCTAGTATAAATTGTTTTATTTTAACTTGTGTCTATATGGTTTGGCTTTGTTGGCCTGGTTTATGCAAGTTCTTGATTTCCTTGTTCTATTTGCAGCTATTCTGCTTTTTGGTTAACTGAAAAAAGTGGTAGGTATGATGATAGGGGTGGTTGTGATTTTTTTCCATGGAATTTCTTCTTTTTACTGTAGGATGAGCAAAGTGAGACCGTACTCATTTTGATGTCTGTACTCATTGCGTTATTGTATTTATTAATGATTATGTTTTGGGAAATGTGATATTCATTCTTTTGTCTGCTTCCTTCCCTGATTCTCTGGCCTTCATTGATCTTGGTACACGGATGGGGCAATACGAGAAGCTGAATGTATGACCTTTGCTTAAAAAAGAAATTGAAACCTAAATAATTAAATGATAATTAGCTTTTTTTCTTCTCAATCACTATATATTACAAAAATATTTTTTTAATGTTTCCACCTGGTGTCCTTTACCCCTTTTGGGACCCGACTAACCCGGATTTGTGCCGGGAAGTCCCACTTTGGGGCGTAAAGTGCTCCCTACCAAAGGAAACTCCGTACTTAGGGCTCGAACCTGTGACCTCATGGCTAAGGATAGGGAAGTATTTAGCATTCCACCACAAACTTTTGGTGTTAATCCTCTATAAAAATGATCTTTTCTTCATATTCTAGCAGTACGACAATTCTTTGTGTTTCTTTGACTCTGCTTTCGCAATGCCAGGCAGAAGAAGGAAAAACCTAGAAATGCTGAATCATCAGCGAAGCATGAAAGAGTGGAGGCTTCACCTAAAAGGTTGTATACTCTCCTTAACTGTGTGCTTGTGTTATGTATTAACATGTTGTTGGGGAGCCTAACGGCTACAGTGGTGGGTCTCTTTCTGCAGCAAGTCAAAAGACACGGCAACAAAATCTGGACAGAAATCCAAGGATGATGGTAAGCTTAAGCACAACTTAAAAGATGGCACCTCAATATCTGGCAGGAGAACTGACGATACAACCAGCAGTAAATCTAGGGCCCAATCTAAAAAGAGCTGTGGCAAATCTGTTGATGATGCTGAAAACCCATCTGCTCGGTTTCAAGATGTCAGCAGTAGTACTTCCAAATCCAAGTCCAAGCAAGAAACAGTTACAGTTGCCGTCAAGTCCAAAAATAAAACCCCTCAAAGTGGCGGCAAGCCCAGTGCCAATGGCATGGAGAAGCTAAAATCTAGTTCGTCAAAGGTTNAAGAGTTGATATGTTGGTTGAAGTCTACTCGCACATCCTCACTGCACGTATGTCTTCTGCACGCTCAAAGCTACAAAATATTTGGTTCTATCAATGTTGGAGGATTCCCTATTTAGCTCTGTCAATGTTGGAGGATTTCCTCTGTCTTTGTACGTGTACCCGTTTTAGAATGTTGTGGAGATCAAGTTGAGCACGTGAAGGTAAATATTACTATGGAGTTGTAATATTTGCAGAAGGTTTTTTACCAAGTGCTATACAATTATCTCCGAGTTCCTCTACTTGGTTTCCTCTCAAGTTCTTCTGAATTGGCAACAAAATCTGGACAGAAATCCAAGGATGATGGTAAGCTTAAGCACAACTTAAAAGATGGCACCTCAATATCTGGCAGGAGAACTGACGATACAACCAGCAGTAAATCTAGGGCCCAATCTAAAAAGAGCTGTGGCAAATCTGTTGATGATGCTGAAAACCCATCTGCTCGGTTTCAAGATGTCAGCAGTAGTACTTCCAAATCCAAGTCCAAGCAAGATACCCCGTCAACGACTGCCAACAAGTCCAAGCAAGAAACAGTTACAGTTGCCGTCAAGTCCAAAAATAAAACCCCTCAAAGTGGCGGCAAGCCCAGTGCCAATGGCATGGAGAAGCTAAAATCTAGTTCGTCAAAGGTTAAAGGAAGTGGGAATGAGAAGGAAAAAGCAACTAATTTGGCAAAAACCTCTGATAGCAGCTCTAAGGGAAAATTCTCTAGTGCGTCTAAGGAAGGAGAAAGTGAGCCAAAGAGTGGAAAGAACCGTGGGAGAGGAAAGAGCTGATTATTTGATGCACATCTGTCATAGTGGAGCTGCTCTGTTAGTGCCTATGCTACATTCTTGGACCTGTTACAGCTCATTGAAGAGGCTATAGAGCCTAAGTATGCCTTGTATGCTATTTGCTGTCTGGCACAATCTGGAGTCACAGCTTGCAAATGTGTCTTAGGTTCTTAGTTATGTTGGTACTAGGTTTCTGCGTAGTCTGTCAGCTAAGCATATTGGTAGTTGTAATTGGTTAGTTTTTATCATTTTGGTTGCTAGTTGTATTCACCCCTATTATTTTTAACCCTGTAGCTTAGGAATTAGATACCCTGTCGGTGAGAAGTTTATGGATGTGTAAGCTGGATGATAAATTACTATTTTTTGTCCTTGCAGCTGGTAATCCAAATCGGGATTTAATATGACTGTAAGTTGTTACATAACTTATCTGCTAATACTGGGTTTGCTTGCTGGATCTGGAGGTGGCAAATTAGATAGATTGGGCCTTAGGCAGGTCAACCTATAGTGTGTAGAGCCTGTCCGTGTGATCTTCCGTTCTTCCTTTAATGTATTTTCTGTCCTTGTCAGAATTGTGATTTTGGTATGTCTTTGATGCTTGAGGGGAGTCAATTCTCATAACACGTCTTTATTATTTGCCAGAATTAACATCTTTGCCAGTCTAAAGAGTAGATATATTGGTTTAAGTCTACTCGCACTTCCTTACTGCACGTATGTCCTGCACGCTCAAAGCTACAAAATATTTAGTTCTATCAATGTTGGAGGAATTCACTGGGAGTTGTAATATTTGCAGAAGTCTGATTGCATGAGTAGCATCTGGAAATTATCCCCTTTTACCAAATGCTATAAGGGTCGGTCAAAGTACGAAAGTGAAGGGATCTGCTGCTAAAAGACTTTTCAATTTCTGTGACAACAGGTGTTGGAGATACAATATTCTCCGAGTTCCTCTACGTTCTTCTGAATTGGTCCTGCTACCTTTTGTGTCTAGCGTATTGTATATTTGCAGCTAAGTTAATCAAAAAAGAAATTCCTCTAAGATTGTGTACTATGTAGTTCCATATCTAGGAGTCGCAAAAATTTTTGAGCTCCATATACTACTAGAAGAAACATGCGATAAGATGTTGACCAGAATCACCACTAATAATTCCTGTTAATCAACTCCTTTATATCTATTTTCAATCAAATGTTAATACCTTTTCATATGACTAAGTCGCCAAAGAAAATGGGTAAAGGCCTAGAAGTGTCAAAATGAAAATAATGCCAACCATAAGGGGCTGTCTATGTATTTGGCCTTTTATGAATGTTTTGGTCTAATCTTCCTTCATTTTTCTGTTTTATTATTGGTTTTTCTAAAAAATACAAAATCAGCTTCTTATGATGGCTATGTTTGTAATCGCTTATTACAATTTACAAACTACCTATTATTGCAAATTAAATTCAAAATTCCTTGACCCGGAGAAATGTGCTCTTAAACCGAGAAAGATCAAGTCTCTGAAACCTGGCAGTTGTAGTTGCTTCATTCAAATAGTAGAACCAATCAGTAAAATTCATTAAAAATCCTTGAATACAGAAAATGTCGAGAAGGTTCACGAGCTTTAATGCGCTAAACACTTTCTAGTTCAACAAAAATTACATATAATCCACAAAAGTAGAAACTAGGAAAGGGTCTGTAAACTACCATGGTGAACATACACTAGACTACAAATGCTTGAGCAGTCACACCACAAAGAGAGCTCTAGCAGATAGTAACTATGATTATCGGCAATTGCACGACCTGACTAGCCATGATTCCAAGATTCCATATCTGAAATTACAATAGAAAATGACCATTAGTATTTTAAGAACAATATACTAGATTAGAGTTTACTTATGTTTATCCACCACAGCAAATAAAAGATGTCTTGCATTTACATATCTAATATTTATCCACCCATCGCATGCTTAAAATACACTAAGCGACGCAAGATTGTAAGTGAGATACAGGTATCGCCAACATGAGTTGCTCCTCTTAACAGAAGTTTATTAGAACTGAGGTGTGAGAAGGATGGCTTGCCATTGAGATGACATACCAAATTTTGCAAGGCCACATCAAGAAACTTTAAAGCAAGGGATTCATGCACCCTTCGAGAAAGCTCCAGCAGCAAATAGAAGATTTCTTCGAGAAAACTGC
The DNA here is from genome assembly GCA_002018475.1 of Nicotiana obtusifolia. Taxonomy (NCBI): domain Eukaryota; kingdom Viridiplantae; phylum Streptophyta; class Magnoliopsida; order Solanales; family Solanaceae; genus Nicotiana; species Nicotiana obtusifolia. The sequence goes on along the minus strand of MCJB01005969.1, from coordinate 264,162 downwards.
TCACAGAGTATAACATGCAACTTTTAGAGGATCCCATAATAAAACCATAGAAAGAAAGAATCATAATAACTCTTACGCGCAGAGCATAGACTGGAGTAGCTTTTGTAGGCAGAGTCTTCAATGATCGAAGTCTATTGTTAATTCCAGGTTTGCTGTTTGAGAGAGAGCACTTGGTATTAGCAATCTAAAAGAAAGTAAATGCCAGAGTATATGTTAGCTTAAGTCAAACTTACTTCTCTTCTTTCAGTGGCGCTTTTGTGCTTGTGGTTACATCCCATAATTTCACAGTGCAATCAGCAGAGCCAGATGCAAGAAGTGAACCTTCACCACTGAAATAGGACAAATAAGCTTGAAATATCAACCATCTTTCATGAACTTCATACTTGAGTGCACCTCTGAAAGTGCACGGAGAAAAGGTTCAGTTCTATAACTGAAAGTCCTTCCCTACCTAAAAGCAAGTGACCATACACAGGAGGAGTGTCCAACCAAAGGAGTAATACAACGTCCACTTGAGAGATCCCACATCATAACTGTTCCATCTTCATCACCTGATGCCATATATCGACCATCAGGAGACATTGCCAATGATAGGATCATACTCCTATGACCAATGAAAATCCTGACACAGTCACCACTTTGGACGTCCCACAAGCGTACAGTTTTGTCACTTGATCCAGTTGCAATGTAATTGCAGTTTGCATGCCATTGCACACACTACATGGTGAATTCAACATGTTCTTAGATTTATGTTCATTGAAAGGAAATTACCAATTGAAAATGCTTCCAGGCAACATCGCAGAGCAACTGAACAGTTCTATCCTAACGGTATTTTACTATACCTTTTTAGACCATTTTAATGATCAATTGTAAATTCATTATGCTAATGAAATATAGTTTTTAATCCAAATTCAGAATATTCTGTTATGGTTATAGTAAGAGCATTTTATTAGTGCCCAATCTCTCCAAATAAAATATTCAACCTTCATTCCTTTTCCAGTATAATAGTGGTGGTCGCCACCAACGGAGAAGGAAAAAGAGTAAATCACTCTTTTTCTCAGGCGTAACACTCGGATTGATTTAGTAAAGCATGATGACTTGTTTGGAATTAATTAAGTACATTAAATAATTGTCATTTATTTAAAATAAAAAATTACAATATTAATGTCTATCATGCACCTCCAATGCTACTTCGTAGAACTCAACCATTTCTGCTAAAATTCATCCCACAAAATAAATTTCCCTTCGCATATATGGGTACAAACTAGGTAAACACTTCCCCAAATGTTATCCAAGTTAAAAGGAAAGTTGCTCTCGTTTATAAATATTCCAGTAAGCAAGCTACTTGACACCAAGGTAAAAGTTACTCTCCCCGTTCCATTTGCAGAGATTCTAAAAATAAAGATCGATGGATTATCATATTGGAGTTAGAGATACATAAGAAATAACAGTTCACATGATGAAGTGTCAATTATTGTTGAGAATATACCAAATCAACGCGAAAAGAAATATTATACTACCTCTGTCTCATTAGAAAACATTATAATAAAAGTTTTAAAATAAGAATAGTTAAACAAACTTGGATTCTTGTAATTTGTAAAAGTTATATAAAGCAATATTAGTATTGGTATTATGTCAAACATTTATGGGGCATCCGAAAACGGAAAGATATCATATAAATTGGGACATGAGGGAGTACTAGTTTGGATATTTGAACATGTAAAGCTTGTCATTTTATAGAAGTAGCCAAGTAATTATGGGGGACAAATATGAAAGTGGGTCAAGTAACTTAAGATGTATAATACCAGCCACATGGAGTGAAATAGATGCCTACATAGATCGGATCAGAAAATAGTCCACCAGTGAATGGGGCACAAAATAGGTACTCACATCCACATCTGATAAGTGTCCGGCCATTATTCTCAGAGGCTGTATTCTGTCCATAGACCAGATTCTTGCAGTGCGGTCATGTGAACAACTGGCAAAATAATGACCAACTGGACTAAACTGCACACAAAATGTGAAGTGAAAACCATAACATTTATTTGCCCATCTTGAGGACTCTTATCTATACTCACCATGAGCAAGCACCAACTGCTCAAGAGAGGAGACGACTAAAATATGTCAACAATAGAAATATGGTAATCTAGCTAGCTCAAGCTGCAATAAGTGGTAGCTATAACACTATGAAACTTCTTTTTGACATTAGCACATGGGTTCCCTGTCACTTATCTCCAAGGGAAAACTTATAATTTTTTGACATTAGAACATGGCTTCAATAATGCATAGAAAATCCATTAAACTTGGGCTGTATTTCATTTGACGACCAATAAAACAAAGTGGAATAAGACATGCCCAGAAGAATATAGTCTTTTAGGTGAGTTACTAAAAGTGATTGCAAATATATTACTACCACATTTACAGTCAAAAAAGGAATCATCATACCAAACTTAACAAATGACAAACTAGCCACCAACCTGAACATCCCATACTGGGTAATTGTGGCCTTTGTAGCAGACAAGATTAGCATTTAACCTTGTGCTCCATAAGCGAACTGCATAGAAAGCAAAAGGGTGTCATACGAGCTCATGGTTAGAGCGTGCACGCCAAAACTGCAGTAACTATCAGAATCCAAATGAATAAAAAATGGCATAGAGCTAATAGCAAGAAGAGTTATATGATATCATACTTGTTGAATCTGATGAAGAAGATAGAAGAAAATCCCCGTACGGACTAAAGGACGCAGAATAAACAGGCCCAGAATGGCCCTGAAATAATGTATAACATCTTCTTCCACCACTTGAGCCAAGCACATGCTCACTAGAAGGTGAATCAGTTTCCCCCTGCAAAAAAGCTGGTTCTAGTACTGTTCATCAACTATTCCTTTTTCGTTGGGCGCGTGTGTGTGTGTGTGTTTTTTTTTTTTGTGGGGGGGTGGCGGGGGAATAACAATGACTTCTTTTGTAAGATCTTAAATGCGTACAAGTTTACACTCTACTAAGAGACAAGGTTACTTATTTTAATTTAGGACATCATAGAGTTGAGAATAACACAAACACTTCCAAGTTTCGATTATAGCTAGCATAACTAGAGCTCCACAAAAGAATCCCTTCCTGGCATCTAAATACTACTTTTACGTAATCAACAATTATGCATGAGTACATTTTCAGCTCAAAAAGAAATCTTAATCATCACCAAGTAATGGCGTTAGCATGGTCAAGACTTGAGTGTCACAAGTTAATACATGCACTTGCACGTGTAAAATGAGTTCCACCCACATTACCATAACTATACATGATAATGCTCATGGGAAAGCAGGTAAGAGCTGCAAACAGGTATGCGCGCTTGTCTAAGGAAGAAGTAAGACTGTCTTTGGTTATAGAACCAGCAAGAAAGAGTGGGACATCTATTAGACCAGAAGGTTGTTCAATTAATATTTAGGGGTTGAGCATGTGATGTCTAACATTAATCCCGTTCCAGAAGGTTGCTAGACATTACGCATGGAAGCAGGGGACAAAGTGGAGAACAATGGTCAATGGGTAGTTCGTGACCATGTCTTTTTAATTGTTCTTGAAAAAGTTGGCTGCAAAGGCTCCTAGAACAATACTACCTTGGCTCGAGAGTAGTTGTCCTATTTGGCTACTAGAGAGTCGAACAAATCGATCCTTGATTGAGACTTTTATATATTTTCATAGCTTTGAAATGAAAGAATAGCAACTTGTAATCTTTCATATGGTTTTGATGGCAAGAACAACGACGACTACTCGCTCAATCAAAAACAGTAGCCTTTCATATAGTCTCTGAATATGTATGTGAGAATGCACGGGAGAAAAATCTATTATTGATATTCTGTTTAATTATAATACAATGAGCCCAATTTATATAATCCATAACGTACTCCTATTCTATGTCGTACTAGCACTAATTCATATTATGTACATAACTATCTAACACTCCCCCTCAAGCCGGTGCATACAAATCATATGTACTGAGCTTGTTACATATGTAACTAATACGAGGACCAGTAAGGGACTTGGTGAAAATATCTGCAAGCTGATCATTCGACTTAACAAAATTTGTAGCAATATCTCCTAAGAGTATCTTTTCTCTGACGAAGTGACAGTCAATCACAATGTGTTTAGTTCTCTCATGGAACACCGGATTTGATGCAATATGACGGGCAGCTTGGTTATCACACACAAGTTCCATTTTAATGACCTCACCAAATTTCAACTCATTAAGCAAATGTTTGATCCAAACTAGCTCACATGTTGCCACAGCCATTGCTTGATATTCTGCTTCTGCACTAAACCGAGCAACCACATTTTGTTTCTTGCTCTAACAAGACACCAAATTACCTCCTACTAAAACACAATATCCAGACGTAGAACGTCTATCAAAAGGTTATCCTGCCCAGTCAGCATCTGAGTACCCAACAATTTGCTCATGGCCTCGATCTTCAAACAATAATCCTTTGGCCGGAGCTGATTTTATATATCGAGAAATGCGGACAATTGCATCCCAGGGAGAATCCAGGAACTGACTTACCATACTCACTTGAAAGGAAATATAAGGTTTAGTCACTATGAGGTAATTTAATTTACGAACAGCGCATATATCTTGTAGGATCGCTAAGCGGGTCCCCTTGTCCTGGTAGAAGTTTAAAATTCGGATCCATAGGAGTGTTAAAAGGTCTATAACCTGTCATTCCTATCTCCTCAAGAATGTCTAAGGCATACTTCCTTTGTGAGATAACAATACCTGAGCTAGACTGAGCGACCTCAATAACTAGAAAATACTTTAATCTGCCCAGATCCTTAGTCTGAAAGTGCTGAAAGAGATGTTGCTTCAACTTAGTAATACCATCATGATCATTGCCGATAATAACAATATCATCAACATAAACCACCAGATAAATACTGAGATTTGAAGCAGAATGCCGATAAAACACTGAGTGATCAGCTTCACTACAAGTCATGCCAAACTCCTGAATAACTGTGTTGAACTTACCAAATCAGGCTCGAGGAGACTACTTTAGACCATAAAGGGACCGATGCAACCGACATACAAGGCTACTAGACTCCTCCTGAGCAACAAAACCAAGTGATTGCTCCATATAAACCTCATCCTCAAGGTCACTATGAAGAAAAGCATTCTTAATGTCTAACTGATAGAGAAGCCAATGGCGAACAGCAGCCATGGATAGAGAAAGGCGGAGTGATGCTATTTTAGCCACGAGAGAGAAAGTATCACTGTAATCGAGTCCAAATATCTGAGTATACCCTTTGGCAACAAGACGAACCTTAAGTCGATCAACCTAGCTATCTGGAGCAACTTTGACTGCATACACCCAATGACAACCAACAGCCGATTTACCGAACAAGCTCCCAAGTACCACTTGTATGTAAAGCAGACATCTCGTCAATCACAGCATGTCTCCACCCTGGATGGGACAGTGCTTCACCTGTAGAGGGATGGAAACAGAGGACAAAGATGATACAAATACACAATGGCATGATGACAGACGATGGTAACTTAAACCGACATAATGGGGATTAGGATTAAGTGTGGACAGTATACCTTTCCGGAGTGCAATCGGTTGACTAAGAGGAGACAAATCCGCAGTATTAACAGGGTCAGGTGCAGGACGTGAATCAGTTGGGCCTGAGGCTGGGCGCAGACGATGATGATAAGTTAGGAGTGGTGGAGCTGTAGAAGGTTAAACTGGACTAGGCAGTGGAACTGGTGCTATAGGTGGTGGAACTGGTGCTATAGGTGGTGGAACTGGAGCTACAAGTGGTAAAGCTAGAGCTGAAGCTGTAGGTAAAGATGAATGGGAGATAGTGACTGAATCTCCAAAAGATGGAATTGGTAGCACCTCAGAAATATCTAAGTGATTACCTGGACCTATAAAGTATGATTGGGTTTCAAAGAAGGTAACATCAGCAGATATAAGGTACCGCCTGAGGTCAGGAGAATAATATCGATATCCCTTTTGCGTTCTCGAGTAACCCAAAAATACGCACTTTAAGAGCACGATGAGCTAATTTATCTTTTCCTGGAGCAAGGTTATGAACAAAGCACGTGCTCCCAAAGACACGGAGTGGAAGAGAGAACAAAGGTAAGTGGGGAACACAACAGAGAATGGAACTTGATTCTGAATAGCTGAAGACGGCATACGATTAATAAGATAGCAAGATATAAGAACTACATCCCCAAAAACGCAACGGAACATGAGATTGTATGAGAGGATACGAGCAGTTTCAAAAGATGTCTATTCTATCTTTCAGCTACCCCATTTTGTTGGGATGTGTACAGACAAGATGTTTGATTAATAATCACATGAGAGTTCATAAACTGCTCAAATGGGGAAGACAAATACTCTAGGGCATTATCACTACGAAATGTGCGGATAGATCAGCGTGAAAGGTCTGGAAAATAGAAAACAACTCAGATTGATTTTTCATCAAAAGTATCCAAGTGCACTTGGAATAATCATCAATGAAACTGACAAAGTAGAGCAATCCCAAGGTAGAACTGACCCGACTAGAACCCCAAACATCTGAATGGAATAATCATCTGAATGGACATGACTCACACTCTAAAGTGGACAAGTGAGATAAACCAAGTACTATTTTCTGAAGTTTGACAAACTAGGATGCCCCAACCATTTATGTAATAAATCTGGTGAATTAGTGACAGGACAAGTTGTTGACGGAAGACAAGATGTAATTCCATGTAATTTTGCAAGGATAAGGTAATAACGTCCATCTGATTTACACCCAGTACAATTGATTCGCCCTGTACTGCGTTCCTATATAAAAACAATGTCATCAAGAAATAAAACAAAGCATTTAAGTGATTTGGCTAAGCGACTAACGGCTATGAGATTAAAATGACTTCCGACAACATAAAGAACTGAATCTAAAGGTAAGGAAGGAAGTGAACTTGCTTGACCTATTCCAGTTACCATGGTTTGAGACCCGTTGACCATTATGACTGTTGGGAGAGATTGAAAACATGAAATAGTAGTGAAAAGAGATTTATTACCAGAAATGTGATCAGAAGCACCTGAATCAATGACCAAAGACTCAGAGGTTGAAGATTGGGAGACACAATTCACGCTACTATCTGTTTGAACAACAGAAGCTATCCCTAAGATGTCTATTTACATGCTTTATACTGAAGGAACTCAATATAATCCGGTAAAGAAACCATCTGGATTGGATTCAATGCATTGGATCTAACAGATTATGAGTCAAAGGTTTCTAATACGAATGCCATTATAATGTTTACGCCGAAAAAAAAGAGAGGTTTTTTTGGAAATTACTGTTCACGCCGGAAAAATCACTGTTCACGCCGGGAAAATATGAAAGTGGTCGGAAAATAGGATCGGTAGGCTCGGAATTGCAAGGGGAACAATCTATCGTGAAGAGTCATCGCCAAAAAATGACCAGAAGGTGGCCCACGCACTGGCGCGTGACGTGGGAACTTGGCCGGAAAATTTTCTTCCGGCGGCGCGTGGCAGCGTGGAGGGTCTTCTGACGGAGATTTTTTTATGGGTTGGTCGCCGGAGGCCGATCTACTTCGTGGTGGTGTTGATTTTGCACAACACTGACGAAAAGAGGCTTTTTACTTGCGGCAGACCTGTGTTTGCCTGAACAAGACTTCCGGTTCTTCCCGAAGTCACTGGAATTTATGCACAGCGATAAATCTCTCATGATTGCTCTGATACCATGTGAAAATGCACAAGAGAAAAATCTATTATGATATTCTGTTTAATTATAATACAATGAACCCTATTTATGTCATACATATCATAGTCCAATTCTATGTGGGACTAGGACTAATTCATATTATGTACATAACTATCTAACAATGTAGATTCTAGTTTTGATGGATGAATTATTCAAAGTTAGCAGCCTTTAAAGTGGCTTAGATTCGCCTTCAAAAAACAATTAGCATGGAGATAGTAGTTTCTTTTATTTTTCCTTTTCTGCTAACCTAGAAATCCTTGAGGGCTAGTTGAGGCCTGGTTCGAAACTTGGTAGATAATGGATCCATCCCTCTCCCCCTCTCGACTTAAATACTAGGCTTAAGGTTCGAACTCGTGACGTGCGCCTAGCTGACACATGACGCGCAACACTCTTACCACTTAGACCAAAGCCCTATGGGCTGGAGAGCGTAATTTCTTATCTATTGGAGATCAGTTTAAGAATGAATCTCGACTGCTGATATGACGTAAAGAATAGTGTATCAGCTGATTCCAGAGGATTTTGTAGGGAACTATGAGATATCTGTCTGTATCCTTTCTGCAAGGTGAATAAAAGCTACCAAATCCAGTAGCTTAGAGGTAGTTAAGCTTTACTGTCCCCTATCCCTCCCACCAACAGTCTTTGTGATGTAACTAACTTCACAACCCTGCTGCAGTTTTACAGTGAAATAATATTTTATCTACTTATCAAAGAAATCAAAAAAAAAAAAGGACAAGAAAAATTGCTGTCTGGTTTGCCAGTTGTACTCCGACTTGCCGAGGTATTACAAGGCACCCACACCACCTCTATTGACTAATATACATCTTGAAACATGAAAATAGCAATAGCATTGGGAAGGACTATCATGTTGGACTTACATGGACCAGTTTGTTGCCCAAGCTTTGCCATGTCCCAAACCTGTAAAATGTGGAACTTAGATTAGAAGGGGGTCAAGGATCAACAGATACATTAGTTTGTCACAACAAAATATCAACGCGATTCAGAAGCTACAAACACCTTCAAAGACGAGTCTGAGAATCCACCAGCCACAAGTGATCCGTCGTGTGATATTGATGCACAGTTTAGTCTACAAAGATTTTACAGGTAAACTCAACTAAGAACAGGATAACTGGAAAGAAATTCCACACCTACAAGATTCAAGATCCTGAAACTTACCCATTATGTGTATTAACAAATGTATAGAAGCTAACAGAGGGCAATGCTGCATTATTCAACTGCACACGGTTCCTTAAGTCTTCCAGAATAGAATGTTCTACCTCTGCAGGACTGTGACAAATATTTTCTCAGTTATAAGAATGATCCAAGATCCTAGAAATAGGAAGCAGCACATGTTTTAGATCAATACTGTCAAAGATTTACCAACTTGAAATCAAGGAAAAGTCTCAGAGAAAGCTTTAACTAAAGTAGGATTTTAGAAAAAAAACCAAAGAGAAAGAATCAAGAGCAAAAGACCATCTAATATATAATTTCATTTTTTTGACATTGATAACATACGTAAAATATAATTTCATTTCAGGAAAACATGCTCCCTTCCCAAAGATATGACAAAAAATATGGTTGGTACAAGCATAGAAGAAAACACTTTATTTATCTGTTCTCTTGCATCCACATTTTTCATGCTTAAAGACCGCTATATATTGGAAGAGAATGTGAATGAACATACGGAAATATACTATGAGCATGACATGCTGCAGTGGATTGCTGGTTAATCCTATTTTCCTCATCCTATGCAATATTCCTTTTTGATACAACTCCTTAGCAGTACAAATGTTTCCCTAACGGATCAACAACAACAACAACTACGCCTCAGTTATAACAAGTTGGAGTCAACTATATGAATCCTTACTGGCATGTCTCCCTAACAGATCATAACAGTATTTGAAATAAAATTACGACCTCCAAAAGAGTGTCTTTTCCAAGTGTGGGAAGGGGAATGTAGTAGTGAGAGAAAAAATAATAGGGCATTCTCTTTTTTTCTTTTGGCAAGTAAAATAAGAGGACATTCTGAGGAATACATAGCAGGTAAAGCAAGTTCCGGTTTGACACGTGGTGCAGTTGTCACTGTGCTGCCCTCTGTACGAGAAGATTTCCCTGTTGCAACCCCAACTTTGTCCTTCTTTTGCTTTTTAAGAGATGCACCTTGTTTTCCACCTTCAACTGACTTCTTCTGAAAAGAAAGCAGATACAAACAGTAAATGACGAAGGATGTCATCTTTTCAGGAAAAAAAAAATGTGAAAGGATGTACACCAAATTAAATTTACGCCAATAATGAAATAGAAGATAAACAATAATTTAAGTGGGAAATACTTATCAATTAATTTAAGTGGGAAATGAACTGACAGGAACTCAATACCTTGTTTTCTTCCACTACTCCTTCCTTAGGATCTCCATCAAACTTTTCCGAATCTGGAACCATACCTCCTGTCTTTTCTAACCGTTCTTCTAAAGAGTCTTCAAGCAGCTGCCACAAGTTAAATTGTTAACACATCTCCTGGGAATAAAAATTTAAAACACAGAAGACCTACAGTACACAGATTCTTGAAAGAGCGTGAGATATGATTCATGTCAAGGTGTCAGGCCCGAAAAGTTCTGTCTAGGATATGTGGATACCAATAGAATATCAAAGGTAGGTTGTGTTATGAATCATCATCACATTAGGCCTGCTACCATACTTTTGCATTATATATTCAGCCTATCACATATTTGAGCCAAAAGTTATGTGGAAAAGCCCCTCTTATAGGAAGAAAAAGCTACTATTCCCCCCCCCCCC
>MCJB01005969.1:126650-252015 GCA_002018475.1 Nicotiana obtusifolia | reverse complement strand
TATATATATATATATATATATATATATATATATATATATATATATATGTGTGTGTGTGTGTGTGTGTGTGTGTGTATGTGTGTGTGTTTATTTTTATTACCGAGCCGCGCTATAGTCGACCGGATAGGCACTTATATGTGCACCTAGACATGTTTCTTCTTTACCGAGCCGTGTTGTAGGCGGCCGGGTAGGCACGTAGCTGTGCATTGCCACTGATCAGTTGCGCAGAGATGATGTTGTGATGATGAGCTCACCCCACAGAGGGATTTATTATTATTGTTATATGATATAATATATATATACCTCCACAGTGAGGAATGATTTTACGAGCACGCATTTACATTTATGTTGTGGATATGGTCGCCCTCAGTGGCTTTGGACAGAGTTTCAGGTTATTTGTAAATCTCTTCTCATATTATTTACCTTATTTGTGCTTGTCCTTGCCGCCCTACATATTCAGTACATATTTCGTGCTGACGCCTTTTGTGCGCTGTGTTCATGCCCACAAGTGCTGATAGACAGGCCGGCGTGCCTCCGCAGTAGGACACTAAGATCAGCGGTTGAGTGTCGCACTCCACTTCTTCGGAGTTGCTGGTTGTGAGTCTATAGGTACAAATGCATATGTATATGTATTGTTTTGGGTATGTCGGGCCCTATCCCGACTTGTTGATATTGTGTTGCTCTTTTAGAGGCTTGCAGACCAGTTGTCAGTGTATATATGTTTTGCAGCCTTGTCGGTCTATTATTCATATTACATGTCACAGATGTTATAGTTGGTTCGCTCGGGCCTTCGGGTGCCGAGTGCCGGCCACACTCCCCAAAGTTGGGGTGTGACACCCCCCTTCACTCATGAGGAGAAAGAGAAGGGGAAAATCCATCACTAGGTTCTTTATCTTTTGACTCTCTCAAGTCTCTTCATCTGCCAAATGAAAGTCAAACTGTCCACCTTATTTGACCAGATCCAACATGAATTCCACCCGCATCAGGTGTCATGTCAACACCAGGCATTTGGCCAAAACGCTTAGTCCAAGTAACATAGCAGCACTAGATACAACACATTTAAGCTAATACTTTCTCTTAACAGTTCATTCAAGCCAACACTTTTCAAAAGCATAACCCAAGCAATGTTCAATATCACAAAACACGAACATAGAATGGCTACAATCAGCATGCCTCAGTGAATGTGTACCAGGGCCTAGTACACGCCGCCTGTCACACCTTGGGAATTGGTTTCGCCCGAAGCATCGGAGCAATGATCGCCCAAGACTTCTCTCATTAACCAATATTTGTCGATACGCAAAGGAGTAAGCTTATCACATGTCAACAACTAGTAGCTCACTTTTATATTAAAAAAAAGTGTCGGACCAGCTTGTGCGAACCTCGCCTAGTTCCACGGAGTATCTGCTACCTCCCACCGGCATGGATAATTCTATCTACCAAAGCTTAAATAGATGAGAAAAATCACGTGCTCCGCCCTTTCTTTTTCTCTCTTTTTCCCCTTCACTAATGATGTTATTGGGGCCAACTTGCGCACATCACGACTATTCCACCGAGTATCTGCTACCTCCCACTAGCACATGTTCATGTAACCCTATACATCAATTACTTAGGCAGATGAGATGGTATCACCAAGTATTTTTGTCTCTGTCCAGTTCTATACTCTAATCTCTCATGGTTTGTACCAAAAAGAATTTGATAACAGCACCGGATCTGAATGCAAATGGTCTCTGATTACTTTGATGAACTATAAGGCACCTTTTTTTCGAAACGAATCCTGGAAGAACAACTCAATGCACTCAGCCCTCCACTATCTGCTGGTTTTGCTATTCTCCCACTAATTACCCTCCTCTCAACAACTCAATGCACTCCCTCCACTGTGGTAAGGGAATTTGATTATATTGTTTTTTTTTTTTTGTTTTTTTTTTGGTTTTTGTATTTCAATCTTCCACACTAGCATGGGAAGATTTCTCAGCTATTGTTTCATGGGCAGCTAACCAACAAACAAGAATATTCATCAAATAGCTTGAGGTATTGACAGATAAAATAGTCTAAGCTGATAGTACTACATCCTCCATCGAAAAGCATAAGCTTGCTTTATTGGTACGATCGTTTGCTTACCCCCCAATGAATTTCTTTCTGATTTAAGAGGCTAGCATCAGGGCCACTTCCAACGAGAGTTACAACTTCTGCATCATCAGATATGGAGCCAGGCTGTCCGGGAGAAACTGCCATTTGACAGAAATGAAATTAATATTGTACTTAATTTAATAAATACATAACTCTAAACTACAGCAGATGATTATATAATGATTGAGGAACAAGGTACAGGATTCTGTCACGTGTGGGGTTTTCGCGGGTAAAGATGGTTAATGATCATTGGAGGGACAAAACAAACAATGATTTGAAAGAAAGAAGGTGACTTGGAATTGGTACGTTCCCTTTTCCCTGTCTTTCTTCAGTGGATGCACTAATGGGCATTTATTGTATCAGGGGAAAGGGACCAGAGAAAAGAGGGGTTAAATGTGGAAGGCTTCAGCTTCTCTCGCAAATTTTTTCTCTTCTTCCTTCTCATCCAGTTGGGTTATCTTAATAAAGAAGATGGAAAGATGTTATTGCTCCTCTTTAAACATTTAATAGTGAAATAAATATTTAAACTAAATGAAAATGGTCAATTTAAAACAGCTGAAAATAGAAAGGCTGAATGCAAAGGTGGGAACTTTTGTTTGTCAGACGAAGATGGGAACTGCACCTTGAAAATTTATGCGTTCATTGATGATTCCAAGCATTGTAATAGACTCTGTCTTGTGCAAGTATTGCAGCAAAAGGTCATAAGAGTACTGTTCAGAGTAGAAAAGCAAATCAAAAAGCTAATCTATTAAAATCTACATGTCTGCATGGTGCAAAGGCAGAAATACTCAAAAAATAAATCTATTTAAGGTGTTACACTACATACAAGAAGTTAAGAGTTTTCTTTGAATTGGACAAGAAGTTAAAGTATCAAATGGTGTTAGATCTATCTCATTCGCCAAGAAACAGTTATCAAGTTGCGCGTAAAACCACCACACTAGACAAACTATTAGGCAGATGACTTCTCCTTTAATGTGCATGATGATAATAATACTTGGTCATGAGAATAGCACATAAAATATCATAGTTCAGTTCCACAAACATACATGACCTTGAGATGAACTAGTCACTCGCGCCCACCCCCACCCCAACCCTCCCATCCTATCCTATTTGTCAGTAAGTCAAAGTAGTGGCCTTCACTATGTTATCAACTTAATGAATAGGAGTTTTGCTACTACAACAACCAGGAATATTCTATGTGAAAGGAGAAATGGTGAGAAAATTAAAGGAGAAAGACAATATGGCAAATGTTATAATTTCAAGCTCTTTCTTTTTAAATCAAGTTGTTATGAATTTCATGCTTTAATGTTCCAAAAAAAAAAAAAAAGGGTACAGATCTTTAAATCAAGTTGTTTCACAGCAGAATAAAGGTGGTCCAAATCAGGAAGCAAAAGAGAACACAATCTAAATTAAAATATCACATAAGTTCGTTTTGTTCCCTCCTTTTTAATACAATATGCATTTGTCACCAGTTGCTAACAAGCCCAGACACGCTTGGCTTGCACAGTTGAGACATATGCACTATAGCAGCATATGATAATTTCAGCCTGAAAAAGCAGAGGGATCAAGAGAGTACCTGACACATCTTTATGTTCACTTTGCTAAGCCGTATAGAATGAGCAAATTCCATTTCCTGCATTTTAAGATATTCAGTAAGCATATGACACACTTAAGCATGCAAAAGGACGTCTGTAATAGTGATGTACCTTTAGATGGGACGGTGAGAGAACACCTTCTAACTTCTGCAGATCACGCAAATGCATCATCTCATGGTCTTCACGGTAACTATCGAAAAAGGCTCGAGCTGGTAATTGGAGAACTGTGTTATAATTTTTCTCCCAATGATCCAGAAACAACCAAAACGTAACTGATAAAGTATACCTTCTTGAATATGACCTCTAGCGACAAGTTCCATGAAACAATGAATAAACACAGGATATAAAACACGAAGCAACTCGTGCTGCAAGATTGAAATATAAATGTTCAGATGAATCCCTCATTTAACGAATGAAAGAGGATGACAATAATTAACAAATAAGGCAATCTTAAATGAGCCTACACATTAAAAAACTGAGTCTACATATTGAAAGATAAAGACTGACAATCCCGATATAGTAAACAATGGTCAACCTGTTAGAATTAACAAAGGTTAAATATCAATTCTGCCAATCAGAAAGGTATTGTAACCCGTAACCGCACTGCAGGAAGAGGCAAAAAAGGCAGCCCGGTGCACTAAGCTCCCGCTATGCGCGGGGTCCCGGGAAGGAACGGACCACAAGGGTCTATCAGACGCAGCTTTACCCTGCATTTCAGTTAGAGGCTGTTTCCACGGCTCGAACCCGTAACCTCCTGGTCACATGGTAGTAACTTTACCAGTTACGCCAACCAAAAGGAAAAAAGGAAACAGAATACTCGCCATTAACATTGCTTCATGTGTATCTGTAATAGCTCCTATTGTTCTTTAGGATATGAAATTCCTTCCATTTGAACAGAAAGGATTTTATGGAGAGAGATGGATGAACAACAGAAAGAGCTGATAACAAACCCTAAAAGGTAAACAAAAATGGACAATAAATTGAAGGTAGCTTCAATGATTAAATAGTGAAGCCTAAAGAGATTAATTCAACAGAAAGGATCTTCCTTGTACAATCAGACAGCCTAACATGTACAAAACAGCAGAATTGTCATGTTTTTTTTCCTTATTGATAACCTCGGTGTCCGGGTCAGCTTGCGTACACCTTGACTAATTCACTGGGTACCTGCTAGCTCCCACCAGCAAAGGTACCGAGTAACTCTATACATCAATGCTGGGACAGATGGGAAGAAAACACCTTGTGTTTTTGCCTCCACTAAGACTTGACCTAAGACCTCATGGTTCTCAATTTACTTCATTAACCACTAAACCATATCCTCGGGTGCCTTGGGATGCTTATGTTTAACCTAAACTCTAAATTGACTCACTGCTACGCTTATAGCACAGGCAATAAACCAGAGATGAGAATCAGAAATATGTGTACTCAATTCCAAAGACCTCACTGCCAGAAAGACATAACACCTGAAGAATTAAGAGGTCAAGATGCTCACTTAATCGCCCCAATACATTATATTGAGGAATAGAAATGCTTAAATAACAGAGGGCTTCTACTTTCCATATGTGTTCATTTTTTATTTATTTTACTTTAATTTGTTTGATAGGTCTTTTCCATATGTGTTTATTGCCTATGCTTTTTACTGGTGACAGGCCTTTTATTTATTTTTATTTTTATTTTTTATGAAGTAAGGGTGTTTCATAAATAGGCATCAAGCAGATGCAAATGAGTACAAAAGATAGGCAAAAGTTAGCTCCAATACATGAGGACAAAAAAACTATGCTATGACCAGGGAGCTAATAAAGTACAAAAATTCATCAGGACTATTTAACAGGGTAAATTGTTCTAGCAAAAAGACTAACTAAACATCTAGCTTTAAGAGTGTACATAGGGGTTAAATTGGCGACAGGCCTTATATTAGTGCATCTCAAGGAAACATCCATCATTATACTACATCAAATACCTCCTATGTATACTGTTCAGCACAATTCAAGGGACCAACCTTATATAAATCCAGTGAACTATAAGCCCATGATCGAAGCTTGCTATATTCTTCTTGGTACCGTTCAGGACCAGTTTCAAATCTGAAATCATGAAAATTAGATTCAGAATGCTATCAAAGACGCTTGTAGGAAAACAGCTTTGCTTTATTACAACAGCCAAGACTTTCACTTAGAGTCGGTCAGCGTTAAACCCGAAAATCTTCTCGCAAGTCTTATAGTAAATCAACCCTTTCCATATGTTCGTTTCATTTAGCGAGCACAATCACTAGATTGAAAATTCAGAGTTCCTAAAGGAATCAGGAAAATGGTACAATGTTATCACTAGCATATTATGATACACGTCAACAGAAAAATTGTGAAGCAGTATCAAGAAAAGTTCAAGATGACAGGGATACATCATTAGTTGGAGGATTGGTTCTAGATTATAATGTTGCAGTTTCTTACAAGTAAAAACAACTAGCAGGCCCCTTATATATCAACCAACTAAGGAGCTATTTTGCCTTAATTGAATAAAAGTACTCTTAAGCACTAAGTGCTGGAGTTGATTTCATGAATAAGCAATTATATGTCAGGATAGAAATGTTGAAGCTGAAAATAAGCAGTCATATGAGTTTGGTAAAAAGGTCCTAATAAACAGCATTTAAAATTGTTTATTAAAATGAATTGGGGTTGAGAACCATGAGGTCTCAGTTCAAATATCAGCGGAGGCAAAAACACAAGGTGATTTCTTCCAATCTGTCCGAGTCTTGGCGTGCAGCAGATACGCCATGGTACGCGCAAGCTGGCCTGGACCCCACGGGTATATGAAAAAAGTACAGCTGAAGTGCACTATTTGACAAAGCTTCTAACCATTATAAGAGCAAACAATGTATAATTTAGAGTCTACATTGTCCTATTGTCTACTTCAGATTAAAATGATAAAGCATATTGAGTTTACAACTTAATCCAGGCAGTCAAACAGTAACAATTACGGAAAAGAAGAGACTTACTCAGAGAAAGAGAGGATTTTTTTGGTAATGTCAGGGTCAACCTGGGAATTTGTGTTTTTATTAAGTTGCTGTTCTTCTTGAAAAGCAAGCTCAGTTTGCTTGAAACCCTTCTTCTTCAAATACGCTACCACTGCTTTCTCTATTTCTTCTTCGTCCATGGCGAAAAAATATAAGGACTCGTGAAGCAGCAAATTGGGGTTTATAGGCTCACAAGTAAGATGGAGAAGTTTGATCTGGGGTTTCTGGAGGGAGTAATACGGCGTCGTTGTGGGTCTGTGTTCAACAAAGATTAGTCGAGACAGTAACATTTAAATATGGAAATACTTTAGAATAACTTTGAGAGAATGACAAAAATGATCCTTATGATTGGAGGGAGGTTTAAGATAGTATTCAAATATGTACTTTAGAGCATTTTTAGTCCTTTATTTTACCAAAAATTTAAGAGCCCGTTTGGACGTAAGAATTTTTGTTTGGCCATAAAATTTCAAATTTTTACTTGAAAATAAATTTTAAAATTTTTTGAAAATTTAAAAAACTACAAAAAACTATGTTTCAAAATTTTCACTTAGATCCCTCACAAAAATTTAAAAATTCAAAAACAACCCAAAATTATATTCATGTCCAAATATAGCTCTAATTTTCAAATACCATTTTTATTTAAAAAAATAAAATTACTTTTTAAAATTTTACAATTCTTATGTCCAAACTCCACTAAGTATGTTTGGCATGTTAAATATTTGACAAACTCTGCATTTTATATTTAGCATGCAACTATGCCATTTCTCCTTCCCATTCTTGTTCTCTGGTGATTATCATACTTCTTCCAAAATCTTATCCTTCTCTTTTTGAACTTCTTTCTCTAAAATTAATGTTGGAAACATATCATTCTCATAAAACTTCAGCAGTGGCACTATTATGCCCATTACAATATAACCTTGAAGTCGTTCAAGTTAAGAAAATCAAGATGGCTATGTTGAAAACACCTCTATCACTAACTACATTTTGAATCTTTACTAAAGGTTACTCTTTTATTTTGTTTTGTTTTATATGATTTTATTTAATTGGGTTCAAATTAAAAGAATTTTAAATCTCGTGATCTTAAATTAAAAGTATGAATAACATACTAAAATAACTATTGAATATTTGTCTCCAACATGCCATGTCTTTGAATATTTGTCTCTAACATGCCATATCATTACTATAAAAGAGTGTCATCTGAGAAAAAGATGAGAATGTTATAATAAAAAAGTTTTTAAATATAGAAAAATAGTTTTTTTTAAACAGACTAAATGTAAGACAAATAACTAAAAGGAAAAATGGTACTATTTAACCAATAACTGTCTGATAGCAAATAACAACGTAGTCTTTTAGAATGTAACGTCGAAAGGATATATAAATATGAGAGATATGAAGAATGATGTACAACTTGCCTTCGTGTATCTGACTGAAACACAATTCAATATGACGAGTAAATAAGAAATTAAAGTTTATTGAATCGAGATCTGAATAATTGTGGAAGAAAATTACAGATAAATGTGAAACTCAACAGTACAAGATAATAACTATGCTTCACTCCAAACAATTTGAGGTCAAGATGAATCATCACTAATTATGTTATTCTATATGTCTAAACTCATCTTGTGCCAATTTTATGAGAATACAATAAAAAGTAAAAGAAAATATATTGTCTGAACATATAAACCTCTAAGGGGTCAGTTGGTAGGGTGTATAGCGAAAATAATACATGTATTAGCTTTGGTATTAGTAATCCCTATTAGAGTACAAGTTAACTGCCTACTAATTTATTATTTGGCCACTTCTTTAGCTAGTAGTTAGGATTTTGTTAGTCCTTTATTTTCAGAAATAAATCTCCTTATTCAAGGAGTTTGTTTAGCAGGTAGTTTAGTCCTCCTCTTCTGGAGAAGTTAGTTTATGTTAGAATCGGGAATCCGGGTAATGCAGAATTTAGCCAAAAAATATTATAATAACAATAACAAAGACAATGCAAGTTGATAACAATGACAATTAAAGCATATAAAGAAGACACAAATTTAACGTGGTTCGGTCAAAGTGACATACGTCCACAAGTGAAGAGGATCAAATTCACTATACCAATAAGAGTACATAACTAGAGTAAATACTCTAATTAATCCCAAATACCCCCGAAAGAATAACCTCACAAGATTACTCCAAATAAAGGGGATCACACAAGTGTTTCCCAACACTCAACTCTCTTATAAACAACTCATAATAAATAAAGGTAAAGAGGAAGAAACAAGAAAAAAAAGACTCAGATCTTGTTGGTGTGTTGAAAATGAACGAATGGCCTTTCCTTTTATAAGCAAAAAAGCTTTGGCCTCCAAGCCCTAAAAGAAAAGATACAACTTTTTGCAAATTATATCCACCACACGACGCAATACTTTGGCCCTAAAGAATATCGCCAGCAAAGTCTACTTGCAAATAGGCTTATGCTTATATGAGATGGACTCCACTAGCCAAAATATTGGCCATATTACAAAGCTCTATATTGGCCTAATTTTAGTTGATATAGTAAATTTGCTCCACCCTCTCTGCAAAATCCCATATAGGCTAAATCATTCTTCATGGATAGCAATCAAGTTCAAGCAGAGCTTGAACTTGCCAACTGGAAGAGGCTTTGTGAACATGTCAGCAGGTTTGTCTTTGGTGTTGATCTTCTGAACAGAGACTTTTCCATCAGTAATAGTTTTCCCGGATAAAATGATACTTGATGTCGATATGCTTCGTCCTCTCATGATACATTTGGTCTTTAGTCAAGTGAATGGCACTTTGACTATCACAAAAAAATAGTAATACCACCTTGGTGTAAACCGAGTTTAGAAAATAGACCCTTCAACCATAAGGCTTCTTTCATAGCCTCGGTAATTGCCATATATTCTGCTTCAGTAGCAGATAAAGCTACTACATATTGTAATATAGCTTTCCAGCTGATAGCACAACTATCGATGCAAAATACATAGCCTGTTAGTAATCTTCTTTTACCAAGATCACCTGCATAGTCTGAGTCTACAAAATCAACCAAAGAGTTAGTATATCTCCCAAACTCCAAACATGTGTTTGAAGTATCTTGCAAGAATCTGAGAATCCATTTTATAGCCTGCCAATGTGCTTTACCAGGACAAGTCATATATCGGCTCACTACACTTACTTTCTGGGAAATATCTGGAAGTGTGCACATCATTACATACGTAATACTGCCGACTATACTGGAATAAAGTACATGTGTCATATACCTCTCTTCTTCCTCTGATTGCAGTGACTGAGCAGCTGAACTTAAAATGAGCAGCAAAAGGGGTACTAACTAGTTTAGCATCTTTCATGCCAAACCTCTCCAAGACTTTCTCCAAGTACTTATCTGGGTCAAGAATAGCTTGTTGGCTCTTCGGTCTCTTTTGATCTCCATGCCAAAGATTTTCTTAGTTACTCCCAAATCTTTCATCTCAAATTCACATTTAAGCTGACTTTTCAAATTGTGAATTTCTGTCAAATGCTTAGCAGCATTGAGCATGTCATCAATATATAGTAATAAGTACACAAATGAACCATCATTTAACTTCCGGAAGTAAACACAACTATCATACATGCTCTTCGAATAATCATGACCCGACATAAAGGAATCAAACCTTTTGTACCATTGTCTTAGAGACTGCTTTAATCCGTACAAGGATTTCTTCAACAAGCAAACATGATCTTCTTTTTCTTTAATTTCAAATCTTTCGAGTTGATTCATGTATATTTGTTCCTCGAGTTCGCCATGTACAAAATATGTCTTAACATCAACCTTTGCTAATTCCAAATCATACATGGCAACTAAGGCAAGCAAGACACGAATAAAACTATGTTTAACAACAGGTGAGAAAATATCATTAAAATCAACTCCTTATAGTTGTACCTGACTATATCCTTTTGCAACTAATCGCGTCTTATACCTCGCATCTTCAACCCCTGGAATGCTTCTTGAAGACCTATTTGCAACTAACAATTCTCTTTCTGATGGCGGCTTCACAAAAGACCAAGTACTATTCTTGTGGAGAGACTCAATACTTCATTCATTGCAATCAGCCACTTGGGTGAATCAACACCATAAACTGCTTTTGAATATTTTGATAGTTCTCCAATTTCTTCAATTTCCTGTGCAACTGAAAAAGCAAATGCAACACAATATCTAAACCTTAATGGTTTTTTACTTTATATTCTTGGTCTATGTTTGGCTATAAAATACTCCTCTTCTTCCGGTTCAACTTCAGGAGTCTCAACTTCAGGAATTCCAGCTTCTGGCTCAACTTCAAGAGTTTCAACTGTATTTTTCTCCAAAGTTGGTGAGCTTGGCTTAGAAGGAATGCCAATCTCAACCTTCACCTGCTTATGTGTACTCTTCCATTTATCTGTATTACAAGAACTAGGAGACTATTTTCTGGAATGTAACATAGAGGATTCATCAAAGATTATATCTGTGCTTATTATAAATTTCGGTGCCATGGGATCAGGATACCATAGTCGGTATCCTTTCATCCCAGATGCATACCCAAGGAAAATACACTTTTTAACCCTTGGCTCTAATTTTCCATCATTACATGCATATGTACAGGGCAACCAAATATCTTTAAATCAGAATATTAAGCAGGAGTATGTGACCACATTTCCTCTGGAGTCTTAAAGTTCAAGATACGTTTGACAATATAACAAGCTGTAGAGATAGCTTCTGCCCAAAAGGCGTTTGTCAACCCAGCATTTGAAATTATGTAGCGAGCCCTTTTCGAAAAGAGTTATATTCATCCTTTCCACCACACCATTTTGTTGAGGTGTCATTCTCACAGTACGGTGTCGAGCAATTCCTTCATTTTTGCAGGATTCGTTGAATTCATCATTACAAACTTCCATGCTATTATCTGTTCTAAGCCGCTTAACCTGTTTTCCTGTTTGCTTCTCAATCAAAACTTTTCATTGTTTGAAAGTTAAGAAAACATCACTTTTATTTTTTAGGAAATAAATCCAAACTTTCCTTGAAAAATCATCGATGAAAGTTAACATATACATGGCGCCACCTTTTGATGGGGTACGTGAAGGACCCCAAAGATCTGAATGAATGTAACTCAAAATACCTTTTATTCTATAAATTGCTGGAAATTTGAAGCTGACTCTTTTCTTCTTCCCGAACACATAATATTCACATAACTCTATATTTCCGGTACTGTGGCCACATAAGAGACCTTTTTTCTGAGGATGGAAAGACCTTTCTCACTCATATGCCCCAATCGCATATGCCATAATTTGGTGATGTCAGAATCGGATTTATCTGATGTTGAAACTGCAGAAGCACCTGTAACAGTAGATCAATATATAATGTACTAGATCCGCGTGCTTTCATGATCACAAGAGCACCATGATAAACTTTCAAAACTCCACCTTCACCTGTGTACTTGCACCCAAGAGATTATTGAGTGCCCAAAGAGATGAGGTTTTTCTTTAAGTCAGGAACGTGTCTAACATCGGTGAGAGTTCTTACCACACCATCATGCATTTTGAATACCTTTTCCAATAACTTTGCAAGTAGCATTGTTGCACATCAAGACAACTCCACCTCTAATGCATTCATATGTGGTAAATAAATCCCGATTTAGACACATATGATAAGACACAACCCGAATCTAAAATCTACTCATTGTTAGATTTGAAACTATTATTAGTTGCTAAAAAATAGTTCTCTCAGTCTCATCAACAGCTACACTTGCTTCGGCAGTGTCAGTATTTTTGTGCTTATTTTTTTTTCCTGTATGCTTTTCTTTGTTTTTCAACTTAAAGCATTCAGAAATAATATGACCTTTTTTATGACAGTATTTGCACATGATATTTCTGTAAATGGATTTTGACCTTGATTTAGGCCTCTTACTACTTGAATCTTTCTTATTGGATTTACTTCTTATAAATAAGCTTCCCATTGGTTCCCACTAGTTTCCCCAGTAATATCTCTATCCATTTGTTATTTTAATTTCAAAATAGAATTGATATCCTTATAAGAGATATTATCCTTTCCATAAAGTATAGTATCTCTTATATGTTTAAAAAACTGGGTAAAGAAACAAGCAATAATACAGCTTGATCCTCATATTTGATTTCAGCATCTAAGTTACTTAAATCCATAAGAAGAGAATCATAAGTGTCATGATGTGTAAGTATAGAGGTACCTTCAGCCATATGAAAAGTGTAGAGCTTTTGCTTTAGGTAAAGCTTGTTTTCTAATGTTCTTTTCATATACAGGGTTTTCCGCTTTTTCCATATCCCTTTGGCTGAGCTTTTTGTAGCAACTTCACACAAAACCTCATTTGAGAGATTTAATATAAGATATGTTTTTTGCCTTTTTGTCAATGACGGAAAACCCATCGTCCGTCGTTTAATCTAGCTTCTTTTCCTTTCCTTGCAGTGCCAAATCAAAGCTGTCCTGAATTAGGATAGCTTCCATCTTTAATTGTCACATCCCGAAGTTTGCACTTCGATCAAATTTCTCAACATAAGTCTCTGTTAGAGTCATATTGACTATTAAAACTAATCCAGTTAGACCTGGCTCTGATACCAATTTTTTAGAATCGGGAATTCAGGTAGTGCAGAATTTAGCCAAATAATGACAATAACAAAGACAATGCAAGTTGAAAATAACGACAATTAAAGCATATAAAGAAGACACTAATTTAACATGGTTCAGTCAAAGTGACATATGTTCACAAGCGGAGAGGAGCAAATTTACTATATCAATAAGAATACAGAATTAGAGTAAACACTCTAATTAATCTCAAATACCCTCGAAAGAATAACCTCACAAGATCACTCCAAGGAAAGGGGACCTCACAAGTTTCCCAGTACTCAACTCTCTTACAAACGACTCCCACTAAATAAAGGAGGAGAGGAAGAAACAAGAAATGAAGACTCAAATCTTGTTGGTGTGTTGAAAATGAACGAACGACATTTCTTTTTATAGGCAAAAAAGTTTTGACCTCCAAGCTGTAAAAGAAAAGATATAACTTTTGCAAATGATATCTACTGCACAATGCAATACCTTGGCCTCCCAAAGAATATTGCCAGCAAAGTCTACTTGCAAGTAGGCTTATGCTTATGTGAGATTGACTCCACTAGCCAAAATATTGGCCATATTACAGTTTAGGGATTTGGGTTTTCATTCTTTTATTTAAAGGCTGCTTTGCTTCAATAGACATATCAGCTTTTGTGCTTTACTCTTGTTCTTATATGATATAAGAGCTTGTGACCGAGGCACCAATAGTAGAGAGTTCGTCAACCATGGATCGAATATTTTACAAATATTCAGTGACTGGTTGGGAGTCTTTGTGATACACCCCCAAAGAGTCGCTCTTGCCGAAAGACGTCACAGAAATATTATTGAAATGGCAAGAATTTTACTTCATAAATCTTCGCTTCCACTGACTCTTTGGTCTTTTACTTGTCAACATGCGGTTTATCTTATAAATCACTTGCCAACCTCACTTTTACAAAATAAATCACATTTTCAAATATTGTTTGGTAATGATCCAAATTATAATTCTTTAAAAAAATTTGGGCATCTCTGTTATCCTTGGCACAAACCATATTCAAAAAATAAATTAGAGCCACGGTCAATACCTTGTATTTGTTTGGGTTATTCTTTAAATCATTATTGTCATCAATGTTTTGATCCGAAATCTTCTAAAATATATTTATCTCGAGATGAACTTTTTTTTTTTGAAAATAATTTTTCTTTTCAAAATATATTTTCTTAAATTTTAAAACCCTTGCGTGGGAAAACCTAATTGAAACTAACCCAACAAAGTCTCCTCTTTTTTCTACTCTCATAATCAGAGAATTACCCAACTAAAGACTTATCCTAAATACAGATAAAATCAACGCTCACATAGACATCGTCTCCTCTGCCTGCGCTCTAACACAATCTGCAATTAGAGGTACGTCTTCTACTTCTCCTCCTACAAATTATGTTATTCCTCCTGATCTTAATGATACCCAATCTTATTCCCTATTGCCATCCCCAACAGTTATCCCAAGAAATTCAAATGTCTCCTCTCTTCCACAATCACAATGTGCATTATCATCACTCCCTTTCTCAACGCCTATTTATTCTCAACAACCATTCACCTCAGTTCCATAATCTCAATCACCATCTTTTCCAATTATATACAATCGTAGAACGACAAAAATGACATCTACTAGTCAAATCTTTGTTGCTCGCACCACTGCCTCAACTGCGCAACCCCCACAACCTTCCCGCCAATCAGTTCTAGTCACAAAACAACATTCACATACCGAAAAATATCCTTGACTTCATGGCTCGCTTACTCCCCATCATCACCCCTACCAATTTTAAACAATCTAATAAACACCATAGTGACAAAAGAGCAATGAAAAGTGAATTTGATATATTATTGAATAATCAGACATGAGAATTGGTACCACATGACCCCATAAAAATATTATTTCTTACAAGTGGTTATACAGGTTAAAGAGAAAAGATGATGGGACAATTGATCGCTACAATGCTCGTCTTGTTGCAAAGGGATTTACACAATGCCCTGGAATTGACATTCACGCCACATTTAGTCCCGTTGTCAAATCAACTACCGTGCTCTTGGTGCTTTCGATTGCTGTCTAGCAAAATTGGCCAATACACCAGCTTGATGTCAACAAAGCGTTCTTGTAAGATCACCTAGAAGAAAAAGTCTACATGGTCTAACCTTCGGATTTTAAAGACGAGCACTTTCCCTCACATATATGTCGTCTAAAGAAAGCCATATACAGACTCAAGCAAGCTCCTCAGGCCTGGTACAATAAACTTAAGACGTTCCTCCTCTATGGGAGATTTGTAAAGTCGGAATCAAATGCATCACTTTTCATTTGCAAAGTGTCGAACAACATTTTGTATGTGTTGGTTTATATCGATGATATCATCATCACCGGGAGCCACAACTCATATATAAATCAAGCTATCTTTTGTCTTGCTGGCCGTTTTTTCATTAAGGATCTCATAAACCTTAACCTTTTTTCTCGAAGTTGAGGTGCTTCATGTTGCAGATGGAATTACTTTATTACAATCCACTTACATCAGTGAAATCCTCTCTAAAGAAAACATGAAAGACTGCAATTCAGCAAAAACTCCAATGAGTTCTAGTGAAGTGCTTCAACAAAATAATGGAGCGGAACCAACTAACGCCACTCGCTAAAAGAGAATTCTTGAAAAACTTTGGTACTTCTCGTTCACTCGTCGAGACATAAGTTTATCTGTGAACAAATTGTCTCAATTTATGCACTCCCCATCTGAAGTACACTGGGAAGCACTCAAACGATTACTCAGGTATCTCCAAGGAACAATTCAATTTAGTCTCCGTATTCAAAGAGATAATGATTTCAAGCTACACATGTATTCTGATGCGGATTGGGCTGGAGATGCGAGTGATCGAGCCTCCACTACTGGTTACATATTATTTTTTGGCCAAAATCCTGTGAGTTGGTCATCCAGGAAACAAAGAACAGTTACTCTCTCATCAACCAAAGCACAGTATCAAGCAGTTGTAAGTGCACTTACAAAAACAAATTCGGTGATGAATATGCTAAAAGAACTACATGTGTCACTTCCACTAGCACCAACCATTTACTGTGACAATGTTGGTGCAACTTATCTGTGCGAAAATCCAATATTCTTTAGCCGTATGAAACACATTGCGGTGAACTTTTACGTTGTTCGCAAGCAAGTCCAGCAAAATCAAGTTCACATTGTTCATATTCATCCTACAGATCAACTCGCGGATAGTCTCACCAAAGGCGATACCAAAGCCAGCCTTTGACAGACACTTATTCAAGCTAGGCGTTGTTACACACTGCCTACCTTGGGTGGGTGGGGGGTGGGGGGCGTATTAGAGCACAGGTTAACTGCCTACTAATTTACTGCTTTGACCACTTCTTTAGCCAGTAGTTAGGATTTTGTTAATCCTTTATTTTCTTAAATAAATCTCCTTATTTAAGGAGTTTGTTCAGCAAGTAGTTTAGTCCTCTTATGCTATAGGAGTTAGTTTAGGGAATTGGTTTTTCACTCTTGTATTCAAAGGCTGCTTTGATTCAATAAACATATCAACTTTTTTGCTTTACTCTTATTCTTATAATTCCTAGCTTGGTAGTGTTTTACCTATGTATAACTAATACTTGCATTAATTGTACACTATATTTAATACTATTCTTATACATAGCAAACCATGACATTATCAATTCATGATTTTAATACACGGATAAGTATGTATAAAGACATAACTGTCATTTTAAAACCTTTAAGATATCAAACCGAACAATCGATAAGAAATATACAATTCCAGCATAACTAATCTTCACAAAAAGCTAATCAGTTTTACTAATTTCAAGTTCCAACATTACCTTCTTTGGTACTATTTTAATACACCCTATCAAACGTCCGCTAAATAAAAGTATTAGCATTTTTAAAATATATTCTTGACTAATAGATATTGCTTGTATAGATCTTTTTGTTGTTGTGTTCTATATTTCTACTAAATCTGCATGGAATCCGCAAAGTTCGTAGATCAACAATGGTGGAAGACTCAGAAAGAGGAGATGGAGGAAGGCTCGAACAAGAGTTTTTTCACACATTCACAAACTTCTAATTTGTGGTATTTATACATATTTTGCCATATACACATAATAAACGGTCGAAGGAGTTTATTATGCGGGTTATAACAAGCATATGTGCTAATTTGAGACAAGTCTCAGAGATAATAATGCCGGTTTTGTAAATGACTGAATGCATGCAAGTTAGCGATATATTTATAATCTTTTTATTCTCCTTAGCATAATTCTCTGTAATTGTTTTACTCCTAAATAGGTGTGAAACGCTATTAAACATTCAAATTCTTCTTTCCTCAATACCAGCAATGAAAGGTTAAACAATAAATCAATTTTAAGAAGAAGAAATTAAAACAGTAAATATTATACATTTAACTATTAATAAATAAGCAGATTAAAAAAAGTACGTAGGTTTTCCTGAGGTGGTTTTAGTGAACAAAGTCATGTGTCCTATGTGGTGACAAGAGATAATCGATACTTCAAAAATTTTCAATAATCATGCATGATCAATCTCATTCGCATAAGAAATATGTATTCATACTAATAAAATAATTGAGGTACACGCAAACTACTCCGAGCACTATCGTCATAAACATAATAATATTCTAAACTCAAAAAATACTAGAATTT
Source organism: Nicotiana obtusifolia (assembly GCA_002018475.1). NCBI lineage: Eukaryota > Viridiplantae > Streptophyta > Magnoliopsida > Solanales > Solanaceae > Nicotiana > Nicotiana obtusifolia. The sequence continues at coordinate 234,015 of MCJB01005969.1, read as the reverse complement.
TACATGTGCTACTTTTGAAAATAATATATCATAATAAAAAGTTAGATTGGCTATATCTTTTGTGAACTGTATGTATACTATATGCAACAAGAGGGAGAACTATTATTATGCCACCAGATAAAGAATTATTTGTACGTCTTGTTACGTGCGTCGATTTGTACGATATGGTATATTATTTTCACATTTCAGGAGTAATTATAGATATCACTTGTAATCAAATTGCATCATACAAATAGTAGATGGTCTAATGGTAGCTACTTTAAAATCAATATATTGTGCTTTATCATCATTTGATGCCCTTTGCTAGCTAAAAATTGTCTGTACTTATTTTTCGGATATGCAACATGCCAACATCATTCTCGTATAGTCATATGTATATATTAAAAGTTTTTTCTTTTAAAAAGTAAACAAATATCGCGTAAAAATAATAATGAATTGAGAAAGGAAAGCATTAAACAACTAAAGGGTCGTTTAATTAGGAAATACGTTATTTCATGATTAATTATTCCGGGATTGGTTAGCCCATGATTGTTATCTCACCTTTCTATAAGGATAAAAATAACACTACAATCCCAAAATAATTAATTTCGGAATTAGTTATATCGCGATTTATTTCAACCAAATATAAAATAAATTCATCTTAAATTTAATCTCAAAATTAATTATTTCTTATCTCTCGTACCAAGCAAACCCTAAGGTTATAGCCTAGTGTCAATGATATTCTTCCTCACAAATATACTTGAGTTTATTTTTTACCGTTTCTCTCCTTTTTCTTGATCATTATGTTCTTTGGAAAAAAAAAAAAGAGCATTAGCAGTTTGAACAACATCTAGGAGAATTTTTTTAAAAAGGTTTTTGAAGGAAAGATTTGTGTGAAAATAATTTTTTTTTGGTTCGTTATAGTTTTCCTTTTAACATTGATGAAATTTTTGTATTAATTTTTTTCGGAAAACACCCTCAAACCACTTTTAAAAATATAATTTAGTGTTTATTATTCAAAAAATTAAACAAATAATTCTTGGATAAAATTTGGTACGTTTTTTTTTCAACAAAAGAAAAATGGCAAGATCGAAGAAGAAATAATGTTAAGAAAAAATAAGCTTAAAAAGAGAGAATATTTTCCAAATTTGTGTGGTTACTTCGCTCTATTTACATTTTCTTTTTTCTTCCAGAAGGCCAAAGCTGAGAGGCTGAGACCCACCTGCATTCTCTCAGAATAAATAAGGAAGCAATAAAACCATCTCACGAATCGAGAAGAAAAAGCAGAACATTATTGTGAAAGAAATAAAAAGTTAGCCAGTTATTCAAATTACTGCCTTTATTTTTTTCACTTTTATTACAATAAAATTAATGTCAAAAAGATACAAACAAACAATGATGGACTTTCACCATTTCCCCTCTGCCACCATGCATCTTTGCCAAGCTTCATAATTAAGCTCTGAAACCCACTTACCTTACCTTGTTCCCTGCCCACCCCTACTCTTTTTACCCCACCACCACCACCCCAAACCAAAAATTTCCTAATGAAGAAGAAAGCTTTATTACAGCTTGTTTTTCTATATGTATTTATATCTACACATGTATAAATATACATAGTACTAAGTGCATGCAGACATGAATGATGAATGACATTTTTGTTTTGTTTTCTTGAGCCTTGTTATCAGCATCTGAATCTCCTTCCTCCCCCCACCCNCTTCTCTCTCTGTAATATCTGAATCTTTTTTCATATGTCTATATAAATAGTTCTTCTAATGAATGTGAATGAGATCCAGCGTCTCTCTCTAAAGAATCCGAGGCTGTAGAATTGAGCAAAAAGGTTTCAGCTTTACATCATTCTTGCATTTTCTACACCCTTTTTTTGCCTCTTTGTAATCAAGATCTGAACACCCTTTTGCTCATTTTTGAGGAAAAATTTGATTTTTCTTCCTTCTTGCTGAAGAATATAGTACCCCTTTTCGTTATATAGCTCAAAATTTGCAGATTTTTTGGTCAATGGGGTTTTGGCTTAGATCTTGGACCTGTACTAGACATGGTACAGCTCTAGGGTTGTTGCCCTTTACCAGTAATATCTTGATTTGAGCGCCCCCCCCCCCCCCCCCAAAAAAAATAAAAATAAAATCTCCTTGAGTTTATTGTTGTGTTATAGATTGTGAAAATCACCATGTGGAAGCATTTCCTGAGTAAGCTTCCTAAGAAAGCACTGAAATCTGAGTCAGTAGATTCAGCAAGAGGCAATTTGGGCCCGCACGGCCCGAATGCAAGCCCGAATTTGGGTTCTGGAAGGCCAAATAGTAGTGCTCTAAGGAGGACTTCTTCAGTTGTGTTCCCAGCAAGTGTGATTGCAGGGATTGAGCCTTTAATTTCCTTCAAAGATGTGCCCAGCTCTGAAAAAATGAATCTTTTTATCAGTAAGTTAAGCCTCTGTTGTGTAGACTTTGATTTCAGGGACCCAACTAAGAGTGTAGCAGAAAAGGAACTTAAAAGGGCTACATTGTTTGAGCTTTTGGATTTTGTATCTTCTAATCCACCCAAATTTTCTGAACCTGCAATTCTTGCAATGTGTAAAACTTGTGCTGTTAATTTGTTTCGGGTTTTCCCTCCTAATTATCGGTCTAGTAATTCCCACGCCAGTGAAAACGACGATGATGAGCCTACTTTTGACCCTGCCTGGCCTCACTTGCAAATTGTGTATGATCTATTGCTTAAGTTTGTAACATCTTCTTCTCTAGAAGCTAAGGTTGCAAAAAAGTATATAAATCATCACTTCATATTGAAACTGCTCGACTTGTTTGATTCTGATGATCCAAGGGAAAGAGACTGTTTGAAAGCTATCTTGCATAGGATTTATGGCAAATTCATGGTCCACAGGCCCTTTATAAGGAAGAGTATAAGCAATTTGTTCTATAGATTTGTATTTGAGACCGAGAAACATAATGGGATTGCTGAACTGTTGGAGATATTCGGTAGTGTGATTACGGGGTTCGCTCTGCCATTGAAAGAGGAGCATAAGATCTTTTTGTCAAGGGCTTTGATTCCTTTACACAAGCCAAAATCGTTGGGTATTTATTTTCAGCAGTTATCATATTGTGTTATGCAGTTTATAGAGAAGGATCCCAAGTTGGCTAGCACTGTAATCAGGGGCTTGTTGAAGTACTGGCCAATCACAAATACCCAAAAGGAGGTGATGTTCTTGAGTGAGTTGGAAGAAATTTTGGAAGTTATTAACATGGCTGAGTTCCAAGGATTGATGGTTCCTTTATTCTGGCGGATTGGTTGCTGCATCAATAGTTGTCATTTTCAGGTAACAATTATGTCAGTAGACATGTATGTGTGTGTGTGTGGACTAAATCATGTCTTTACCTTGGTTTGTTATATTGATTCTAAATAGTTGTCAGATATGGTCCATTCAAGGATCTATGAGCAAATATTGTGAAAACACTTCTCTTTTCTAATGTATAGAGAGGATGGAAATGCAGTTGACTGATTGGGTATATTCTTAGACTAAAAATTGGAGTTCCAGAGGCTGAGACCAGCTGAACACTTAATTGGATCTTTTATGGATTTTATTTAACAGAACCTAGAAATCCTGGACCAGTTTTGCTACCTAGATTATTCATTGCACTTGAGTGACGCCACACCATATTTGGAGGGTGGGTGGGTTGTGGTGGAGTGGAAGGGAGACAGAAGAATTAAAATGACTAATTGGTCAAAAGAAAATTCAGTTAGTTGTTGGTTTATTTCTGAAACCCTTTTCCTTTTCTCTTGCTTTGCTCTTCACTCTTGAATTTTCACTCAAAGCCTCTAGTGGTGTGATGGGTATATACCTCAGGCCTGTATATCGAATTCCCTTCTGTTGGAAAGGTTGCCGTGTTTGATGAGTTCTTTTGATGTTGCATTAGCTCAGTATATCTGTCAGTCCATGTTGTGATGCTTAACAGCAATGATGTTAAATGTCTCAATTTCCTCGGCTCTTCTCTTACTCTCCCTCCCTCCCTTTCTCTCTGTGGTAATTGCCTTTGCTAACAAGTTTCTACTATTCCACTTCTGGAACTTCAAAACCGCTTGTTTGTCATCCTAATAACCAAACTTTTATTGTCCAGGTAGCTGAAAGAGCTCTGTTCCTTTGGAATAATGACCAAATTATCAATCTGATTGCACATAACCGGCATGTGATTCTCCCTATTATATTCCCAGCTGTGGAAAACAATGCTCAGAACCACTGGAACCAGGCTGTGCAGAACTTGAGTCTAAATGTAAGAAAGATGTTCTCCGAAATGGATGATGTGCTTTTCATGGCTTGCCATTCTCACTACAAGGAAGAACAGGAGAAAATAAACTTGGAAGCTGAAAAACGGAAGGAAGCATGGGAACAGCTAGAGACTGCAGCAAGTCTACGTCCACCTATAGCTGGAAATGTCGGTGTTCTAGTAATGCCTTTAGCAACTTCAATCACTTGCTAAGAGGCTAGTCACTCTATCCTTGTCCCCATGTTGCTCGGTGTATGTTCCTCTCAGTTTTGGAGTGACGGGGAAACCAGAATGGCATCATAGGATGGGAAATAGCTATTGATTGGTGCAGAAGGTTTTTGAAGATCAATCCGATGATAGCCTTAACTGTTGTAACTTAGTACTACAACTGTGTTTGTTTCATCAAATTTCTTCCCCGAAGGAGCACGGGAAGGGGGCTTGGTAATGGTCTAACTAACATCTCTTTCTTTATTTTCCTTTTTGAACATTTTGTCATGGCCTATTTTTATCTAATTTGGCTGATATTTTCATCACCTTCTTGGCTGGCTTCTTCACGGTTCAGCTTTGCTAGTTGGATGAGTGTGTTCATATCATTTTAATATGGAAAAGAAGAAAAGAAGAGGTTTCTCTTAAAGTGGTCTGATTGTAGCCCATTTAAATCCCACTGTCAGAATTTGTTTGACACTGTTTCCTTTTCTTTTGTTCTTAGTTCTTACCATAAAGATTGACTCATTTTTATATTTTTGAAGCTTCTAATATTTACCTTTTCATTTTGTCCCCAACAATATATTTGTACTAAGTTTGCAAACAACAACAACAACCCAGTTAAATCCCACAAGTGGAGTCAAATTTGTACTAAGTTTGCATCTATTAAAAATGGTTGTAGTGATATTCTGCCAAAAATTGAGGAATTTTTCTGCACCAGTTTTTGAAATAAAACGCCAATAAGAATTGGATAAATTACAAGAATAGAAAGACAAAGAAAAGAAGCTGCTGCAATTGGGTTTCCAGACCTTTTACTATTAAAGAGAAAAAACAGAGCAGAGATGACAGCATGCCTGTCCTCTTTATACTATTCTGTGTTGTAAAGGAGTACTTTACAGCAAAACAAATTTGAACTTTCAACAATAGCATAGAAGAATACCACCATAATCCACAACCACGATAATGACATCGATTCTTCTTTCACTACTAAAAACAGAAAGAATGCTTTTTCTTTTTTCACATTCTCAACATTTTACACCATGTTTGATAGGCATCTCATTTTCTGTATAAATAATACAAATATTACCTGATACTGCAATTCTGATATAATTTACACCGGATCCAACATGAGACAACTTCTACATGGATTAGTTTTACAAGAATAAAACACCTAAACAACCAAAATAACCTTGATTTTGTCTTTCTATTTTTTATTTGCTGTGAGAACTAAGGTATAATTGTCAACTTTTTTACATTATATATAGTGTATATTCAATTTTTATTGCAGTGAATTAAACATTCATTAGAAAAGCATATGCGCTAAATAACCCGTGATTATTAATCCTTGTATGGCATGCCATGCACTATAATCTCTGCATAACTGTCAGCAAACCAATATGACCCCTCAGGATTCACATTCTTGTTTGCTCGAAAGGGTCCAATCATGCAGTTTTAAAAGCACCAACCCAACCCCCGTTGTAAACTACCCCTAAACACCTAACAGCCACGTTAACAAAAATAAAGCATGTATCTAGTATGAAAACGGATTTATTAAGCCGAAAGAATAGAAATGTCAAAGTTGGAACCATTTAACAACAGGAGCTTTCAAACAGCTCCAAATACATGATAGCAAGTAGCTACCTGAAATGCTGTTAAAGTTACTTCTTACAATTGCCATTTCTTTTAACTTACTGCCTTCGCTTCATTTAAATCTCCATGTATCTGTAGCACCTGCAGCATGGTAGGACGATACATACTGGTTGAAAGTTGACAGAGGAATGAACAGAAGAATGAGTCACTTTCCAGGAATGGTAGTTTATTGTATGTTAAAGATTACTGTCTTTTCGCATGACAAAAGCAACAATGGATATGTTGAACTTGAACTGGCCAACTGGAGTTAATTTCAGCATTTCTTAGAACAGTGATTGGACTGGCTGCGGAGATGATAAAGTTGCCACGGACTTGAACTGAAATACAAACGAAAGCTTCATTCACTAAAATGATAAACAGCTGATATATGTGGAATGCACAAAAAGGAGAGGTGTATCATATGTATTTTTATTATAACAAACGAATTGTTGATGCTTTCTTTGAACTCATACTCATTGAGAAAAGAATGATGTTCTATTATGTTTCAAGCTGAAAATGTGGACCTTTTTGTTCCCCCATTTGTGTGAACATCTTTGCATATCCTATTTTAGCAAAATGAATAAGAAAGATTGTGATACAGTTACCTTTGGTTGTCTATACTTTTCACGAATGGCATTCAGGGTGCTTCCGCTGGTGTTCAGCTGTAAATCTTGCAGCAAAAGAACTGTGGTTTTCAGCTCTAGCGCTGTATACCTAGTGTAGTGCTCCAAAGTTGGATTCTGCAACCATTTCCAAAGTCATTTCGTGGTTGCATTACAAATGCAAAGAGAATGACAGATAGGATCAAAGGAGCAAAAAAGTTGCATACCCATGGGTGGTTAGATTGATCAAGTGTCCATTTGGCTAGAAATACAGCCGATGCAGCAGTAATAGACGGAAGAAACTTAAGAAAACTATAGTCAACAAGTGTTAGCTCTGCTAAATAGTTTGCCATGAATTCCAGTTCAACAGAGGGAACCTGCAGGTTGGAGCAATTTTTACTTGGTCACATAAGCATCATTTCTAGGACTCGACCAAAGCAAGAATGCTATCTCATCTACCTCATATGAAGCTTGTGCTGCTTGAACAAATCTCCTAAAACAAAGGACAATGGCACAAATAAGGAGCCTGCTCTCACGAGTAACATGAGTAAAATTTGCATATAATGCTAGCTGTAGGAGGTACCTCAGGAACTTTTTAGTGGTCGGAGCAGCAAGTTGAAAGCCCAAAAAATTCAATACTAGACTTTCCATTCTTACTACCTGACATGCGATATATTAGCCTTTTCACATCCAGAAGGAACTTTAAGTTATATCACAGAAGACATAGAAAAACATTCTGGAAAATGTTCAGATAATTGCTCAAGTAGGAACAAGTATGCATCCAATATATCGTCAAAAGAAAAAAAGAAAGCTAAGAGCTAGATGACACAATGTAGCTAGTTCGTCTAACAGAAGATAAACAGAATAGGCTAGTCAATTTAGTTCAAACCAGCAAAAGAAAAAATTGTAGGATGAGCGACTTTGCTGGAATGGCAGTCAAAAGAACTAGCGCTGGAGTATGAAGGAGCAGGTTTTTTACTATTATTGATTTACCAGGACAAATTCTGAAAGAATAGTTGGGATTCACAACGATACAGAATAATATATCAGACCTAGGACTTAACCCCAAGAACTAGCTCATGAGTTGAGGATTGACAAAACCATATTAAGAGACTACAACCTATACTCCCCACCATGCCCAGTTATGGACGCCAGGAGCAGGATAACATAACATGAGAGCCCAACATTGAGTAACCAAACATTGGAGATGGTTACTAATGATCTATGCAAACAGGAAAATAAACTCAAATAAGCAAAAAACAACAACTGACACATGCCTCTTACATTAATCAAAACTAAGGTTATTTAACTGCCTTTATTACATAGCCCATCTTCATGTACATCATTCTCCATAATGATAAAGAAATCTAAAGATAGATTAGCATTTGAATGAGCATACCTGTTCTTTTGAGTAAGTGTTGTCTGTAATAAAGCAAAATTCTTCCACACGAGGGGCACAAATTTCTTCATATTTGCTGGAAGCACAAAAACAAGATAAAAGATTATATGCTGCACAAAAAACCCAATGAAAAAATGCAGATGGAAGTTCAGCTAGTTTCTCTTTTCTGAAGCTATAAAGAATTTCTTAAAATTCGGAAGAGCTCATCACCTTATTGTAAAGCACATGCACATACAAGTTAAAAGAATAAAAGAACTAAGTTAGAAGGCTCTATTTCCCACAAGCTCCCATGGAAAATATAGGGATATCTATGTGATCTACAAATTCAAATATGTAAAAACATTTTAGTTTACCCTATAACCTTAAAATCTACCAATCATTCATTATACAAAAACTAGACTACATTAAGAAAATATGCAACAGGAAAACATGAATAAAGGAAGTGAAAAGGCCTTCATGACTGGTCAATGGTCAACCTTGATATGATTGTCACAAACGAGAATTACTTACGAAGCAATTAGCATGCAGGTAACTCCGAGCAGCTGCAGCTTTTGTTTTTCAATGTAATTCTCAGAGAGGAACCGATCAATGAGATGTACAGTCAGGTAAAGTGTATCCGGAACCAGCCTATATTCTTCAGAAACCTGCAAGAGAGGGAACAAGATTGATGGTCAACAGATACAATTTTCATCATGATGCAAGAAAAAACATATACAAACACTTGACAAGTAGGAAAAGAGCTAATCAAAAGTAAGTCTGAGTTCCATAGGCCAGTGCTATTATCAATATGCATAAATGACTGGCAATATGCGTAAAGGCTCGTTTGATTCCCAGTAAAAAAAACAATTCCAGCATTAAATTCCGATTACTAATAGAATGTTTTGGTTGCCATTTTCATCTCTTGCATAAATAAAAGTGCCTCCATTCCATCTTATGTGACACTATTTCCTTTTTAATTTGTTCCAAAGACACCTATCTATATTTCTTATTTAAAAAACTGTCAATCAAATATTAGTTATGCAGGGATTCTTATACTGCCAAATAAACACTACATTTGTTATGCAGAAATTACTTATTCTAATCTCCCCAACCAAACATTGTACTCCCTCCGTCCATTTTCATTTGTTCACTTTGGACTTTTCACGTCCCTCAAGAAATAATAAATGAAGTGCATAATTTACTATGATACCCATATTAATTGATGCATATTTTTAATGGATTTGTGAAAATGATTAGTAATTAATATTGTGGGTATAAGAGGAAAAAAGAAAGTGTCTTCTCTTGATATGCTAAAAGTGATAAGTAAAAGTGAAAATCTATATTTAGAATATTGGACAAGTAAAAGTGAACGGAGGGAGTATTATTTTATGTGATAATATGCTATAATTATTTTTCCGAACCCCTCCAACCAAACAACCTCCAAGGGTATTACTGGAACAAACATTTATCGAGTATAAAACCATACACATGTTTCATATTACAATCTCGCATCTAATTTATGATTCAATAAACCAAAAATCCAAAATATATATATATGTACTAAATAATTTAGTTATTACTTTTTACCGCTTACAATCGCAACATAACTTATCAGTGAACCAAACCAAATATGAAAGATCCTGTCATAACTAACATCCAATGATATGCTTTCAGGAAGAAAAAAACATGTGATCTTCAGGAAATATCTCAAAAGAGAAAAAAGGAGAAGTAAAACATAAAAGTTGAACAAGATAATAATGCTCGAATGTAAAGCAAATATTCAGTTGATGATGCATTTGGAAACGGAACCATTCATCAAAAGATCAAAGTAAAAGAAATCAACAAAAAGGTTATCTACTATCACAAACTTAAGTAGGGGAAAAAGATGAGAGAACATTTTGTTTATTAAGAACAACAAAATACTGCTTAAGATACTTTTTCACATAATATTAAGCATTGTAAAAACATCAAGTAAGCTAACTAACCTCCACAAGCCAATCAATTAGAATACCTCGCATACCCTTGTTAACATCCCGCTGCAGCTTTTCCATGTAATTAAACGAAGGCCGCCGGTCAAGCTGTTCGTGAGAAGAAAATGTCTTTCAGTAATTGAGAAATAGAAAGCTTTTTTCTTAACAAGTGGTCCTCCTTAGGTTGACAAAGAAAGGGGAAGGGTACATCTCTTAAACTTGATCAGAAGTATAAAAAACTATTTCACTCCCTTGCCAGAAAAAGTGCTTAAAAGATAAACTATTTCATTGTTATTATCCATGATAATATTTTTTTAATCAAATAGTAAAGGCAACACTATGTTGCTGTTGTTTAGATGGTTACAGTTGCCGATGCTATCACTAGACTTATCAGCAGTGCGTCAGTCATTTTCAAAGTAGTGACAGGAATGCATACAAACCTCCATGGCATGCAAATTGCTATATATATCAGGAGCATATAGACTACACATTAGTGGATCCCTGTGCTTTGAATCTATATCTGCTATACCAAGAGAATCGGAGCCTTCTTGTTTCTGGCAAACCTTGGTTTCATCTGCACGATGAAACAGAAACAAAATAAGGCCCTTCCAGCAAAAACAAATCAAATAGAAAGATATCCTTTCAGAACTAGTAATGCTTTCATGCAAATATTAGATGATTAAATGTTGCAAGCAATGACAGATGATCAGCCAGATTAATAAGTTTTCCTGCCAACAATTTGCTTTTTACCTTTCTGGAAAAGGTTTCTGCAGTTTATCCATTTGTGAACTGATACATTATGCCTTTTATATTGGATACATAAAATACCTATTCCCTTAAAACCACAAACAAATGTCACTCGTAAGGTATGCACTCAATAGGTTTCTTCACCCTTTCCGTTGAGTGCATTACATTGTCTCTTTACTTCCAGTTATTCTAAGATCTCCATTACTTCTGATGGTGCTACGTGTCAGATACTACACATTCAAGTGAGCAAGATCTCTCTTTACAAGTTAATTATCTTAAACTCATTCTTTTTTGCATAGTTATATTTGTCTGTGAGAGCAATTAAGGTTGCAGCCATACAGAACAAGGGCGCATGAGGAACAGGAAAAAGAAACAGTTTACTGAATTGAATATTTAATATAATGCAAAATACAGTGAATAAAGTCTTTACAAACTTCTACTCAAGAGATTGTGATCGAAATTTTAACATTGAATTCAAATCGATACCTAATGTAATGATGATGAGATATCTGAGTTAGACAAAGGGACATAAGCAGTTTTGTACTACTAACAAAAACATATATCATTACAGAACTCCTCGTGCTCTAAGAGAATTGCATGTGGTTCCATCAGAACCTTTCACATAAAGATCAGATTCAACGGTGTTTCATATAAATATAAACTTTTTGGCAGTCCCAGCGATCTTGGTAGAACTATTCAAAATGATAAGGTTTCCAGAAAAGTTACACTTAACAAGTATATTAGTTGTTGGTCCCTATGAACAAGCAGGCAACAATTATCACAGATTTGAACAGAAACCAGAATGTTTTTTCAAACTTAAAAGGAGCAGACATAGCTCAGTCATGATAGTTGCACTTCAGACTACTTCAAAAGAAGGAATAAATCAGAATATTCGGAAGTTTCAAATCTTGCATGATAGCACACAATATCGTACCTTTTTCTGTTGTATTCAGGACCGCAATGGCTGTAGGTAAACTCCTATTCACAGGCATAAGATCAACAAAACCACACTGTGCTGGAGTGATATATTTACTTGGCTGAGTTAATGTATGGTCCTTGAAGCATGCTTGTGAACAGTGTTCTTGTGATTTCTCGATCTTTACTTTTTTTGCTTCTTCAATCGTGTTCTCTTTTCTATCTTCATGATGCGGTCTTTTTACCAAAATAGCAGGTGTCACCTTTGAATTCCTCTTATCAGAGAATTTCTTAACCTATCACCATTAGACAAGTTGACATCATTGGTCACATTTTGATAAATATTGAAACAAAGAGATAGATTCACCACTGAAGCTCCATTCGATGAAACAAAGGCACTAGTTCAATAACCAATATTTGTCCAGCAAAGTAATTTCATTTCGAAAAAGCAAATATGATATAATGAATCTAGAAAAAAACAACTCGCCTGAAATTTGCTTCTATTGATGCAATTCATATATGAATTTTCACAAAGCACATTGGTGACATCCCTGAGAACAGCCCTTCGCTTAGGCTGTTGACAGGCTGTACTAGCATTAGTAACTGGATAATTCTCATCCGAGGCAGATCTTTTGTACTTAGTTCCCTGTGCTCCCAGTCCCTGTTTGTTATCCTGTCTGACAGATGGGTGCCGAGGAGGTAATCCTCCTGATGAACCCAAGGCTTTTGCCCGTGATCTTGTGATTCGCATAGTGGGCTCTTTAAGATTAGAAGATCCAGTTGTCATATTTGCATTCCTCATTGATCCAGGTGGTGATATGCCTATTATCTGGGCTACAACTGCACAGCCAACATTACATCATCATAAACTTTCAATAGCCAAAGATAAAATGGCACATAAAAGTGTTAAGAAAACGATTCTGTAGAAACAAATGCTTAACATGGACCTATAAGCGGGAACTTAACATTAACCTCAAAAGACATATCATAGAACTTTATAAAACAGCATAAAAAGTTCTTCAGAAGTGTTGTCAAAGGTGAAAAGCAAGAGAGCGTCGAAGGTCTTGGGGCTTTAGCAAAGGGCCCGAAGACGAAAAAAGAATATATATGTAATGCAAGAAAACACAACTAATAAAAAGAAACGACAGTTATATAAATAAATATGTAGGGCTTTGACAATATCATTCACCAGCAAGCTCGGGTACATTAAAGTAAAGCAAATAAATGTGCCCCAGGTACCATGATAAGAAGATGACTAGTGCATGATCAGTTTTTGACATGACCAGCATGTGATCTAATGGGAATGAGAAGCTTTTCATCAAAAAGCAAGAAACTACTATGAACCGGTACAGTAACTTGAACTTGGATTCATCTTATGCCAGATGGAGCTATTGATATAGAAGCAGCAAGTAACATCTACAAACACACAGTCAGAATAGCCAACACTATTGATGTAACCTCATAATGTTAGTTTGATTGTAGCATTCATTTAAGCATAAAATTGATTAGGAAAAGGAAGTAAAGAACAAGTGAAAAACTTAGAGGAGTTTACATTAACTCAGATAATGCAAGTCAGTCATACCAAAAACAAAACAATGTAATAAGCTACAAAGGAACAAGCCGGTCATTACTTTGTTTTCTTCTTTTCGTCAGGTGCGGTCAATATTTTCAAACTATGCTATTTTTGTTACTATGTTTTCTAGATTTTCCCATGACAAACAGAAAAAGACCCACCTTTTAATACAGACTATCTTTTTCCCAACTTTCTTTATCCACTTTAAACTGTTCCATGAAAGATGGTATTACATTTTCGCATGACCACCAGCACCTACTAACAATCTACTAAAAGACACTTAAAGTAAAGAGGTCCAAGACTGTAAGAGAGCTCAAAACGGAAATCATGATCTTCAAATGCAGCAGGCAAAAGAACCCCCCTTTAACTCGTTTGATCAACCAAGGGTCAATAACAAGCGTATATACAATCATATATTCTAATTAAAAGCAGAAGGAAATTATCTGGAGAGAAGCAAAGATGAAAAAGTGCTACAAACTTAATAACTGAAATATGTTTGTGCTAACATCTAACCATTGATAAGAGCTTATCTAATGCTCTATTCGACAACAAACTGCCAAGACTCATATTCTTTTTATGTTCCCACCTTCTAGTTAAGCGTGATTCTAACTTCTTTTTTTTTTTACAAGGAAGAATAAAGGGCACCTGCTAAGTGTGATCTAACTAGACCGAAATATCTTAAAAATGACCCCATATGTAGGACAGACACCTATATCTTACAGAGTGAATTCACCTGCATTGCGTTCCACCACAATTCTAGAGCTTTATATAAATAAGAAGCAACAGTCATAGTACTCTTGAACCAGGGAACAAGCCTGCATCAAACATTTACTTATGAGTTAAGCATCGAGGTCTAAAAAGGAAAGATAGCACATAGCATTTGCACGGAAAGTTCTACAAATGCAAAGTAACCTACTCATACATTGTTGCTGCAGATTAAGTCATTCAGTTTCAAAATTTAGCACCTATCCATTCTAAGGTAGACCCTACATATAAGCAATTGGTGCATGCTGGACTTTGACTCTATATGTGTATAATCCACCTCTATGGTCCACGACAAGTTTGAGGGAACATACATACATGTAGGGTGACAACAAGTGAGATACTTCTTTTTTTGATAATGACAACCAACGAGATACTAAATTTAAAATATTAGTATTATATTAAACAGAAAGCAAATAATCAAGAGATATCATTCATCTCAGTCAACGTTTATGCAATTTAATTACCCTTTTGAATGCAACAGAATAATTTTTAATTCTAAAAAATCACTCAATTTGATCTACTCGAAGATTTTCTTAAAAATCCACAAATAAACTCAAACATAAGAAGTTAGAGCTAAATTTTCTGAGAATGGCACGACAGATCCGTCAATGTTCTTCAATTGGAAATTCAAGTCCACTGCAAAACTCTATTTCCTTCTAACTTCTAGTTCCACAAGAAAAGCAAAAGTATTAGAACAATTTTTTTTTTTCAAAAGCAACCTGAAATAATAGAATTAAATAGCTTTAAGATCTCAAAACAAAAAATGCACCATAAATTTCAAATTGTTTTTCAACTGAGAACAACAAATAGGAAAGTACAAATTAAAAAATGCAAATCAAATTTGTTTCGTTAGCAACCAAAGAAATAAATTAAATAGCTTTCCAACCTCAAAAAATGACCAAAATACACCATAAAATTTTTAAAAAGTAAAAACTACAACTAAGAACAAAAATAAAAAATGAAACTAATAATCTATATCATTTTTATAAGTAACCATAAAATGAAAATTAAACAGCTTTTCAACCTCAAAAGCCAAAAAAATGCACCATATTTTTTAATTTTTTTAAAAAAAACTACAACCAAGAACCAAAAAAAATTAAATAAAAAGATAAATAAATCCAGAGTCCAAAACTCCGAATAATTAGGAAAATTCAGGAAAAACGCTAAGCTCGCAGATCCGAAAGCAAATCCTCCAGGATTTCACAAATAGAGCTCAAAATTTTTCAAAAATTCAAAATCAATTAATCATTCGTCGCAAAATACTGCGATGTTATGGCACTTTGCAGCTAATCAACTAGTACAATATACATATCCATTTGTACATATACAAGTTGAGCTTACTCTGCATTGCTAATAGCTTATGAGCTAACGACACCGTAAAATGGAGGTGCCTCGATAGCAGAGCTAGGGTTTCTATATTCTCCGATCAATCAATGTAGCTCGTCTGTGTGGTTTCAGGGGGGTGGGGTGGGGGAGGGGAGTGAGAGTGCGAGAGTCATGATACATATATAACACTGTAGATGTAGAAGGGGTAGGGTGGGTAGTGAAGGTGGGGTGGGTGGGGAGTGAGTGAGAGCGGGATGGTCCATAGTTCAAACTTCTGATTCTGAAATGCTAAAAAGAAAAAAGAAAATGAAAGAGTTTTTCTAATTACTCCGTCGGGTCCATCTTTTCATTATTATACTATTTTGGTCAAGATTTTAAGAAATTAGAATTGCTTATTCTTTTCTGAAAACAAATCTTATTTTTTGAGAGTTAAAAGGGTCTACCGAATTTTTAAAAATAAGTGATTTTGAATAATAGTTGAAACCACAAAAAAAAAAAAAAATTGACGTTTATCTTTGAAAAAGAGGCAAAATTAAATAATTAATTGTTTCATGACAAAAATAATCTTACCAAAAATTTATGTTTACTACAATATTTTTCTTTAATTTATCTTATACGTCTCACACACTCTCCTTTCTTGTCTCATACGTATTTAAGATGCTTAACTAAAGTATTTAATCATAATTTGATCAGTCAAAAGCATTTTTAAAAATTGACCAAACTCAAATTATAATTCTAACATTAACAAAACTGTTTTCTCAAATGATTTAACCAAATACAAGCTAAGTACTAATATTCTAAAGTACTCTCTTAAAATTTCTTCTAAAAATAAGTATATTTTAGAAGTTCACCCAAAAGAGCCTTGTATGGCATTTTTCGAGCTCTTTTCACTTTTAGCCTGCGTCAGAAACTATTTATATTTGGTAGTCAAAAAAGTGTATAATTTTTGTATATAACAGACAACACAATATATATATATATACAAAAATATATATATATATATATATATATTTTTTTTTTTTTTTTTGCTATAATTTTGAGAAAGACTATACCATGTCATGTTTCCATATTTCTATTTTTGACCTTCTAAAATTTTTAAAATTATTCGACACTTCCACAACTTTTAAGATTTTACAAATATTTAACTTATTACATTATAAATTTTGATATGATATTCAATATCACACTTACTTTTAACCATTATTTTGAGTTTTTTCCCCACTCCCACTAATATAGTAGCATTAACATCTTAAATCTTGTATCCAAATCAAACATTGTTAAATTAAAATGAAATGAAAAGAGTTACTTATTTTTACCATCACTTTGTAATAATGAACCTTTTTGCGATTTTATGCTTGAACAAAATATATTGTTATGATTTGTTATATATTTTGAGTATTAGTAGGAAAATAATTGTCTCATCATCATAATCATTTTTCCTTTTCTGTTTCAATTTTCTGATTTTTCACTTTTGGGGATTAAGGTTCTTTGGATGGGGTCGGGGATTTGTTAAGATGGAAAATCAGATCCTATTACATTGACAGATTGGAAAATATATATATATATGATAGTCAAAAGAGTCATTAAGCATGAGCTAGTCTTCATATTTAAATTGGCAAAGCATGAGATTAAAAAAAATCTATTTGTTTTAAGTATTTAAGTTAATTCTTTTGACAGCATAAAGTATTTTTACACGATAACTATAATTTAATCGTTCGTAGTATGTTACTTACTTTTTTATTAATATTATCACCCGTAATTGATTTTTCAATAATCTAATATTTTAATAAACATTTAAATGTGAACAAAATTAATCCACATAGGTAATGTAATATGCAAAAAATTTAGTTTGTCTAGTAATTGATTAGCAGATATCCATTTCAAAAAATAACTAAGACATAGTCAAATGTGAAGAGATTCATATCATCAATGTCTAATTCAAATTTAAAATGTTTGGAGTAAGAGCAAAAGGTTACGACTAATTACAAGCTTGATTTTCTCCGAGTGTGTTACATGTGTTTTTAATTTTACTAATGTGTCTAATGATTATGAAAATTGAAAATCAACACTCTAAACAAATACAGAGACAAAGTTATCTTTCATTATGGAAAAATGTTGATGTATAGACTCTACAAACAATGAACGATTAAACATGCACACACATGAATATTTTGAGATTGAAAAATATTTGAGACGCCGAAAATCTTATTATTTTAATTAAACTTCAGAATTTCTTTCAGATATGATTTTTGTCGGTAATTATTTTCTTCCTTAATCTTTATATCTTTGGTTCTTATACATCCTTATTCGAGGTGATTGGTTGATATACCGATTATTGTAGATGTTCTAATAAGGTCTTAGACTCTCTTTGTTCTTGAATATTTGTTGGAATTCTTTGTCTTTATTTTTATTTTTTTTGAATTAACTAATTCAATTATTTTGCTATCATGTATTCAAAATATATAGCTAGTTGGGACCTGACTCATTTTTCCTTGCAATTTCAAAAGGAACTTCTTATGGATTAATTAAACAATTATTTCATTACCTTTCGCAGTGCGTGATAATTACTTTTTTTTTTTTTTTTTTTCTATTGCTACTCCAAATGTGCGTGTGTGTTTTGTGGTCCGAATTTGGTCCATTAATCATCAGAAACTCATCTGAGGCCCTCGAGTTTTCAACCAAATATACTAACAAGTCCTAAAACATCATACGAACTTAGTCGATGCCTCAAACCACGTCAAACAACATCGAAATTACAAGTCGCACCTCAAATCGAATTATGAGTTTTTCAAAGTTTCCAACTTCTATAACGTGCGTCGAAACGTATTAAATTAATCCCGAATGACTTCAAATTTTGCACGCAATTCATAAATGATGTAATGGAGCTATTCCAATTTTCGGAATCGAAATCTGACCTTGTTATCAATTAATCGACTTATAGTCGAATTTAAGAATATTTAAGAACTTCAATTTCCGACTTTTTCGCCAAAATGTGCCAAATTGCCCTACGGACTTTCAAATCCAAATTCGGACATACGCCTAAGTCCGAAATCACCATTCGAAGGTATTGACATCTTAAAAATTCCATCCTAGAGTCGTTTGCTCAAAAGTCAAATTCTGATTAACTCTTTTCATTTAAGCTTCAAAAATAAGAATTGTTCTTTCCATTTAATTCCGGATCTTCCAAAAAGCAAACTCGACCACACACATGGGTCATAACATATCATGAAGTTGCTCGGGACCTTAAGCGCTGAACGGAACGTTCATTATCAAAATGGCAAATCGGGTCGTTACAATTCTTTTGCTAAATAATTAATTAAAAGATTTAATTATTTGATTTTAACATAAAAAATATTTTATTCTATGTTGATTCAGATCTTAATATTAGTTTATTTCTTATTTTGGGTATTTATTCTTAATTATAATTTTATCCACCATAAATTTTACTTTCAAAGAGTAAAAGATTGATATGACATTTCGCTTTTAGATTTTTATTTTTGTCGAATCATTATTGGTATTGACTCTTACCAACATTTTTTTTTCTCTTTCTCACACATTTATATTCTTAAATATTTTCTTATTATGTTGTTTAATAATTGGGTATTTTTTAATACTATACGAAAATTTGATTTAAAAATATTATCTGAGTAGGAAAATAGTTCAAATATAAAATAAATATATTATGGTGGGGGGTATTTGTTTTCTCAATTTTAACTCTTTATGCAGTCTATTTAATATTACTTTTATTTTTTCTTCGTATTGGACATTAATAGTGGTAATGTATTGCCAATACGAAGGATTCATATGATATTAATTTTATTAAACCTTCCTATATTTTTAATGAGAATTTAATAGATAAAATTTTATTAATATAAAATCTTAAATGTTAAGAATTAGCATAGAAGGTATTATAGTCCAAAAAATAGTTTATTGCAGTTATGTCCTTTCCCTATGAGTTTCTTTCGTTTAATATTTTATGCTATTTTGATATATTAATATTGCATTTATGATTTTATATTAATATAGGCTCTCATTTTTTCAAAATGGATTTGCACAATATAACACATTCTCAAATTAAATTAGTAATAGGACATTATAATACATTTTCAAATTAAATTAGTAATAAAAATTTTTAAGAAGTATATCGTAAAAGTAATAAGATTACATGACTAACGATATTTACTTGTTCAATTTTATATGAATTAGATAGCCCGAGAGTAATCATATTAATAGGATTCCTAAAGGTAATCATGTAGGATTCTAATGTGTAATATTATATCCTAAAACTAATTGGATTATAAGGCTAATATTTAGATTTCTGGTTGTGTCCTTTTATTATGAGTTATTATGCTTAATATTATAAGGTTATTTTTGTAAACCGACATCATAATAATAATAATAATAATAATAATAATAATAATAATAATAATATATTTCTAGTCTTAAGGTACGCGCTTTGCGTATGTACCTTGTATTAATGAGAATAAGTATTTTGAAGATTAAATAAAAATAATTTAAACGATATGTTTGAGTAATAAAATTAAAATAAAAATTAAAAATTGCATAGTTCTTAAAAATTATAAATAATAGTCTTGTTTAAGAATTCCATATCCACTCCAGTGATTATTACTCCAATTTGCTCTAGCATTTGTTTCTGATCTTGGTAACTCAGTAGAACTAAAAAGTGATTGTCATGGTTTGCTTCTTCGTTTATTCTATTCTACTTGGAAGAATCACTTATTTAACCGAGCTATTTCTTTTTTTGTTCTTCTTTGTTGGAACGAATGAAAAAATAAAGGGAAAAAACTAATGTCTTTTTATTTAGAATAAATTTTATCTTCTACTGTTTTATCCTCTTTCTTTCAAATTTGTATTTTAACGCCAATCGACTCTTATACTATATTATTCTAAATTGTAATTTGTGTTTTCTTGACAAACTATTTGAAGAACAGTAATAAAAATATATTAAAAAAATTGGCGGGAATATTTATTTTTTGGATAAATATGATTTTTATTGATTATCAATTAGCCATAATTACAGTATCGGAGGGGGACATGAACCTTACCTCCCCAAAAAAGTACATGTACGTTGTCTTTCTAAAGTGTTGACTAAAGGTACCTCGATAATGATAAGAGGTTAGCTGATGTTTAGGAATAAATGTGCCTAAGAGTGTATGGCGAATCAGACCTATAATGATGTAATGACCATCTATCTTATAGAATTGATAGATGATCATATGTACAAAAGCAGTGGAAAATAAATGTAGGTCGACTATACAAAAAATATCTATTCCTACTTTTACTGCTTGAGTGAGGGATATATTTCCTGTCCCATTTGTTTGACAGAAACTTAGAATTCCCTGAATTTCATATGTCCTGAAAGAGTGAAGTTCCCCTTTATTTTGACACACTTGATGATGTCCAGCAAGAGTAAGCCATATAGTGAAAAGGTGGCAGTGATGTTTCCTGTTGAAAAGGCGGGAATTAGCTATCATGATATCTCATGAAAATAATAAAAATTAAGTTTTGATTTAATAGTGCCAATTGAGACGCAATCAAATGAATATTTATGAAACTTACCAAATACTTGCTGATCATGTGGAAGTTCGATTAAGAATTACAAAGTCTACTACTTTAAATTAAGCATTTTATTACGCTCAACAGTTTCAAAGTCTACTACTTTAAAAGAGAGAAGATAAACACCACTTAACTTACCTTGGATTTGGTGAAGGGGTAGGAAAACGACAATGGAGGTCAAAATAAGCAGAAGTTAATGTTTTATTTAGGACTTAATATTCGTTCATAATATTGTAGAGAACATCTTACTTAACTAATTAGTAAATAAAGTTTTAATTGATTTCCAAAGTCCTATATATTAGGAACATTAATATAGAATAAATTGTATTCAGCTCCATAGCTCAAATAAGTACATAATCTATTAAGGTAAATGTAATGATTCGACCGATCGTTTTGCCTTATAGTTCTCCGTTCCTCTAAATAAGACTCCAAGTATGTTCTTTTACTGTTTATGATTTGCGGGGAAGATTAGTTCGAGATTTGGAAGGGTTAGGGTTGAAGAACACTTGGTTCCTTAAGGTTAGCAAAAGGGTTAAGTTTGACTTTGGTCAACATTTTGAGTAAACGACCTCGGAACCGGGATTTGACGGTTCCAATAGGTTCGTATGGTGATTTCGGACTTAAGCGTATGTTCGGATCGGGTTTTGGATGACCCAGGAGAGTTTCGGCACTTAATAGTGAAACTTGGCTCGTTAAAGATTTTAAAGTTCTTTAAATTTGGTTTGGAGTAGGTTTTGGTGTTATCGAGGTCCGTTTGGGATTTGAGCTCCGGAATAGTTTCGTATGGTGATTTAAGACTTGCACGCAAATTTTGATGTCATTCCGAGTAGTTTAAGTACGTTTCGGCGCGTTCGAAGTAAATTGGAAGAACTTGGAGTTCACAAGTTGATTCGAATTGGTTTGGGGTGTGATTCTTAGTTTCGATATTGTTTTACGCGTTCCGAGGGTTAGAACGAGTTCGTTTTATGATTTCAAACTTGTTGGTATATTTGAGCTGGGCCCCAGGGGCCTCGGGTGTTAATCGGACTAGGCACAGACCATGTTTGGACTTAGGAGCAGTAGTTGAAGCACCAGGCTTCTGGTGCAATCGCACCTGCGAAGGACGAGCTGAAGGTGCGAGCTAGCAGAAGCGAGCCAGCAACCGTAGAAGCGGCCAAGCAAGAGCAGCCCAGGAACCACAGACACAGGTGAGTGTGCGCACTTGTGAGCGCGCAGGTGCAGCAGAAGCGGCGAAAGCCGCAAGTGCAGCATGCGCATCGCAGGAGCGGACCCGCAGAAGCGGGCCAATAGTATGCAGAAACGGTTCTAGGCCAACTGAGCAAGGGCTGCATTTGCGAAACTGTTCCACATATGCAAAGCCGCAAAAGCGGCCAACCCTCCGCAGGTGCGAAATCACTGAAGGCAGAATGGTCCATTTAATGCAGGACATAGGCTATTTTGGCTCATTTTCACTCATCTCTTGGGCGATTTTGGAGCTCTTGGAAGGGGGTTTTCATCTAGCACTTTGAGGTAAGTAATTTCTATACAATGTGAGTTTAAAACATAGATTATGGGTAGATTTTAACATGTAAAAATGGTGAAAATTATGGGTTTAGATGAAAAATCTAGGTTTTGATAAAAATAGAATTTAACCACGAAAATGGTTATGGAATGGGGTGCAAAATTATATATTTGAATTCGTGAGGTAATGGGTAACAACTTTCTTCAAAAAATTTTGAAATCTGGGCACGTGGGTCCGTGGGTGAATTTTAGGAATCATTCAATTGGGGTTAGGTAATTGTTTTAATAGTTAGAATATGAACCTTTGAACATGTATTGATTATTTTATGCAACACTTGACTAGTTTCGAGTCGTTTGGCACCGAGTTGAGGGTTTAAAGCATATTTGAGGACGGGAAATGGACTTGAGAATGAGGTAAGTTTCTTGCTCAACCTTGTAAGAGGGAACTCATCCCCTTAGGTGTGTTTTGTGCTGAATCACTTGTGTGGGAGCTACACGCACTAGGTGACGAGAGTCCATGCGTAGGTATATTCCAGGTGATGTCGGGGTAATCTTAGGTTTACGTCATGCTTTGTTGACATCGTTATTTGATTATGCTTATTAATTGTCTTGCATAGAGCTGTGATTGAGGACTTCAAGATTTTCAAGTTTCCAGTTTAGACTTCTTATTATTGGAAAGGATTGAAGAATTATATAATAATTTTGAGAAATCTATGGTCAATCGCGTCGCAAGTACTTTCACGAGTGAGGTATATTCCACTACTCTCATGGGAGCTGGTCGTTCGCCTCGACAGGTTAATAGATGCATCTATGGTTCGTGCCGTTCGACCCTCGGCAGTGCACAATATATTTCTGGATCAGGTTGTACGACCTCGGCATAAATCGTGCGTGATAATACTCGGAGCCTAATTTTAGCTAATATTATTTTATGGCTTGAGCGGTTATAATTATTTAAATGACAGGAATTGACTCGAAATTTATTGATAGTGAAAGAATTATTATTCTCTGCTTGTCGCTGAGTTGTATTACTTGTTTTACATAATCCATGTTTATTTATAATTCCTGCATGTTATTGTTAGCCCTTAGTAAGTGTCGAAAAGACCCCTCGTCACTACTTCTTTGAGGTTAGACTTGATACTTACTGGGTACATGTTATTTTTGTACTCACGCTAGACTTCTGCACTGACCATATAGATTCTGCGACAGGTGCATCTGGTAGTCACCCCGGCGCACCCCCCCTGACACCCCGAGACTGAGCGATGAGCTACTTTCCGAGCCATTCTGCAGCACCCGAAGTCTTTCTTTTGTGTTTTGCTTTTCTGTCTACTTCATTTCGGACAATAGTTTAGTGTTTTGTATATTCTACTAGTAGCTCATACACTTGTGACACTAGGTCTTGGCACATGCACTAGTACACTGTATGATTTTGGGATTATCACTATTCTTATGATTGCACTTAGTTGCTTTCGTCTTATTTATTTAAATTGCTGTTTCGTAATCGTTTAGTTAATGAAAATCTAATTACTCGAATACTTATTAAAAGGGAAAAATCACGTGGATAGTTTACTGTTGGCTTGCCTAGCAGTGAAGCTGCGTGCCATCACGGCCTATAGGAGAATTGGATCGTGACAGTAATAATCAAAATTTATTTTAAAATCTTAAATATTAGGACTACACAGTTCAAATAAGAAAAGATTTACTAATCAAATTTTATTTTATTTTATAGTCCTAAATAAAAGGTAATTAATTAAATGACTATTTTGTACAATGTAAATTCTATTTTAAAGGGTAAAAAAAGATGAACGACATTTCGTTAAGTGCCTTCGTGCTTTTAATATAATGTGTATATGTGTATATATATATTACTCATAAAATATTAATGGACTTTTACGACCTTTAAGCAATTTAATTCCCTAAATAATAGGTTAGCTTAGTAAATTCAATTAAAATAGAAGATAAAAATATTGCATTAGGAATGTAACAACCCAATTTGGTGACTCTTTGAATTCAGAAGATAATTATTTTTTGAGTTAACTTCTCATCTTCTCAAGCTTGGCTGTTTAAATTCCTAGATGATTCTAGATGTATTCTTTGCTTATAAGGGCATCATTTTTATTGAGACATGCACATGTCTTCAGAATTAAAAAATATTTTGCAAAATTTTTATTGTGGTGATATCTTTTTGTATTCCCAACCAAATTCATGAAATGTTAATTTGGTTAGGGTGATTATTTACAAATTTTCATTTTATGGCTTGAAGAACAAGCTGATCAAGTATTGTTTATGCTTATTTCTTCCTCGTTTTTCATTCTAGAAAGTTGACAAACTTGCTAAATTTGATAAAGAATATAGATGGTTAGCACCTCAGCACATCTCTTATAAAACTTTCTTTGAGACCATCTGTATCCTTTGCCTTTTAGTTGCTATTTATTTTCCATTCCGATAGTAGTGGTTTCCATTGAAGTTGTCAACAAGTATGTTTTTTACTTGGTACTGAACTTTTTCTCCATTTCTGTTATTGTTCTCTGCTCTCTTGCCCCTTCACTATAATCTTCATTGGCCATGTCAAAGTCATTTTTTCAGTTCGTGGTGAAAAACGCTCCATTTGCTAAATATGGCAAGCAACACCAGTCATACAGAAAGGTTGTCATAGTTAAGATAATGAAATGAGGTTTTATAACTTTAACTTTTGATCAAGGCCAACTATGCCTTCTAAGAGGTCTAGCGGTCGTTGCAAATATAATCCAGTTTACAAATCCGAAGTCGAACCCCATAGGAAGTTAACCTACTAATCACAATCATTAATTTCACAAGAATTCAAGTAATCAACCTTCAGAAATATTAAATAATGAGTTGATCGTTACTAACTAAAAACAAAGTATTTAAAAAGCTGTAAGTTTAATACTAACAAAGTAAATGTTATAGACAAGATTGGAACAATCTACGTTTATGATTTCCCCTCTCGTCGGAATCCTCCCCGCCACGTTTCATATAGATTCGCCTAGATATTCTCTACCGATTGTGAGGGCTTTAGGTGTCGTAACTCTCTTTCGAGCAGATACAACAATTTACTAAACGTATTCTTCCGAACTATGCTAGTTGGCACTAGTTTATCGCTCATTAAGATCACACCAAGGTTTTATTATTCCTAATCCCACCATTAAACCCTTCGTATTGATTCCTCATATATGTAAGGAGAGATGTTGGTCAACAACTACCTAAATGTGTACTCTTTTCCAAGCAATACACACCAAATAGGCACAGTCAATTGAGGGCCCTTCAATCAACCACAATAATCATATAGTTGAACAAGTAGAGAAATGTAAATAGCAAATTCATATAAAACACAGTTTAAAAGTCATCCTTCAAGAGGTTCCATCAAATCCTAGATAAAAATTTAGCTACTCATAATTGTTTGCACAAATACAAGATTAGAATTGATAACAATGGAAAATTAGGAAGAAAAAAGAAAAACGTGAAGTCGAATCCTTCTCCTTGCTCAAAGTGTGTTCTTGCCTCTCCAAAGTCTTCTCTCCCTTCAAAAAGTGGCTAACTTTCATTTATATGGTTTAGGGTTGAGTTACGCCGAAATTTCTTCTCCTAATTCGGGTTGGAAAAGTTGAATTTTTCTGTCCCGGTTCCGGTCTGGCGAAGTGACTATCACTTCGCTGTCCAGGGCTTTCCTGGTTTCTTCTGCTTCGGTCTCGGTCTAGCGAAGTGAGCCTCGCTTTGCTGTCCGGGACTTTTCTCTTCAGCTCTTTTTTTCACCAATTTTTCTCTCATTTGATCCTTTTCCGTGCAAGTTTATCCCTACACATAAGAAACACATAATGAGTATATTTTCACTTCAAAAGCGATGTGAACTCCCGCAACTCACACACGAAATAACACACAAACATACTCAAAACATGCACTTTTTATCCTTTATCACCATCCCACTTAAACTCTTGATCGTCCTCGAGCAACTTAAAAGCAATATGATTCCACCCTTCTTTGGCACACACTGAACTGGATTGACCCAGTTGCTGTCAGAGATGGAGAAGATGATTCCCACATCTAACCACTTGATCACTTCTTTCTTCACCACTTCTTTCATGTTAGGGTTCAACCTTCTTTGATGTTCTCTAGAAGATTTGTGCCCATATTCTAATAGAATCTTATGCATACAAAATGTTGGGCTGATACCCTTTATGTCTATAGTCCACCCAATTGCAGTCTTACGATCTTTCAGAACCTGCAAAAGTTGTTTTACCTACACATCTAACAAACCGGATGAGATAATAACAGGTAATGTCGAACTAGGTCCTAAGAAAGCATACCTGAGGTGAGACGGTAATGGTTTTAGCTCCAACTGTGGTGGCTCTTCAATTGGCGGCTTAGCTGGAGGGGTCTTTCTTTCTTCTAATTGTAAAGGCTCGAATTCGAGCTCTCTTTTCTAGTACTATTGGCCTTCAAGAGCCAAAACCCACTCTCCCAAGTCCTCACCATCTACCTCTTCTAAGTTCATGAGGCAAGCTATTAGGGGGTCTTTTGCGTTCAGTGCCTCATCTTCCTCTTCCAGAATCACATCCACAGCTTCAATCAAAGAACAATTTGCAAACTCACTGGGTCGCCGCATAGACTTCTACACATTGAACGTTATTTCTTCATTGTTTAGTCTTATCTTTTGCTCCCCAGTTTCACAATCAATCAGAGATCTCCCTGTGGCCAATAATGGCCTCCCCAAAATTATGGGAATCTATTCATCAACTTGGCAGTCCAGAATGACAAAATCTGCCGGAAACACAAACTATCCAACCTACATAAGTACATCATCAAGTATACCTGAAGGCCTCTTCACAGTTCGGTCAGCTAGCTGTAGTAACATGGATGTGGGTCTTGCTCTTCCAATGCCTAACCATTTAAGATATACAAGGGCATCAGGTTTATGCTCGCCCAAATCACACAATGCTTTGGCAAAGCATAGCTGCCTATGGTGCACGGAATTGTGAAACTCCTAAGGTCGAATAGCTTCTCCGCCGTAGGTCTTGTCACAACAGCACTACAGGTCCAAGTCAGTGTCACAGTTCCCAAGTCTTGAAAGTCGAACTTGCGAGACATCAAGTCCTTCATCATTTTTACATACTCGGGCATCTCCCTCAAAGCGTCAATCAATGGGATGTTCACCTAGATTTGCTTCAACATCTCCATGAATTTCTTATACTGCTCATCCTTCTGATATTTGGCCAACTTCTGTGGGGAGGGTGCTCAGAGGTTGGCGGGTGTTGGTGGTCACTTCTTTCCTGTGACCTGAGTTTGATCCTACTCGGGCACTTTTTCTGATGCCTTCTCTCGCACTTCCTCAACCTCCTTTGCAACATCTTTTTCCTTGTTTGTTTCCTCCTGGGTTGGCTGGATTCTTACATATGTTAGCTCAGTTGACTCATCTATTTCAATTGGTACTGGCACGAGTATCTCAGTTGGTCGGCTTTCGCGAGCAATTTTTGCTCTAGATCAAGATCTCTACCATTTCTCAGACTCACCGCCATCAGCTGCTTCGGGACCTGCTCTTTCGGGTTAACATGTGTGTTTGCAGGTAATGTCCTTTCAAGGTGATTGTTTAAGGCCATGGATATTTGCCCTAGTTGAATCTCAATGCCCTAAATACCTGAGTCGTGTGATACTACCTTTTCTTGCATCTGGTGGACCTTCTTCCATGTTCCCGCTGGACCCAATGAGTTGTTTCAGCATTCCTTTAATTTCAAACAACCCATCATCTTGTCGCACTATCTGTTGCTATTGAGGTTGTTGATAAACTAGTTGTTGATTATGCTGATTGTACCCTTGTTGCCTTTGATAAGGCACATCCTGACCCTGTGTTCGTGCAACTCCAAGAATATTATTATTATTATTGTACTGCTGCTGTGCTAGCCTATATTATTGATTCTGCTGTCCCCAAGTCTGACCATCTTGCCTCTGGCCTCCATAGTTGCTCACATAGTTCATATTCTCTTGGTAGCTTTGATTGTCACTTTCATGTTCACCATTCCATGAACACACATATAATTGATTAATGCATGGTGTACATAAGCCCCCATTAGTCGTGTCAACTATGTGTACCTGCTTCTGTCCTGATTCATCAATTTTCTTGGTGAGGATACTCATTTGTGTCAGAGTGGCCATATCTCGGCTATGGAGTTGTTGGGTCCAAATCTACTAAGTGAACTACAGGGGTGATTGTAGTGTCTCTTGTCATCTATCCTGAGTTTTGAGCTATTTTATCTAGCAGAACCTTACATTCTCTAAATGATTTGCTCAAAACTGCTCTACCTACTGAAGCATCAACATTGGCCTTTAAGCTGTCTGCCAATCCCATATAGAACCTTTGTCCCAACATCTGATCCAGAATGCCATGGTGTGGACACTTAACCAGCACCCCTTTGAATCTCTCCCACGTCTCTTGCAATGTTTCCGCTGGTTTCTACCTGAAGCTCAAGATCTCATCAACTTGCTTGGCAATCTTATTGGGTGGGTAGAATTTGTTAAAAAATTCTTGATTAATTCCTCCCAAGTAGTGATGGAGTTTATGGGGAGCAAATTTAGCCAAGTCTGAGCCTCTCCCGTCACTGACAATGAAAACAACAATAGCCTTATTGCTTCCGGTGTCACATTTGGTTGCCTTTGTGTGACACAAATCGGCAGGAAATTTTTCAAATCTTGCTGAGTATCTTCAATGTAAGACCCCGAGAACAGTCCCTTGTTCTGCAACAAATATAGCATGCTGTTTGTGGTTTGAAATGATTTCGTTTGTATCTGAGGGACTGCAATTGCGGTTTCCAGATTTTCAGCGGTGGGTTGTGCCCAATCACACAAGGCTGCTTCTGGCATAAGAGGTGCCACACCCTGATTGTTTGGGTCGTTCGCAATGTTTCTGTTGTTTTGATTGTCATTGATTTCCCCCATGTTTAGTTTGATTCATTCTGTTGAGTTCTGTTGTTGTTTGTCTTTCTTGTTTGCTCGATTTAGTACCTTGAAAGATTTCTCAGAGTCCAGTAATACTTCGTAAAATTCACCAATTGTTGAGGAGTTTCTAGGCATGCACCTGTAACACATAAGATTACAAACATTAGAATTTCTAATGAATTTCAAGTCGAGAAAGCTGACTTAACTACAAATTCTAGCTATTCTTCTAGCCATAATTAATAACTCCGTCAATTCCCCAGCAACAATGCCAAAATTTGATCATACCCAACTATGCCCCCTAAGAGGTCTAGCGGTTGTTGCAAATATAATCCGATCTACAAGTTCAGAATTGAATCCCATAGAGAATTAACCTACTAATCACAACCACTAATTTCACAAGAATTCAAGTAATCAACCTTCAGAAATATTGAATAATGAGTTGATCGTTACTAACTAAAAATAAAGTATTTAAAAATCTGTAAGTTTAATACTAACAAAGCAAATGTTGCAGACAAGATTGGAAAGGTCTAGGGTTATGATTTCCCCCCTCGTCAGAATCCTCCACGCCACATCTCATATAAATTTGCCTAGATATTCTCTACCGATCGTGAGTACTTTAGGTGTCGTAACTCTCTTCCGAGCAGATACAATAATTTACTAGATGTATTCTTCCGAACTACACTGGCTGGCACTATTTTACCGCTCACTAAGATCACACCAAGGTTTCGTTATTCCTAATCCCACCTTTAAACCCTTCGTATTGATTCCTCATATACGTTAGGAGTGATATTAGTCAACAACTACCTAAATGTGTACCCTTATTCAAGCAATATACACTAAATAGGTACACTCAATTGAGGGCCCTTCAATCAACCACAATAATCATATAGTTGAACAAGTAGAGAAAAGTAAATGGCAAATTCATATTAAACGCAGTGGAAAAGTCATCCTTCAAGAGGTTCTATCAAACTCTAGATGAGAATTTAGCTACTCATAATTGTTTGCACAAATACAAGATTAGAATTCATAATAATGGAAAATTAGGAAGAAAGAAGAAAAACATGAAGTTGAATCTTTTTCCTTGCTCCACGTTTGTTCTTGCATCTCTAAAATCTTCTTTCCCTTCCAAAAGTGACTAACTTTCATATTTATATGGTTTAGGGTTGAGTTGGGCCGAAATTGCTTCTCTTAATTAAGGTTGAAAAAGTTGAATTTTTCTGCCCCGGTCCCGGTCTGGATAAGTGACCCTCAGTTTGCCGTTCGGAACTTTCCTGGTTTCTTCTGCTTCGGTCCTGATCTAGCGATGAACCTCGCTTCCCTGTCCGGGACTTTTCTCTTCAGCTCTTTTTTTCACTAATTTTTCTACCATTTGGTCCTTTTCCGCGCAAGTTTATCCCTACACATAAGAAACACACAATGAGCATATTTTCACTTTAAAGGCGACGTGAACTTCTATAACTCACACGAAATAATACACAAGCACACTCAAAATATGTACTTTTCATCCTTTATCAATTTTCTTAAGAGGTAATAAAATACTTCACAATGTCATGTATATTTTGTATTTTATTGATCATTTAGAGATACAACCTTGTATTTGTCATGACAATTAAACTCTTAAACATATATAACCATGGACAATTGAAGAAAGAAGGACTTACGATTGTCCAACTGCTTCTGCTGGAAGAGAAGATGAGTTATAAGTGCTTTTTATGTGAGAAGAAGTATTGTAAATAGATAAGCAATCAACTTTTTCATTGTTATTTATGTATTTATTTACTTTTATTTTTTGTTACATATAGCACATTAACTTCTAACTACATAATATATGGTTTAAGCACGTGCAAACAAATGAATATTATTATGATCTGCTTCAAATTATTAGTGATAGGCATCTGATGATATGTTTTTGGTAAAATATTTACACTATTCAGATTTGTATTAATTTATCACAAAAGAAATTAAGAAAAAAAATCGAATAACTTCCGTAATTGGAGGCAAAGCTAAGAATTACAATAAGTAATTCGAGGCAAAGCCGATAAGTAAGTTATCCAGTACTTTTTCGAGACTTGATTTTTTTCTTTATTGAGCTAGTTTAGTAGAATTAACATTCATCAATTTTAAAAACTTAATTTTTAATTTTATAACTCAAACATAATATTTAATAATAATTAGGTGATTGTTTAAAATAATTATTGATATGGAATATATACGCAAAACTCGTGCCTAGAAACTAGTTTAATAAACATATGTATAATCTACATAGTTAATCATGGAATAAGGAAGTATATGAATTTCCTTTTACTTTCTTTTATTTTTTAATAGCTAACAAACACATTCTTTTTAATATCTTTGTATTTGGTCCGTGGTTCTCAAATCCTAATCAGGAGTTGTTTGGTAGCAAAGAAGTGATACTGGAAATTTAATGTTGGGATTACCATGCGGTAATTAGATAATGATAGAATTATTTAGTGAATATATTTTTTATTGGTAAATATTTGTTCATTGGATTAAAAGTGTGTCAACTCAAAATCCAGCCTCGAGATCGTGATGGCGTCTAGCAGAACTTGGTAAGCAAGCCAACTCGAATTTAATAAATAAAGTTCATTTTTATTAGTCAACAGAGAGATATAACAACAAAAGAAGGAAGTAGTCTAAAAAATAATGATAATTTTTGATAAAATTATAAGCAAGGCTTAAATACGGCCAATACAATACGTCCTTAGGACTAGGTGGCACAAGTATACAAGCAAACTACGAAAATGAGATCAAGTCTGTATACATATCAAGCTATGTGAAACACAATAGACAGAAATACATAAAAGGAGCAGGGACTCAAGAACTGCGAAGTAGATCTATGTAGCGTAGCTCACCCCAAGTCTCCATGATAATTCCTAGCCCAATCCAGAAGCTCTGCTAGGACTAACCTGTGGATCTGCACAAAAAGATGTGCAAAACCGTATATGAGTACACCACAGTCGGTATCCAGTAAGTATCAAGTCTAATCTCGAGAAGTATTGACAAGGTTAGATGCTTTCGAATACTTACCTTACAAGTATAATAACAGAATTTAATAACTGAACAATAAGGAACTTCATAAACAACAAGAGTCATAGTTATCAACGAATAAAAAATGCTTTTCTCTAGTATAGAAATAACCCTAACACTGCTTAGATATCTTAATAAAAGGCAACATGCTCAAATAACGGAGTCGGGACTCCCAATTAGCATATAAGGATGATAAGTAGCAATTTACAATGAAATAAATACTCCAAAATGAGTCAATAATAAGAATAAATGCTCAAGCCGTACAACATCCATGCCCTTGATACACAATTCATGTATCACATAACCCAACACAAAATTCATGTATCGATCCGGTACAAAATTCATGTATCGACGACGCTCACATAGCCCAAAGTAACATGGGTTATCACCTGATTCTGGAGGGATGGATCCAAATCCAAGCGCAAGAGGAGTATAACAGCATCCCTCATAAATCAATGTTCGGTCATCAAGTCCAATGTGCCATAACTGTATCTCAGCCGCACGCTTACCCTTCATGCCAAAACCTTTCGTCCGAATTAGGTATCCATTATTTTAAATGCATGTAGAGGCTCAAAAATTATAGATAAAAGGTGCATGAGGACTTAATTAATTTCATACGGATATGTGCTCATATAATCTCTATGTGACCACGGGCAATTAAGTAATTTAGCATATCAAGAATAAGTTCTCATGCCTTCACAATTGATCATAAGTCTACGCATGATTTCTAGCATGAATAAGAGTGCAAACATAGTCTGAAGTGAAATAAATCATGAATCAAACGAGCACACACTCAAACAAAGCATGAAATATTTCAATTTCTACCCCGGTCATGACATAATTCGGTGAATGCTTATACGCTCTCCACCACGTATAACAGCATCCCTCTAATCTCCTAGTAGCCTTTTCTCTCAAATCAACCTTGGAAAGAGTCGAATCTAGCAAATATAACTCAATATAGTCAGACAAAGCCATACGAAAACCCAAACAACAAAGATTGAGTCTTTAATCAATTGTACAAAGGCATCCCAAAAAGTCAATCCAGGCCCACATCTCGGAATCCGACAAAAGTCATAAATCCCAAATCTCTATTTGAATATGAGTCCAAATATATGAGTTTCATCCAAATCCATCTCCAAATTGAGGTTTAAATCTCCATATTTTACTTTAAATAAGTTTTGCCAAAACCCCCAATTTTTTCCTCTTAAATTCACCATCCAAAGACCAATATTATAAATGGAATCATGAATAAAATTAAAACGAAGTCAAGAACACTTACCCCAATTCAAGTAGTGAAAATCAACTCAATAGTCGCCCAAATTTGAGCTCACAATCTCAAAATATAAAATGGGTAAAAGTTTCAAAAATAGAAATTAAAAGTTTGCCTAGTTCTATGCATCGCGATTACGGGACCTACATCGCGATTGCAAAGGCCAAAAATTCTCTAGCTCAAAACTGCCTTTGAGAATGCCAAGGCCTTCACGCGAGCACGACCAGTTACCATCCAAGCTACGAATGCGATTCGACTCTCGCGTTTGCGTAGGTAAATCTCTTGCCCGATCAGACACCTCCACGAACACGGCACTGAGCGCGAATGCGAACGCGAACGCGAAGAATCACATCCCAGCTCTTAGCGAACACAACACTTCTATCATGGACATGAAGTGTAAGACCTTGCCTGCCAAAATTTTCACTCCGTAATTGCGAAGAAGGCCTCTGCAAAATCAGCAATCCAAAACAAGGGAAATTTGTTTGAAATCATTCTGAAACACACTTGAGCCCCCCCTTCGGGATCCTATCTAATTATGCCAACAAGCCCCAAAACATAAAACAGACCTACTCAATGTTTCAAATCACACAAAATAATATCAAAATAACAAATTGCACCTCAATTCAAGCTTAATGAGCTAATCAAACTTCCAATTTACAAAACTTACGCCGAACCACGTCTAACCAACTGGGAATAACCTCAAATTTTGCACATAAGTTCTAAATGACAGAAAGAACTTATTCCAACTCTTGGAACAACAATCCAAATTCAATAACACCAAAGTCAACTTCCAGTCAAACCTATGAACCTTTCAAGCCTTCAAATTTCTAACTTTCTCCAAAAAGAGCCAAATCAACCTATGAACCTCCAAATTCAAATACAGATATACGCCTAAGTCCAAAAATCACCCTACGAACGTATTGGAACTATCAAAAGACCATTCCGAGGTTGTTTATACATAAGTCAAACCTCAGTCATGTGATGGCCCGATAAGTCATCTTTAAATTTAACATTCAATTCTGTACTCCGAGACCTTGAATAGTACCATTCAACATTCCTCGACTTGCTTGCGCAGTCCGTATATTTTTATGGAAAGCCTTTATGTGAAAAATTGATAAAAATGTGAAATAATTCTTTAAAACTCACTTAAGTTGACTTCGGCCAATATTTTGAGCAAATTGACCTGGATCAGTGTTTTGACAGTCCCGATGGGTCCGTATCGTGATTTGGGACTTGAGTATATGATCTAAATCAAATTCACACTAAAAATTTAAAGGTTTAAAGAATTCCTAAATTGGCCATAATTGGATTTTTGTTGATACCGGATCCCGATTTGGATTTTGAGAATTTGATCAGCTTCGTAACAATATTTATGACTTGTGTATAAATTTGAAGTTATTCCGAGGTGTGTAGGCACACTTTCAGTTAGTTTTTGAAAAAAAATAAAAGGCTTGATTTTATAAAGCTTGAATTTATAAGTTTGATCGATAGTTGACTTTGATGATATCGGGTTTGGATTAGGGTTTCGGATATTTTCGTAGCTTCGTTATGTCATCTGGGACTTGTACGTAAAATTTGAGTTCATTCCGAATTGATTTGACATGTTTCAGCGCGAGTTATAGAATTGAAAATTTTCATAAACTCACAAGTCCGAATCGCGCGCGATTTGTAGTTTCGCCGTTGTTATGTGTGATTTGAGACCTCGAGTAGGTTTGTAATATATTTTGAAATTTGTTCGTATGTTCGGACGGGATCCCGAGGGGCTCGAGTGCGTTTCGGACCATTTCTAGCCATTTTTAACTGCCGGTTTTTTTTTGCGACAGCAGTGTGCATCGCATAAATTTCTGTTGCACAGGGCTAACTTTGGAAGCTTATATCTTGTAATCTGTAAGGAAATTTGGAGATGGTTCAAATATGAAAGTTGTAGCCCTTTGAGTCAGTTTTCAGAAATGTAAACCATTCATCATTTTGACATTTATACAGAAAGTTATGATCGATTAACCAAAGCCCGGTACTGCAGTTGTTTTACCTGGCAGTATGCATCGCAAAAATTTCTACTACACAGGGCTGAATTTGGAAGCTTATATCTCGCAATCTATAAGGAATTTGGAGATGATCAAAACATGAAAATTGTAGATCTTTGAATCTAGTTTCCATAATGGTAAATCATTCATCATTTGGACATCTGTACAGAAAGTTATGATCGCTTTACCGAAGGCTGTTACTGCAAATATCTTCCTGGAAATAATGAGACAAGTCGTATTTCACACATGCGACTTTCCTGGACAGAATGTATAATTCTAGAGTCCGACATTTTTGTTCACTTTTAGAGTTTTAGACCTCGGTTTTAGGCGATTTCAGAGGAATTTTTCACACGTTTGAGCTGGGTAAGTGTTCTTTATCCTAAATTATTTATATTTCATGATTCCATACTTATTTACATCATGAATCCGTGAATTTAATTGAAGAAATCCGATTTTTGTAAAACTTTTTATAAATGAAAAATAAAGATTTGAAAGGCGATCCGATATCGGAATTCGATAATTTTTATATGGTTGTACTCGTATCGGAACGGTGTTCGGATTCCTTGAATTTTTGTCGGGCTCCGAAAAGTGGGCCCCACATTGACTTTCAGTTGACTTTTCTGAAAATGAATTAAATTAAGTCTCTTTCGAATTGTGAATAATTTCTAAAGCTCCAATTGAATTGTTGGTATATAATTTGCTATGTTTGATTCGTTTGGAGAACAATTTGAAAGGAAAAGCCGTGGTCGAGTGATCACTTGAATTACGAAGCAAGGTAAGTGTCGTGGTTAACCTTGACTTAAGGTAATAGAACCCCTGAACTTTATGCTATGTGAATTTTATGAATAGCGACGTGTAGGCAAGGTGACGAGTGTCTATACATCGTCAAATTACCTGTTTCAATGTTTTTACATATTTTATTAATAACCTTATTTCATGAATTAATTGCTACATTATTTGAATCTAATATTTTTATTTCCAACTATCATGCACTAATTGCTACCTGCTTATATGATTTTTACACCATAATTGTTATTTGAAAATTGATATTTTATATGTTAAATTGCATATTTTCTCCCTGATTCTACATTTAATTGTTACTTGCCCTTATTTGTTTTCTACATAATTCATAATTGCTATATATCTTGTTGCCTAACACTTTATTATTAATTATGGTATTTATTGGAGTAATTTTACATTTAAGTGTTATTAAATTATATTGTCGGATCGGGTTGCACGTCGCAACGGATTTTATTTTAAGTTTATATTGTTGGAGCGGGTTGCACGACGCAACAAAAATTATTTGAAAGATGCCGCAACGGAAATTATTTGAAAGATTATATTGTTGGATGGGGTTGTATGCCGCAACAAAAATTATTTTAAATTTATATTGTTAGAGCGGGTTGCACGCCACAACAAAAATTAGTTGAAGGATTATATTGTGGGAACGGGTTGCACGCCACAACATAATGATAAAAGAAATAATTGGTTGTGACTGCTGAATTGACTTCAATTATTGATATGTTATACCTGTCTTATCTCTATTCCTGTTAGTTTTATTATTATTGTGTACAAGTTAATGCAAGTGACCTACCTTAGCCTCGTCACTACTTCGTCAAGGTTAGGCCCTGCACTTACAGAGTACATGGGGTCGGTTGTACTCATACTACACTCTGCACTTCTACTGCAGATACCAGAGTTGGTCCCAGCGGCGTACTATAGTTGCATGGCGTTCGCAGATCTGAAGTCCCTTCTACTTTATTTTAGTTGTGTGCTTTCTTTCGGACAACTTTATTTTTATTTAGACCCTTGTTTGTATTATTCTAGAAGCTCGTGCGTTTGTGACTCCAAATCTGGGATGGTATTGAGACATTGTATTTATTTTGGTTTGTTCATTTAATTCAGATATTATTCCAGTTGCTTGTTTCTTTACTATTTAATTAAGGTGAATTGTTAAAAATGGTAAAAATTATTCTAATGTTGGCTTGCCTAGCAAGTGAAATGCTAGGCGCATTACGGTCTCGAAGGCGGGAATTTCGGGTGGTGACAAGTTGGTAACAAAGCACTAGGTTACCTAGGTCTCACGAGTCACGAGCAAGCTTAGTAGAGTCTGAAGGATCGGTACGAAGATGTCTGTACTTATCTTCCAGAGGCTATGAAGTTTAGGAACAATATCACTTCTTTCTTATTCTGTCGTGCGATTTTATTCTATTATCGGTAATTGAACCATTCTATTCTTGTTCTCTCATAGATGGCGAGAACACGTACTACATCTACCGCCGGACATGAGCCAGAGCACCCGGTGGCAACTATGACCAGGGGTAGAGGCCGAGGTCGTTCCAGAGGCCGAGGTAGAGGCAGTGGTAGAGCTCATTCTAGGGCTCGAGCAACAACACTTGTTATTGAAGTTCAGGTGGATTTGGAAGCGGAGGTTCCAGCTCATACTGTACCTGTTGGACTAGTTTAGGTCCCGGAAGGATTCTTAGCTACTTTTGTACTTCAGGACGCTCTAGTCCGTTTGGTGAGCCTTATGGAGGTTGTGGCTCAGAATGGTGCATTTCTAG
The DNA here is from genome assembly GCA_002018475.1 of Nicotiana obtusifolia. Classification (NCBI taxonomy): domain Eukaryota; kingdom Viridiplantae; phylum Streptophyta; class Magnoliopsida; order Solanales; family Solanaceae; genus Nicotiana; species Nicotiana obtusifolia. Next base: position 195,734 of record MCJB01005969.1, on the reverse strand, counting down.
TGGCACCAACCGTCTCACAAGTTAGGGGAGGAGCACAGACTCCAACTACTCCCGCTCCGGAGCAGATGGCTCCCCAGAATCAGGCTCCAACAGTCCCCCCAGTTGGGGTAGTTCAGCCAGCTGTTGTGGCACAGGCCGGTGATAGGCCCGTCATGTCTTCTGAGGCCTTATTGAGATTGGAAAAGTTTATTAAGCTCTTTCCAGTTCACTTTAGTGGTACACCTTCAGAGGACCCACAAGATTATCTTGACCGCTGCCAAGTGCTGGGGAACATGGGAATAGTTGAAAGCAACGGGGTCGATTTTGCTGTGTTTCAAATGACTGGTTCCGCCAAGAGGTGGTGGAGGGATTATGTATTTGCTAGACCAGTGTATTCTCCTGCACTTACCTGGGAGCAGTTCTCACAACTATTTCTGGAGAAGTTTGTTCCTATTACATTGAGAGAGGAATACCGTAGGTCCACGCCGATAGGGGATTCTGTCGCTGTATATCATGTCTATCGTTCGTGTGTGATTACAATTGGGAGTCTTGAGACTAGCGTAGATCTTCTACTTCTTAATATGGTAGATTTTGATGTCATCTTGGGTATGGATTGGCTGTCACCCTATCATGCTATATTGGATTGTCACGCCAAGATGGTGACCTTAGCCATGCCAGTATTACCTCGAATAGAGTGGAAAGGGACTCCTGGCCATTCTATAAGCAAGGTTATCTCTTATGTGAAAGCTCGGCGTATAGTCGAGAAGGGGTGTCTAGCTTATTTGGCTTATATTCGTGATCCCAGTGCGCTCCTTCTATGGATTCAGTCCCATTTGTCCATGAGTTTCAAGATGTATTTTCTGCAGATTTGCTGGGGATGCCACCCGACAGAGATATTGATTTCTGTATTGATTTGGCTCTGGGCATCCAGCCCATTTCTATTCCACCATACCATATGGCCCCGTTAGATCTAAAGGAATTGAAGGAGGAGTTACAAGATTTGCTTGATCAGGGATTCATTAGACCTAGCGTCTCGCCCTGGGGTGCAACAGTTTTATTTGTAAAGAAGAGAGATGGTTCAAAGATCGATTTGAGGTCTGGTTATCATCAGTTGAAGATTACGGCATCCGATGTCCCTAAGTCAGCTTTTCTAACTCGATATGGGCATTACAAATTCCTAGTGATATCATTTGGGCTGACAAATGCCCCAACAACATTTATGGATTTGATGAATCGGGTTTTCAAGCCCTATTTGAATTATTTTGTGGTTGTATTCATTGATGATATCTTGATTTACTCCAGCAGTCGAGAGGAGCATGAGCAGCATATTCGGATTGTGCTTCAGACTTTGAAAAATAATCAGTTATATGCCAAATTTTAAAAATATGAATTTGGTTAGACTCAGTTGCCTTTTTAGGGCATGTTGTATCGGAAGAAGGCATAAAAGTGTATCATAAGAAGATTGAGGCAGTTTAGAATTGGCCTAGACCTACATTAGATACAGAGATCCGGAGTTTCCTGGGGTTGGCAGGTTATTATTGCCGGTTCGTGGAGAGGTTTTCATCCATTGAATCCCCATTCACCAAATTGGCCCAGAAAGGTGCCCCATTCAGATGGTCAGACGAGTGTAAGTTGAGCTTTCAAAAGCTCAAAGCTACTTTGACTACGGCGCCGGTGTTGGTATTTCCCACAGGTTCAGGATCTTAAACGGTGTATTATGATGCATCTCGCATTGGGCTTGGTGCAGTATTATTGCAAGATGCCAGAGTGATTGCATATGTGTCACGGCAGTTGAAAGTTCTTGAAAAGAACTACCCTGTTCATGACTTAGAGTTGGTAGCCATTGATCATGCGCTGAAGATTTGGAGGCACTACCTTTATGGTGTCTCGTGTGAGGTATTCACTGACCATAATAGCCTACAATATCTGTTCAAACAAAAAGATCTCAATTTGAGGCAGAGAAGATGGTTGGAGCTGTTGAAAGACTATGATATCACCATTTTGTATCACCTCAGAAAGGCCAATGTGGTGGTCGATGCTTTGAGTAGAAAGGCTGTGAGTATGGGCAGGCTTGCGTATTTTCCGGTTGGTGAGAGGCCGTTTGCCGCAGTTGTTCAGACTTCTTCGGCCAATCAGTTCGTGAGGTTAGATGTTTCAGAGCCCGACTAGCACAGCCTCTCGGTCTTCTTTATATGAGCGCATTTGAGAGCAACAGTATGATGATCCTCATTTGCTTGTCCTTAAGGACACGATGTGGAACGGTGGTGCCAAGCAGGTTGCTGTGGGGGGAGATGGAGTTCTGTGGATGCAGGGTCGTATTTTTTTGCCTAATGTGGATGGTTTCGTGAATTAATTCTTGAAGAGGCCCACAGTTCCCAGTATTCTATTCATCCGGGTGCCTCCAAAATGTATCAAGATTTGCGGCAGCATTATTGGTGGAGGAAAATGAAGAAGGATATAGTTGCATATGTAGCTCGATGTTTGAATTGTTAGCAAGTCAAGTACGAACATCAGAGATCTGGTTGTTTGCTTCAGAAGTTAGAAATTCCTGAGTGGAAGTGGGAGCGTATCACTATGGATTTTGTTATTGGGCTCCGACGGACTCAAGAAAGTTCGACGCAGTATGGATCATTGTATACAGGTTGACCAAGTCAGCACATTTCATTCCAGTAGCAGTTACCTATTCTTCTAAGCGGTTAGCGGAGATTTACATCCGCGAGATTGTCCACCTTCACAGGGTGCCCGTGTCTATCATTTCTGATCGAGGTACGTAGTTCACCTCATATTTCTGGAGGGTTACACACTGTGAGCTAGGCACGCGGGTTGATTTGAGTACAACAATTCCATTCTCAGACGGACGGACAATCCGAGCGCACTATTCAAATATTGGAAAATATGCTTCGCGCTTGTGTTATGGATTTCGGAGGTTCTTGGGATTGATTTTTGCCGCTTACGGAGTTTGCCTATAATAACAGCTACCAATCGAGCATTTAGATGGCTCCATATGAAGCATTATATGGCAGGCAATGTCGTTCGCCAGTTGGCTGGTTTGAACCGGGAGAGGCTCGGTTGTCGGGTACCGATTTGGTACAGGATGCCTTGGATAAGGTCAAGATTAATCAGGATCGACTTCGCACAGCTCAGTCTAGGCAAAAGAGTTATGCGGACCGTAAAGTTTGTGATGTTGCATTCATGATTGGAGAAAGAGTATTGCTCCAGGTTTCACCTATGAAGGGTGTAATGAGGTTCGGAAAGAAGGGCAAGTTGAGCCCTAGATATATCGGACCCTTTGAAATTCTTGAAAGGGTGGGTGAAGTAACCTGCAGGCTTGCACTACCACCTAGTTTATCAATGGTTCATCCGGTGTTCCGTGTGTCTATGCCCCGAAAATATCATGGTGATCCGTCTCCTGTGTTAGATTTTAGCTCAGTTTAACTAGACAAAGATTTGACTCATGAAGAAGAGTGTATTTATTCTAGCCCCGCAGGTCCGACAGTTGAGGTTTAAGAGTTATCCATCAGCCGGTTGAAGCATCTACCTGGCAGTCCGAGTCGGACATACGGAGTAGATATCCACAACTTTTCACCAGCCCAGGTACTTTTTCTAATTCCGTTCGAGGACGAACGTTTATTTTAGAGGTGGAGAATGTGATTATCCAATAGGTCATCTTTATATTTAACATTCAATTCTGTGCTCCGAGACCTCGAATAGTACCATTCAACATTCCTCGACTTGCTTGCACAGTCCGTATATTTTTCTGGAAAGCCTTTATGTGAAAAATTGATAAAAATGATAATTAGTGCTTTAATACTCACTTAAGTTGACTTCAGTCAATATTTTGAGCAAACCAACCCGGATAAGTATTTTTACGGTCCCGATGGGTCTATATCGTGATTTGGGACTTGAGCGTATGTCCGGAATCAAATTCGGAAGTCCATAGCTCGAATTATCACCATTTGACGAAAACTAGAAATTTAAAGGTTTAAAGAATTCTTAAATTGGCCATAATTTGGTTTTTGTTGATACCGGGTCCCGATTTGGATTCTGAGAGTTTGATCAGCTTCGTAATAATATTTATGACTTGTGTATAAATTTGATGTTATTCCGAGGTGTGTAGGCACGCTTTCCGTTAGTTTTCGAAAAAAATAAAAGGCTTAATTTTATAAAGCTTAAATTCATAAGTTTGGCCGATAGTTGACTTTGATGATATCGGGTTTGGATTATAATTCCAAAAATTTCAATAGCTTCGTTATGTAATTTGGGACTTGTATGCAAAATTTGAGTTCACTCTGAATTGATTTGAAATGTTCCGGTACGAGTTATAGAATTGAAAATTTTCATAAACTCACAAGTCCGAATCGACGCGCGATTTATAGTTTCGCCGTTGTTATGTGTGATTTGAGACCTCGAATAGGTCCAATGTTGGGACGGGGTCCCGAGAGGCTCTGATGTGTTTCGGAGTGATTTCGGACCATTTCTAACCATTTTTAATTGCTGGTTTGTTTGCTACAGCAGTGTGCATTGCAGAAATTTCTGCTGCACAGGACTAAATTTGGAAGCTTATATCTCGTAATGTGTAAGGAGTTTGGATATGATCCAAAAATTAAAGTCGTACCCTTTGAGTCTAGTTTCTAGATATGTAAATTATTCATCATTTGGCCATTTGTACAAAAAGTAATGATCGATTAACAGAAGCCTGGTACTGCAGTTATTTTGCCTGGCAGTGTGCATCGCAGAAATTTCTACTGCACAGGGCTGACTTTGGAAGATTATATCTCACAATCTATAAGGAATTTGGAGATGATCAAAACATGAAAGTTGGAGGCTTTTGAATCTAATTTCCAGAAAGGTAATCCATTCATCATGTGGAAATTTGTAAAGAATATTGTGATCGCTTTACAGAAGCCTGTTACTGCAAATATGTGCCTGGAAATAATGAACCAAGTCACATTTCACACATGCGACTTGCCTGGACAGAATGTATTTGTCCGGAGTTCGACATTTTTGTTCATTTTTAGAGTTTTAGACCTCGATTTTGGGCGATGTTAGAGGGATTTTTCACAAGTTTGAGCTGGGTAAGTGTTCGTTATCCTAAATCATTTATATTTCATGATTCTATATTTATTTATATCATGAATCCGTGAATTTAATTGAAGAAAATCAGTTTTTTATAAAATCTTTCAAAAATGAAAAATAAAGAGTTGAAAGGTGATCCAATATCGGAATTCAATAATTTTTGTATGGTGGAACTCGTATCGGAACGGATGATCAGATTCTGTGAATTTTTGTCGAGTTCCAAAAATTGGGCCCTATGTTAACATTTTGTTGACTTTTCCCAAAATGACTTAAATTAAGTTTCTTTCAAATTGTGAATAATTTCTAAAGCTCCAATTGAATTGTTGGTAAATAATTTGCTAGGTTGGATTGGTTTGGAGAATAATTCGAAAGAAAAAGCCGTGGTCGTGCGTACGTAGCACCTATAAATAGTAGCACATAACAATTACATCACCTAGGGGGTAGTTTCCCCCTCACAAGGTTTGATAGGAGATTTACCTTGCTCCAAATTTCCATAACCGGCTCCAGTGCCTCTCTAACTCTTCAATTCAAAGACAAATGATCTAAAACTAGTTAAACAATGTGCAACTCAATCAAAATATACTCCAATGCGTATAATTTAACAATTTATAGTGATTTTCAACTTCGCTCGAAAAGTCAACAAAGTCAAGCCTTGGGCTAACATGCTTGGATTCTGAAATTTTTTGATTATGAACATTATCCATGACACCATGAACTCAAATATTTAATTTATTCCTAATTCCATGTCGAATTTCGAGGTCAAAATCCAAGAATACCAAATTCTAAGTTTTCTTCAATATCACACAATTTTTACCAATTTCCATGTTCAAATCCATGTATAATTCATGTCTTTAACTCAAAATGTGGAGAAATCACCTACCTAGTGGAGGACGACAAAAATGCTCCTTCAAAAATCGCCCCAAGCTTGGCTTCGATAGAAGATTTGAGATAAAATTTGCCAAAACCCATCTTTGCTTACTTATACACTGCCCAGACGACCTTCATCGCGAACGCCACATTGCTCTAGCGTTCGCGAAGCACAACTTGCTTCCGCTCCAAAATCCTTCTTCGCGATCGCAAAGACAGGCTCGCGAACACGGCACCATCCTCGCAAGCGCGTAGGCCAAAACTCGTAGGCCCAACTTCCCTTACCCAAACGCGACCAGTCAATCACGAATGCGGAGCACATCTACCCAAACCCTCGCGAATGCGACTGCCTTATCCTGAACGCGTTGTACAAAAAGGCCTCCAGTCCAAAACCTTCTTCGTGAAAGCGTCTCTCCCTCCATGTTCGCGAAGAACAAAACCAAGCCAGCAAACCAGCAACAAAAATTCATCCAAACTTGGTCTGAAACTATCCCGAAACACATCCGAGGCCCCCGGGACACTGTCCAATCACACCAAAAAGCCCCAAAACATAAACCTTCTCGATGCCTCAAATCACACCAAACAACATCAAAACTACGAATTGACGATCGAAACCTTTCTTTAAACTTTCAAACATTCAAACTTCGACGAACGCATCCGATTCATACTTATCAGGAATGACGCCAAACTTTACGTACAAGTTATAAATCAAGAATCAAACCTATTCCAGGGCTCAAAACCTCAAACGAACATCGATAACACCAAAGTCCACTTCAAATCAAACTTAAGAAATTCTTAAACTTTCAAAATGCCAACTTTCCATAATAAGCGCCGAAATAATCTTGGACCACCTGATACTCATCCTGGACATACGCCCAAGTCCGAAACCATCATACAAACCTATTGGAACCTTTAAATCCCAATTGCAAGGTTGTTTACTCAAAAGTCAAACCTTAGTCAACTCTTCCAACTTAAGCTTCCAAATTTAGAATTTTCCATCCGAATCAACTCCGAACTTCTCGAAATTAAATTCTGACTACGTATAAAATTCATAATACATAAAGTAAAGCTACCCAAGGGCTCAAACTGCCGAACGACACTAGAGCTCAAAACGTCCGGTCGGGTCATTACACTAGGGTTTCAGATTCAAAATCGATAATGGAAGATGACGAAGGATAGATGTTTATAATAGAGAGGGTAACATTAGAGTGAAATCAGATGATTCAGAGTTAATCTGAGAGAAAAATGAGTGAGACTCTTATCTGAGTGCACAATAGCAATTACAAGTGAAGATCTATCGGATAAAGACCAGAGGTCCAGAGGTCATTGTATTTCACCTCTGGTTTAGAATAATCATCATGAGAGGTGCCATGCATGAGAGATGTGGTGGCAGCATCGAAGGCTTTGAATGCTTGAAGTTTCATGTTTTTGTTTGAGTTTAGAGAACTCAAGATTTTGAACGTGTATGATGAAACGGGAAGGATCCAGCGGGATTCACGGACAAGGGAGAAAAGAGGATGATTCTGGATCAAGATTCACGACCTTGCACGATTTTGTGCAAGGTTTTGAGACTTATTTGGTCTGAGGTTTGAGAGGAAATGAGAGAAAAAGGGGAAAGGGGGACGGTCGAGTCAAAGAAGGGAATGATTGGGGTTTTGGGTGTGGGGTTGGCCGTCTTTGAATTAAGGTGGAGAGAACTGATCTAGGCCATTAGATCTTTGATCAACGGCCCTGATAATTTGGGTGTTAAGGATTTAGAATAGGATAAAATGTAGGCTGTCGGATTGCTGGATTCGGATGACGAGAATTAAATCTTGGAGGTGTATTAAAATTAAAGAAAATTTTGAGTTAAAATTGTGGGCCGTTGATTTATTGAATGGACGGCCCAGATGGTTTGTGCTTCTTTTGTGAGTGATTGGGATGGGTGATGTGGAAGGTCTGATTGGTCTTATGGAAGTGGCATGGATTACCAAAGTGGAAAGGGAGGGATTATTTAAACTGGGTATTTTCCGGACTGGGCTTGTCATTTGGGCCAAAATGAATTTCAGAGATGGCCATGAGTCGATTTTTAACTTGTGATCAATAACTTAGTATTTCATTATGGAATTGATTCCTTTAACCCGTGTTGATTGTAACGCGTTGTTTGTGGCTAGATTCGAGGCATTCAGAGGCCGTTTTGTGAGCAAAGGTGTGTTGGAGTAGAGATTTGGCCGGATAGAGGTAAGTAACACTTCTAAACTTGGCCTTGAGGGTTCAAAACCCTGAGTTTTGTGTTATATGATATGTCTTGAGGTGACACACATGCCAAGTGACGGGTGAGTGGGCGTGCACCGTACGAGCTGTAACCTGGTCGATTCCATAAACTGTATAATGGATTTATCTTATGGATATTCAGATAAAGTAATTGAGCTGTCAATCATGCTAGAAATAATGGTTAGACTATTACTGGTGCTGTTGGGACCCATAGTGGTCGTTTCTATGCTGTTAACTTATCGATTACATTGAAACTTCGTACTCAATCATATTTGTTCATTGCATATCATATCTCAGTCTTCGTTGCTATTTACTGCTATATCATATCGTCATTTTTGGGCTAGTTTCACGACATTGTGAGCCCGAGAAAGGGAGACTGGAGAGAGATTGATGACTGAGTGAGGCCGAGGGCCTGATTGAGAGTTACAGTTATGGGATCGGGTTGCACGTTGCAGCATGTTTATTGCTTTATGCCTAGATCTAGCTTATTATAGTGCTTGGGCTGAAGGATCCCCTCCGGAGTTTGTACACACCCCCAGTCAGTGCAGTTTATTATATTGAGGGATGGATCTTCCCTGGGCTGGATTGACCATATACAGTATTGAGCGATTGAATATTCTGAGAGTGTGAGTACACGAGGTAGCTGCTTGGCATTCCGCAGACCTTGTCTCTCCTTCCCTATCTTTCCGCTTGTTGTATTTAGTTTCAGACTGTCATAGACAGTATTTTCCGGACTTGTGATGTAAAGATGATCATGTACTCTGTGACACCCCGATAGTTGGGAACTTCCGCATTGTGTTTTGGATTTCTATCCCGTTTAAGAGAACTTTTATTTTTTAAACTACTTTAATCATTTTTTGTTAAAAGTGTTGGAAATATTTTGAAATGTTAGCTTGCCTAGTACCATGATAGGCGCCATCACGATAGGTTAGGATTTTGGGTCGTGACAAGTTGGTATTAGAGCCTAGGTTACATAGGTCTGACGAGTCGTGAGCAGGTTTAGTAGAGTGCCGAACCCTTAGGAAAACTTCACTTTCTTGTATTCTTGCCTTGCGGATTTGTTTATTCCGGTAACTAAACTTTTGTATTCTATTCTCTCACAGATGGTGAGGACACATACTACCGGGTGGGGCAGACAACCACCAATACAACCAGCTAAGGCCACGAGAGGTCGAGGTCGCGGTAGGGGCAGAGGTACAGCCCGTACAGTAGCTGGAGCAACACTTGTAGATCCACCAATTGCTCCAGCTGAGGAGCAGGTTCCAAATGTAGTTGAGCTAGTGGGGCCAGCTCAGGCACCAGCTGAGCCCATTGTGATTCCAGGCCTTCAGGAGGCGTTGGCCAGATATTGACTGTTTGCACTAGCCTTGCTCAGGTGGTTTCGGCCCGACACCAACCACTTCTCAGGCTAGGGAGGTGCTCATACCCCTGCTGTCCATACTCCAGAGCAGGTTATGTAGAGACTTCAGACACCGGTGGTACTACTAGCCCAGCTGATTGCATCTGCTCAAGTCCAAGTGGTCCCCGTTATGGCTGATGATGAGCAAAGGAGACTTGAGAGATTTGGGAGGCTACAGCCTCCATCATTTAGTGGTTCTGAGTCATAGGATGCTCAGGGCTTCTTGGATAATTGCCTGCGGATTCTTCGCATGACTGGTATTCTGAAGACCAGTAGGGTCTTGTTCACTACTTTTCAGTTTACTGGGTTTGCCTTGAGATGGTAGGAGGCTTATGAGAGACGCAGGCCGGTCGGTGCAGCACCATTTACATGGCAGGAGTTCTCCGTTCTCTTCTTGGAGAAGTTTGTGCTGCAGTCTCGCAGAAAGGAGCTGCACAGCCAGTTTGAGCAATTACGTTAGGAGGGCATGTTTGTGACGCAGTACGAGATGAGGTTTTCTGAGTTGGCTCGTCATGCAGTTTGGTTGGTTCCCACAGATAGGGAAAGGATTAGGAGGTTCATTCATGGCCTCACATATAATCTATTGTTGCTTATGACTCAAAAGAGGGTGTCTGGTGCTACTTTCGACGAGGTGGTTGACATTACTCGACATATAGAGATGGTCCATAGCCAGAAGCGTGGAGAGAGGGAGGCCAAAAAGCCTTGTGGATTGGGTGGTTTCAGTGATGTTCCTTCTAGAGTTCAGTTCTACCATGGTAGGGGTCGTCTTATAGGCATGCTTAGACGGCTTATCCAGTTCACTATGGTGCATCATCCAGCCATGGTTCATACGATACTCATCAAGATCAGTCATCTCACATTGCTCTTCCAACTCAGAGTTCGTCCCATGCTCCTCCAGTTCAGGGTTCATCTGCACCGGGTGCTTCTAGCTGGTATTCTAGTTCTCAGGGTCCACCTCAGTACTTGTTGCCATATCTAGAGAGGGGTTGTTTTGAGTGTGGAGCTTTGGGTCTCATAAAGAGATGTTGTCCCCACCTTTCGGGAGGTCCAGCTCAGCACAGGAGTCAGACTACGACTTTAGCACCAGTCACTTCACCACCCGCCCAGCCAGCTCAGGGTGGAGCTCAGTCAGCTAGGGGTCATCCAAGAGGGGGAGGCCGATCAAGTGGCGGCTAGGCCTGTATATATGCTATTCCTGCCAGACCAGATGTTGTTGCTTCAGATGCAGTGATCACAGGTATTGTCTTAGTATGCAACAAGGATGCCTCTGTATTATTTGACCCTGGTTTGACTTATTCGTATGTATCATCGTTTTTTGCTCATTATCTAGATATGCCCCATGAGTCCTTAGTTTCATTTGTTAATGTCTCTACACTAGTGGGCAACACCATTGTTGTGGACCGTGTATATCGGTCGTCTGTAGTGACTATTGGGGGATTGGAGACTAGAGTTGATCTCTTATTGCTTAGTATGGTGGACTTTGACATGATCTTGGGTATGGATTGGTTGTCTCCATGTCATGCTATTCTGGATTGTCACGCTAAGACCGTGACGTTGGTGATGCCGAGGTTGCCAAGGATTGAGTGGAGAGGTTTCCTAGACTATGTACCCAGTAGAGTGATTTCATATTTGAAGGCCTTTGTGAGGGATGTTGGTGCTGATAATTCTACTATTGATTCTGTTCCGGTGGTGCGAGATTTTTCGGATGTGTTTCCTGCAGACTTGCCTGGCATGCCGCCCGACAGGGATATTGACTTTGGTATTGACTTGGTGCCGGGCACTCAGACCATTTCTATTCTACCATATCGTATGACACCGCGGAGTCGAAGGAATTGAAGGAGTAGCTTCAGGAACTTCTTGATAAGGGGTTTATTAGGCCTTGGGCTGCACCGTTTCTGTTTGTGAAGAAGAAGAATGGTACCATGCAGATGTGAATTGATTACAGGCAGTTGAACAAAGTTACAATCAAGAATAAGTATCCTTTGCTATTTGACCAGCTTCAGGGAGCGAGGGTGTTCTCTAAGATTGACTTGAGGTCTGGGTACTACCAATTAATGTTCGGGACTCAGATATTCTAAAGACAACATTCAGGACCTTTTATGGTCATTATGAGTTCCTCGTGATGTCTTTTGGGCTTACCAACGCCCCAATAGCATTCATGCATCTGATGAACATTATATTTCAGCCTTATCTTGACTTGTTTGTCATGGTGTTCATTGATGACATCCTGGTGTACTCTCGTAGCCAGGAGGAGCAGGCCTAACATTTGAGGATTGTGTTATAGCGGTTGAGGGAGGAGAAGCTTTATGATAAATTCTCCAAATGTGAGTTTTGGCTTAGTTCAGTGGCATTCTTGGGGCACGTGGTGTCCAGTGAGGGGATTCAGGTGGATCCGAAGAAGATAGAGGCGGTTCAGAGTTGGCCCAGACCGTCCTCAGCCGCGGAGATTCGGAGCTTTCTCGGCTTGGAAGGTTATTATTATTGCTTCGTGGAGGGTTTCTCTTCTATTGCGTTGCCCTTGACCAAATTGACCCAAAAGGGTGCTCCTTTCAGGTAGTCGGATGAGTGTGAGGAGAGCTTTTAGAAGCTCAAGACTGCCTTGACCATAGCTCCAGTTCTAGTTTTTCCTTCAGCTTCAGGCTCTTGTACAGCATATTGTGATGCCTCTCGGATTGTTATTGGATGTGCCTTGATGCAGGGAGGTAGAGTGATTGGTTATGCTTTATGTCAGTTGAAGCCCCATGAGAAGAACTACCTTAGTACATGATTTTGAGTTGGCTGTCATCGTTCATGCATTGAAAATTTGGAGCCATTATCTCTACGGTGTGTCTTGTGAGTTGTTTATGAATCATCGGAGTCTCCAGCACTTGTTCAAATAAAAGGATCTAAATTTGAGGCAGCGAAGACGGTTGGAGCTACTAAAGGACTATGATATACTATTCTGTATCATTTCGGGAAGGCCAATGTGGTGGCTGATACCTTGAGTAGAAAGGCTGTGAGTATGGGTAGACTTGAATTCATTTCTGTTAGTGAGAGACCGCTTGCAGTTGATGTTCAGGCCTTGGCCAACCAGTTCGTGAGATTAAATAATTTCGGAGCCCAGCCGGGTTCTAGCTTGTGTGATTTCTCAGTCTTCCTTATATGATCGCATAAGAGAGCGCCAGTATGATGATACCCATTTGCTTGTCCTTAAGGACACAGTTCAGCATGGTGATGCCAGAGATGTTACTATTGGGGATGATGGAGTATTGCGGATGCAGGATCGGATTTGTGTGCCTAATCTAGATGGGCTACGTGAGTTGATTCTTGAGGGCCCCACAATTTGCAGTATTCCATTCATCCGGGTGCCGCAAAGATGTGCCAGGACTTGAGGAAGCACTATTGCTGGAGAAGAATGAAGAAGGATATAGTGGGGTTTGTAGCTTGGTGCCTTAACTGTCAGCAGGTAAAGTATGAGCATCAAAGACCGGGTGGCTATCATTTTAGATCAGAGCATGCAGTTTACAACCCAGTTTTGGAGAGCCATGCAGTGAGAGTTGGGCACCCAGGTTGAGTTGAGCACAACATTTCACCCTCAGACAGACGGACAGTCCGAGTGCACTATTCAAATATTGGAGGACATGCTATGCGCTTGTGTCATTGATTTTGGGGGTTCTTGGGATCAATTTCTGCCGCTCGCGGAGTTTGCCTACAATAACAGTTACCAGTCGAGCATTCAGATGGTTCTGTATGAGGCTTTGTATGGGAGACGGTGTAGATCTTTGATGGGTTGGTTTGAGCCGCGTGAGGCTAGGCTATTGGGTACTTACTTAGTTCAGGGTGCTTTAGACAAGGTTAAATTGATTCAAGACCGGCTTTGCATGGCGCAATCTAGACAGAAGAGCTATGCCGACAGAAAGGTCTATGATGTTGCTTACATGGTTGGGGAGAAGGTTCTGCTCAAGGTTTCACCTATGAAGAGTGTTATGAGGTTCGGGAAGAAGGGAAAGTTGAGCCCTTGGTATATTGGGCCGTTTACGGTACTTCAGAGGATTGGGGAGGTGGCTTACAAGCTAGCCTTGCCACCTAGTTTGTCAAGTGTGCATCCAATATTTCATGTTTCTATGCTCCGGAAGTATGTCGGCAATCCATCTCATGTTTTGGATTTCGGCACGGTCCAATTGGATGGTGATTTGACTTATGATGTGGAGCCGGTGGCCATTTTGGATCGCCAGGTTCGAAAGTTGAGGTCAAAGGACATAGCTTCAGTGAAGGTGTAGTGGAGAGGTCAGCCAGTTGAGGAGGCTACTTTGGGAGACCGAGCGGGAGATTCGGAGCAGATAGTCACAGCTATTTGAGACTCCAGGTATGTTTCTAGACCCGTTCGGGAAGAATATTTTTTTAAGGGGGGGAGGATGTAACGACTCGGCCGGTCGTATTGAGAGTTATTTCCCCCTTTCCCATTAACTACTCATTTTGTACTTTATAGCTATTATTTGACTTGCCAGGGTAGTTGGTTTCGGGTCCGGAGGGATTTCGGAATAAATTAAGATGCTTAGTCTCAAGGTTGAAAGCTTAAATTGGAATGGTTGACCGGAGGTTGAGTTATGAGCAAACGACTTCGGAATAGAGTTTTGATGGTTCTATTAGCTAAGTCAGATGATTATGAAATTAGGAGCACGTCCGGATTGTGATTTGGTGGTCCGTAGTGGAATTAGGCTTGAAATGACGAAAGTTGGATTTTTGGAAAGTTTGAGCCGGAGTGGACTTTTTGATATCACGGTCGGATTCTGATTCTAGAAGCTGGAGTAGGTCCGTAATGTCATTTGTGACTTGCGTGCAAAATTTGGAGTCAATCGGGCGTGATTTGATAGGTTTCGGCATCGTTTGTGGAAGTTGGAATTCCTTAGTTTCAATAGCTTGAATTCGGGTGCGATTCGTGTTTTTGATGTTGTTTGAGGTGATTTGAGGGCTCGACTAAGTTCGTATCGTGTTTTTAGACTTGTTGGTTTATTTGGTTGAGGTCCCAGGGGCCTCGGGTTGATTCCAAATAGTTAACGGATCAAAAGTTGAAGTTGAGAGATTGCTGAAGACTGGGCTCTGCTAGTGTAACCGCACCGGCGGAGCTTTGATCGCAGGTGCGGACTGGAATGCACAGCTGTGAGTTTTGAGTTAATGTGCAGGTGGCCGTAGTTGCAAGGGAATTGCCGCACCTGTGTTACCGCAGATGCCGCATGGGGATCACAGAAGCGGAATTGGGTAAGGGAGATGGGAACACAGAAGCAGCTTGGATGCTCGTAGAAGCCAGTCCATAGAAGCAGAGTGAGGGACCGCTGATGTGGGTGAGAGGTCGTTTATGCGGTTAAGTTTCAGCAGAAGCGGAAGCGCTGGCAGAACACTTAAATGCAAAGGTTTGCGATTTTGCTTCATTTAAAACAGTTTGAGCTCGGGTTTTGGCGATTTTTGAGAGGATTTTCGAGGGGATTCTTGAGGTAAGTCCTTTATGCTCATTTCTTATCAATAATCCTGCTTCCCCATTGATTTTCCCACCTAGTTGGTGTGTATTTAAGCTGTAAATTGAGAGTTTGAGGCTAGGGATTTGGAGAGTTTGATTTGGGGATTTGGGTGACAATTTGGCATGGGATTTTGATATATTTGGTATGGTTGGACTCGTGGTTGGATGAGCTTTTGGGTTTTGTGACTTTTATCAAATTTCGAGACGTTGGCCCAAGGGCTGGCTTTTGAGTCAATTTTTAACTTTTGATTAATAACTTAGTATTTCATTATGGAATTGATTCCTTTTAGCCCGTTTTGATTGTATTCACTCATTTGTGGCTAGATTCAAGGCATTTGGAGGTCGTTTCATGAGGCAAAGGTATGTTGGAGTAGAGATTTGCCCGGATTGAGGTAAGTAACACTTCTAAACTTGGCGTTGAAGGTTCGAAACCTCAAGTTATGTGTTATATGATTGGTATTGAGGTGACGCACATGGAAAATGACGAGTGTGTGGGCGTGCACCGTATGAACTGTGACCTAGTCGATTCCATGAAACTGTATAGTGGATTTATCTTGTGGATATCCGTATTTTCATCATGTGATAAAGTAATTGAGCTGTCAATCATGCTAGAAATAATGTTTAGACTATTACTGGTACTGTTGGGACCTATAGTGGTCGTTTCCATGCTGTTGACTTATTGATTACATTGAAATTTCATACTCAGTCATATTTATTCATTGCATATCATATCTCAGTCTCTGTTGCTATTTACTGTTGTATCATATCATCATTTTTGAGCTAGTTTCATGACATTGTGAGCGAGAGAGAGAGAGACTGGAGAGATTGATGACTGAGTGAGGCCAAGGGCCTGATTGAGAGTGACAGTTATGGGATCGGGCTGCACGTTGCAGCATGTTTATTGATTTATTCATAGATCTGGCTTATTATTGCGCTTGGGCTGAAGGAGCCTCTCCGGAGTTTGTACACACCCCCAGTAAGCGCAGTTGATTATATTGAGGGATGGTTCTTCCCTGGGCTGGATTGGCCATATACAGTACTGAGCGATTGAGTATTCTGAGAGTGCGAGTACGCAAGACTTTCAGTGTGGTGCATCGCATACAGCATGTGCATTGGCATGTAGATGTAAAGAGGTCATACTTCTCATATCATTTAGAATTTGATCTATTTTACTGAATTGAGTTTAACTGTTGAACTTGTAAGCATGCCTACATTCCTGTACTATTATTTCTATGTTGAACTGTACCTGCTGAGTTCGTCACTACCTTTCAGTCCAAAGGTTAGATTTGTTACTTATTGAGTTGGTCGTACTCATGCTACATCCTGCACCTTGTGTGCAGATCCAGGTGCTTCCGACCACGGCGGTTGCTGAGCTGTGGAGTTCGTATTCTCGGAGACTATCGAGGTAGCTACTTGGCGTTTCGTAGACCTTGTCTCTTCTTTCCTATCTTTCCGCTTATTGTATTTAGTTTCAGACTATCATAGACAATATTTTCCAGACTTGTGATGTATAGATGCTCTGTACTCTGTGACACCCCGATAGTTGGGAACTTCCGCGTTGTGTTTTGGGTTTTATTCCTATTTATGAGAACTTTTATTATTTAAACTGCTTTAATTTATTTTCTGTTAGAAGTGGTTGAAATCTTTTGAAATGTCAGCTTTCCTAGTACCACGATAAGCGCCATCTCGACAGGTTAGAATTTTGGGTCGTGACACCAATGTGAAGCTCAGAATTCGAAAAGGAAATCAAAACTAGTTAGGAACCCTAGTTTGATTTTTACTACTCAAGACTAAAATTGATGTTTCTATGTTTGTTAGGTGATTTTGTGTGTGTATCATGTGTTGTGTTGTTGTTAAGTGGGAGCATTAAAGGCTCCCTTTTATAGTGGCATTCAATGCCTTAGCTTTCAAACAGATTCAAAATGATAGTGAAAGATGACGAAGAGTTGATGATTCGAGCAAAATCGAGTGAAATGAAAGAGACAACAGAGGGAAATCAGTAGGGATTTTACCGGGGAATAGGGAAGTTGACTGTTGAAGGAAAACTTATCGGACAAAGCTCAGAAACCCAGAGGTCACTGCATTTGACCTCTGGGTACAGAATCTCCATGATGAAACTCTGAAGAAGTTCCATGCATGCTCTGATTTAACATAGCGCAAGAGAAATCTTGAGATTTGATGTTTCATTTGTTATGCTAGGGTTTTTGGATTTGTAGAATTTTGAATCTTATCAACGAAAGAGGAAAGAAACAGTAGGATTCGCGGCTCGAAGGGACAAGGCATGATTCTAGTCTTTGTGACTTTGCACAGATTTGTGCAAGGTTTATGATTGATGGAGTCTGCGAGTATTGAGAGAATAGAGAGGAGAAGGGGAAAGGGGGCGACTGAGTCGTATGAGAAATGATTAGGGCTTGGGTAGGTTGGTCCGTCTTTGGGGGTTTTAAATGGGTGGGAGAGATCTGGGCTGTTGGATCTTTAGATCAACGGCCCTGAAAATTCAGGGATTAAAGATTTTGATGAGAAAATGCGAGGGTCGTTAGATCTCTGGTTTCAACAACTGAGATTAAGTCTGATAGATTATTAAAATTTAATGGAAAATGGAGGAGAGCCATTGATCTGACGAATGGATGGCTAAATCCATTGTGTTTCTTTTATGAGTGTTATGGAAAGGTGATATGGCGAGCTTTGATTGGTTTAGGGAGAGTGATACGGATTGCCACGGTGGAAAGAGAGGAGTGTTTGGACTGGGTTAGATTTTTGATTTGGGCTTGTTGTTTGGGGTGGTTTCAATTTAAATAATAGCCATTTCGTGTTTAATAGCACAATTGCAAATGTAGCTATTTGGTCTTTATCCTTTTAAAAACTAATTTAACTAAACTTAAATAATTCCAATAAAATAAAATAAGAATTATAATATTCAAATATACTACTAATTACTGTTATTAATTAATTAGCTACTAAATATCTTATTTTCCTATTTACTACACTAATTTTAGATTATTTTGAAATAATGGACTACGTTGCCAAAAATGAGAAAAAACTTTATTAAATTAATTATAAACATATGTGATGAATACGAAAATTATTTGATAGTTTCAAATAGTGAAATTGTAAAGATAATATGCTTATAATTATATAATTACTACTTAACTAATTAACACCATTAATTACTTAAAAATAGGTATTATTAATTAGTATATATCCTTAACACACTGAAAATTAATAAGTGTAGATAAATTAATTTTTAAAAGCAGGGTCAAAATTGATCGTCAACAATAATAATTATTTGACTACACAAGAATTGCTGGCCAATGCTGTTATGGCTTTCTACCAGGATCAATTCACACGAGGAGCCGATCCTACTGATTTTGAACTACTAAAAAATGTGCCTGCTATGGTCACTAACGATCAGCACATGGAATGGTGTAGATTTACATCCATGGAGGAGGTGAAAGGAGTTGTTTATGCATTAAGTAGTTCGAGTGCAGGAAGTCCTGATTGTTCTACTAACAAACCTACTGTGATATAGTTGGAGAGGATGTTTATGGCATGATTATTCAGTTCTATTGGGGAGCTTCACTACCAAAGTCCATTACAAACATCAATCCTGTCCTCGTACCAAAAAGCCACAAGTCCAAACCTTCTCACACTGAAGACCTATAGGTTTGCGTAACTTCATTAGTAAGGTGATTTCTCGGGTGGTAGATAGATTGGAAAAGATTCTTCCCCTACTAATTACTAGGAGTATCTTTAAAAATATCCCGCTCACTCAAGAAATAGTCACTGATATTAGACTAAGAGGGAAGCCAGCTAATATAATTATTAAATTGAACATGGCAAAGGCTTATGATAAGGTTTTCTGGGAGTTTCTTTTGCATGTGCTAAGGCAAATGGGATTTCCTGAGCATTTCATCAACATAGTTTCAAGGTTGCTATCCAACAATTATTATTTAGTGCTGATGAATGGGCGGGCTTCAGGTTTTTTCAAGTTTACAATAAGAGTGAAGCAAGGGTTCCACTGGCTCCAGCATTGGTCATTCTCTCAACTGCGGTAATGATCTAGAACAAGTTGTTGGAGGAAAAATGGTACATTGAATATGGTATGCCTAAGTGGAGTGATTCTTTGAATCATCTAGCATATGCTGATATACTTTCATCTTTTCTTCTGTAGATTCAAAATCCTTAAAAAAAGGTGATGAAGATCTTGTGTAAATATGAACAGGTTTCAAGACCATTGATCAACATCTCCAAAAGTTTCTATTGTATGCATGATAAGGTGGCTGGGTCATAGCTTCAAATAGTGGGGGAGATCATTGGATTCAATAGGGAGAATTCCCATTTACTTATCTTGGGTGTCTGTATTTTATGCAAGGAAAGGGAAAGAATATTATAATGGTTTGATAAAAAATGTGCAGTCCAAATTGCAGTTACAGAAATGAAGTTATTGTCTTATGGTGGTAAGGCTACTTTGATATCTAGTGTGCTTCAAAGTATACCAATACACCTATTGTCAGTACTTAAGCTACCAAATAATTTTATAATATATTTTCACAAAATTTTTGCAAGGCATTTCGGGACTATGAAGGAGTAAAGAAGAAGCAAGCACTGTTCATCTAGACATAAGTTATGTCTTCTAACTGAAGAGGATGGACTAGGGTTTAGCTCTTTGTTTGATGTTCCAGGGCCCTATTTCTAAAGCTATGGTTGAAGTTTAGAACTACCAAGACACTATGGTCTAACAACATGTGGAACAAATATTATATGAAGGAGTTACCAATAGTGGTACAATTTTGAAGGGGCTCATATGTATAGAGGAAGATGCTGCAGGCTAGACAGGATATTGAGCATGAAATATGGTGGGAAATGAAGAGTGATACAACTAGTATGTGGCATGAAAATAGGACAGGAATATGAGCTATTTATCATGTCATTCTAAAGGATTGTCACATTAATGAAGAGCTAGAAGAGGTGTTACAATTGAGACACCCGGCAGGCTGGAATGACGCAACTTCCTAGCAGAAATAGTTGAACGCCTAAAGGAAAATGTAAAATTTGTAGGTAGTGAGGATTATTGGGATACACCATGGTGGATGCCTAAAACTTCTGGCAAATTCACTTGAGTAGTTGTTGGCACATCCTAAGTCATAGGGCCAATCCAAATAAAAAGTACAAGAGTATGTGGCATAATGGATTGTCTTTTAAGAATCCTTCTTCCTTTGGAAGTTGTAGAGATACAAACTACCTACTGCTAAGAGTTAGAGGAAAATAGGGCATTTAGGACCCACGAGATGTTATAGCTGCCTGCAGCCACAATAGGAGACTATTTGAATCTTTTAATCCATAATTGCTACTAGGCTATAGAAAGTATACTTAGCAACTTTAGGAATAGAAGCCTCGAAGCTTCATCGGGTTATTAGATCATGGTCGAATGCAGATTATTACTCAAAATTAAGGCTATTGTATCAAGCAGCTCCCGCTGCTATTACGTGGGAGCTGTGGAAGAGAAGGAACACAACACAACATGGAGGAGGTTTGTTTTAATAAGTTGGTGCATGAGGTAAATAGAACACGCCACTACCTAGCTAGAGTGAGGTATCCATGGATGACCTGTATCCCTTTCTTATTTTCCCAACTGTTGTAGTTCTTGGAGGGATATCGACCATTGATTGTGACTAAAAGAATAACATGGCAACTTCCTCATAATGGATGGTATAAACGTAATACTGATGGGGCTTCAAGGGATAATCCTGGACCTAGTTCATATGAATATTTCTTGAGAAACTGTGTAGGGGATTTGATATTAGCAAAAACTATGGAGATAGGGTAAACAACTAACATTAGGGCTGAGGCAAAAGAAATTGTGGAAGGATTGGCATGCTGTGTGAAAAAAGAGTTACATCCTCTCATTTTAGAGACAGATTCCTTGGTGATGAAGAAGATTATAGATAGATAATGGGATCCTCCTTGGTGCATTGTGACATAGGTGAGGAAGATTAAAGAGATGAAAGATCACTTCAATGTGATTTTTCGACATGTACTAAGAGAGGGCAAAAAAGTTGCAAATTTTCTCGATAACCGTGTGTTCTTTTTTGAAGGTACAATCATATTTGCCCTCTTTATTGAGCTTCCACGTACAGGCAGGAGATTGATCAATATGGACAAGACATAAACACTCAAACTTAGGGTTAGGGTTGTGTAAAGTAAGGCACCTGATTAATGATGTCTCATTTGTGTATACATATTGCTTATACTAGCTCGGGCTATGCCCTACTTACTCATGGATGGTTAGAACACTTTTCGGTGGTATAAGCATAGATCCATGCTTATTCTAGTGGAGGTTTGATTGTTCATGAAGTGTTTAGGGCATGTGAACTATTCTTGCATGTGTCCAATTCATAGTACTCCTGTAGAGAGTTGAATCTTCACAATCTGCCTTAGTACTCAGGATATAAATGTGTCTAGATTGAAAAGTATACTAGAAGTTGATTCCCTCAGGATCACAAGGTGACGTTCATATTCTACACATTGTGACATTCAGAACTCAAGGGGAAGGCAACATCAAATAGATGAAGGATACGAATATTACCGCTGGACCACATACGTGCATTGATATTTGGGAGCTTCATTAGCTTAGTTGATGTTTAGAGATTCACACTTGTTGTGGTCTTTGGTTTGGATACCTCGGAGCCTTGTGAGAGCTTTTATTGAGGTGCTACTATATGGTTTCATCCCTTGGCTTTTGGATGCACTAACATCATGGACCATTTGAAGCTATCTACTTCATCAGCTAGTATTATAGTCAGCTTAGAGTCTCTTGGTTCTCTAAGTTAGTTTATAATTTTGTATCAATTCCTAGTTATACCTATTGTCGCATTGTAAAGGCTTGGATTCATTTTTGTTTAGCCTTAAATATATATATATATATATATATATATATTAATTACTAGTATATTTTCTTTTTAAAAAAAATATGGTTTGAGGGAATTTACTAAAAATTGACTTATATATTTCGTGCTGCGGGTTTGAGGGTAACATATATGCAAAGTGATGAGCATATATACGAGTACCGATGTTTATGCATGCGCAGGTAGTTATTAGGATTTTATGCCTTATTTGGTATGTGCTTCATATGTTATACTTGATTTACAGGCGTCATGACTCTATGTGCATCTTCACATGCTAGTGTCATGTTATAGGCATATCTCATATGCTAGGTTAATATGATATTATATTGAATGCTATGACTAGTTGTTATATGACTATTTTAGCATCTTATTCTTGCTAGAATAATATTATTGGTATTCTTCAGATGCTAGTTTAACATTATGAGTTTTATATATTTGCTTTACATAGTAGACTTGTTTAGTCATACATTGTTTCTTATATACACCTTTTTAGTCTATATATATACACATACACTTGTTCACATTGCTTATTTGAGACTGTTCTGAGCTGTTGAGCTGTTGGGTGTGTGGATTCACGTTCCTTTTTTGAGGTATCAATTTGCGGGTGTAAATTCACATTCCTTTATTTAGATATCAGTGTGGGCCTGTGGATTCATGTTCCTATTTTGAGGTATCGGTTTGGGCATATCTTCACATGTTCCTGTTGAAGTATCAGTTTGGGCTTTTCATATCATGTTCCTATTGGGCGTGTTGGTCACGTTCCTATTTTGCGTGCGAATAAGAATCTATCCCTCTAGAGTTTCCCTCCTATGTTTCTCTCTTGCCGGAGTATGCTCATGTTTTGAGATTAATGAGTTTCCTGATTTGATTATGATATTGATTGATGAGTTTGAGCATAAAGATGAAAGCTTTATTATTTTTAAATGAGTCGTTTATGCTTATTCATGCATTCTTACATATTTTATTAATTCATATCATCTATATATATTTTTTTGATGCACTTTATACATGCATTGAACTTGTTAGCACGTTGTTGGAATTTTGGAAGTGTTTGTTTGTTATAAAGGTTGAGTCTTTGCCATGCGTAGATATTCTAGACTCATGTAGGACCATTCGTATAAATATTGCTTGATATATTTTTTATTTATATGCGAATTTAGTGCATTGGTATATGTTTTTGATCATGTTACTTGAGAAATCATGCTAGTATATTCTACTTTGACAGTGCAATTTATTGTTCATATTTACTACTTCTTGGTTGTCTCTTTGTTACTGTATATATTTATGAACTCTACAGGTTATGAGAAGTGAGTATCATTTGTCAAAACCTCGCCACTACTTCGTTGGGGTTAGACTAGATACTTACTGAGTACACGTGAATTTTCGTACTCATACTACACTTCTGTATATTTTTATGCAGTCTATTCCTGATACTAGTAGGACCCGGGAGATAGTGTTGGGCAAAAACTTGTAGACTTTAGGTGAGTTTGCCTTGCTTGGATTAGCAGCTTTAGAGCCACCTTGTCTCTTGTCTAGATATTACTATTGTATTCATTCAAATAATAATTATATTATATCATAGAAAGTTGATTGGCTATTCAGCTATAGTTGCTCACTATGTCGTACTACCAGTTCTAGGGTGTTTATCGTATTCATGATCCTCTATTAGATTCATTTATAATATTTCACGAGACTTAGTACCTTTTATCTTGTTTCTTAATTTGATATGTTTCTTGGTTCATCTAGCCGGTAGTGTTAGGTGCCATCATGACCATAATAGAATTTAGGTTGCGACAAAATAGTATCAAAGCCCTAGGTTCGTAGGTTCCATGAGTCAAAACAAATATCTAGTAGAGTCTTGCGAATCGGTATGATAACGCCCATACTTATCTTCAAGAGTCTACATAGCATCTAGGAAAGTTCTTTTTCTTTCTTTACTTGTTGTGCAACTTTGTTTCAGCTTGAAGTCTAAATTTTTTGTTTTCTTCTATTTGTTCGTATGTGATATGGAGAACACGCTATCAGTTGGGCACCGACGGCTTATGATGTTGTCGCGGATAAGGTAAGAGATATTTTTCTCTGTTATGGATAATAGGCAAGTCTAAACGATATGTGCCCAGGTACAGACTGTAGCTTTGTCTTAGGAGACTTAGTTCAGTGATCATGTGATTCAGGACTCTTCAATCTTGTAGTGCCCCTAGAAGTGGGAGTGACAGTACAATAAGCTATAAGATACCTAAGGTTTCAAATTTGGTTGCTTGAGAATCGAGCGGGTGCCTCCACAACATTCAGGATAATGCAGGATAGTGTTGCAGAAATGGATTAGTTAGCAAGATGGTTATGTAATAAGTGTACTGTGTCTAAGGACTACACTTAAAAAAGTTTGAATATAATGAGAAGGATTTCCTTTAAATGCAAAGGAAATATGGATGCCTAATCATTACAAAGTACAGTATGTCTTAAGAGATGGATGTATCTATAGACCTTTCAGTTGTTCATTAGTGGGATCGAACAGATTCTTACATCTTATTGATGAGTATAGATTCGGGAGGATCAACTGATTATATAAAGGTTGTAACCATGGTTAGGTCACAAAAAGATGCTGAATTAAGGCTAAACATGTGGGTTAACTCCTTTGAGGAGGTTTGAGGTTGTATGACTTCTTATAAGGTTCTTATGAAGGATGTTCTTTCAATCTAGTGCAATAGATGTACTACAATGAGAATTTGTATAGCTTGACAAAGATGACACGACTATCGTAAGGATAAGTGTGTATCTGATGGATGATTTGAAGTGTGTTATGATTAGTATCACATGAGCTAGTAAGAAATTAAGCTAAGCGTCGGTGAGATGACAAGGTGGATGAGTGAGAATAAGTTTTGCTAGATTCCCATGATGTCTTTATGACTTCAAGCCAAATGGGGGAGCCTAATTGATAATCGTATTTGATGGAAATGTGTTCTTATAGTTACTTGACTAACATATACTTGTGGATTAGTTATGACTTGAGAAGGGTGACATAAAGTATGACTTAGGTAAGGAATTTGATGAATGTGTGATGTACTACACCTTATTGATATATCGAGATTGTTGGACGACTTAGGTTTGATATTCTTTGTTGATACAATATGCAATGAGAAAATATTCACTCAGTATTCTAGGCAAGGTTATTACAATTTATGGATGTAATGTGCAAGTAAGTCACAAGTTATTCGACACGTTTGGTTATGTATTAGAAAATTTGAGTATAGTGGTTGGTTCTCAAAATGGATTTGGTGATTATCAAGTTTCATGATGTGTTACATAAGGATCTACCAGATGTTTCAGTTGTTGAGAATTTGAGCTTGGCATGAAATCGTGTCGGGAAATTGGAGAGGTGAAATGAACAATTCCGATTTTGTTGGACTCTTTAGAGCCAATATCTTGATTTGAGGTACTATCGTGTCTGAGATGGTGATAGATAGGCCTATGGATAGTGTGATGGTTTAGTTTCGTATTGCAATCACTTACAATGAGTTATGATTGAAGACCATAGTATTTTTGGAAGATCAGTGATGTCTTGAAAGGGGATCAAAAGTAGTTTAAAAGAAGATGAATCTGTATAGTTATGGCTTGGACTAGTATTGAAACACTTTGGTATAATTAGGTGTCATGGACACCTTGTGTGAAGACTTTCGGGTTTGACAACCTATACGACTTGGTTGGCGTAGAAAGGTTCAATTTAATAGCTTGATTAGGCATAAGTGAGTCTCTAAGAGCTTGAGATAGTTTTAACCATGACTTGAAGTTAATGTTGCCTGCAATCTTGGAGAATTTGTCACATGTTTGTGTTGTCTCATGAGTTGAGATAAGTTGTATGCTTCTAAATATTGAAGTGCTTTGAGAAGAATTATCTTACTTATGATTCACGGTGGATAGCAGAGTGCTTATACTTAAGATATAGTGTTATTTTTGATATAGTGAACCATGTGAGATTGGGATTGAATGGTAAAGGTTGAAATTCATCTTCGGGAAAAAGATCTAGAATCAAGGACATTACGAATAATTTAGTTGATTAAAATCATGATAGTACTATCTTGTATCACCTGAGATGGGTATGAATTGTAGAAAACGCATTGTGAATGAATTCACAGATGATTCAACTAAGCGCTATAGAAATTATGCGGCTAATAACTATTAAGATCCAAATTTCGCTACTTGACATTGCAATATTGATGAAAATGTGCTTTATGAGGTGCATATATATATATATAACGTCAAAATCATTTGAATGGACAAGTTAAAGTTTATTGGTATGATGAATCTTGCATTCTTCATGTTTGGGATCATAGTTATAGAGACAAAAGTATCTTTGTTGTTGTGGATAGTAAAAGTGTGTTAATGTCTAGATTGATGGTTTGGGGTACCTGATACAGGTAACTTGAGGAAGTTGATGTTTGACAAGACACATGGTCCGCTGTATTCTAAGTGGGCAACATATGCTTAAGTGTAGTAGAACATAGGTCTTTTGATTGAAAAGTATGGTTCAAGAGGATATAGGCGTTCTTTGTTTATTTTAGAATAGTGTTCAGGGATAAGGACTTCCTAGATTTACAAGTTTGAGTATCCGATTTATTTGGGTTCCACAAGGTTGTATCAGGTCACTCGTAACTTATGCGAATGAAGAAGCATGAAGGGAAGGTTACAAGATGTAGATTCTTGATAATTGAGTCGATAATGGGTTGTATATATATCTATAATTGAGACTACTGATTTAGAGATTACTTGAACATCTATGAGTGAAAGTTTGAACAAGTCAGTATGATCTTATTAAATACTTATTATCTACTTTTGAAAGAATTTGGGATCAGTTTGTTTAACTAAAGGTATGCCATTTTGACATCTTATTATATGTCGGGTCAGATTTGCTTATACGGCACAAGTGATTATATGGATATATCATCTGGAATACTTTTGGTTGCATGAGATATTTGTTTCTATCATATTTGAGAAGAGTGGAAGTCTACCTTGTGATTATGGAAATTATTCTAGGTGTTTTTAGGTACACGAGCTGAGTTGAATTGGTTTGCTAGACCACAACTTGATGGACAATTCAAGTGAGTTATATAGATACTCAGAGACTTGTTAAGAGTATATTCCATTTTCTCAGAAGGTCATCAAGGATGATTGATCATTTTCTACGGACTTACCACATTTGGGTAATTACTAATATAATGCACAAGCTATTCTGTTAGAGGATTTATGCAGAACTTAGTGTTTTTTATTGCTTGATTAGCTTGCATTTGATGATACGAAGCTAACCAAACTTGTAATGAGTATAATCGGAGTTGGATAAGGTTGATTTGGAACAAAATACTTTAAGGAGAGTACTAATAGAGCAAAAGTTCTTCTCGGACGAGAAAAGTCCATGATTTAGAGTCATGGTCTATGGTCATATGTTTCTAAGTGTTTTTGTTATCATTAGAAGTGCTAGAAATATGCGGAAGAAAGATAATTTGAGATTTAGACATCTAACTAGTTCAGATTTTATAACAAATTATTATCATGGACCAGCAGTGTCACCTTGATTATAGAGGTATGTGGCATATCATGAGGTCATGTTTTGGAAGTGTGTTTATGACTCGGTACAGGTTACTTGAATTGAGGCAGTGAATATAATTGAGAATAGGACTTCAAGGAAGATCCAAGTATTACAACTGGATTGATGGGCTTATAAGCGAAGGAAAAAGGAAGGAATCTTTAGCTGAATTGTGCTAAAGGTAAAATCTATATGGTGGTAGTATGAAATCACTAGCGGAAGGGTGTATAATGAGTTTATACAGTTGTTCAACGGTTTTTGGATGATTCTTGGCACGTTCGAGGATGAATGTACATTTAAGAAGGGGAGAATATAATAGCGCAGCCAGTCTTTTTGAGTCCTAGTATCCTGTTTTATGATTTGAGACATTGAGTAGGTTCATATGGTATTTTATGACTTGCATCTATGGTTGGTTTGGGTCCCGAGAGGTTCAAGAATGATTTGGAAGATTTAGTTCCTACCTAAGGGCCTTAAGTTAATAGAGTTGATCAAATTCAATATTTTACGGACTTAGAATCATAATTTGTAACTTCCTATAGGTTCGTATGATGATTTTAAATTTATAAATATGTAACGACATGGCCGGTAATTTTGATTATTTTAGCTTTGTTTCCCCTATTTGACGTTTTACGTATGTATACTTATGATTATATGACTTGCGGGGATGGTTGGTTTAGGTTCGGAGAGGATTGGATTGAATTGGGACACTTAGTCCCTTGGTTGAATGCTTGAGTTGTAAGAGTTGACTTGAGTTTGAATTTTGTGTAGATGACTCCGGAATGGTGTTTTGATGGTTCTAATAGCTTCATATGGTGACTTGGACTTAGGCGTATGTTCGAATTTGGATTTGGAGGTTCCTAAGTCATTTTGGCTAGAATTGGCAAAAGTTAGAAGGTTAAAGGTTTGGAAGGGTGATAGGTTTGATTGAGAGTTGACATTATTGATATCGGGTTCGGATTTTTGTTCCAGGAGTTGGAATAGGTCCATTGTGTTGTTTGGGACTTGCACGCAAAATTTGAGGTCATTTTGAGTTGATTTGATATGGTTCGCCACGAGAATTGGAAGTTGAAAGTTAATTTGTTCCATATGCTTGAATTGAGGTGGGATTCATGGTTTTGATATTGTTTGGTGTGGTTTGGGTCCTCAAGTATGTCTGTGTTATGTTTCGAGATTGGTTGGTGTGTTTTGACGGGGTCCCAAGGGCCTCGGGTGTGTTTCGGATTGATTTCGGATCATTTTGGACTATGTTGCATTGCTGAATGTTTCTAATTTCTAGTGCGTTCGCACCTATGAAGGAAGGACCGCGGGTGCGAGTTCGCAAATGTGTACCTGGTCCAGGAGAAGCGAAGATGGGCTGAGGAAGCAAGAACCGCAAAAACAGAATCATGGGCGCATATGCGCTTTGATGAAGGCGCAGAATTGCGACCGTAGATGCGACTGGTGTGACCGCAGAAGTGGAAGGTCTGGGAATTGAGGTTGGACTGCAGATGCGGGCCTCTGTCCGTAGAAGCGAAGCCACAAATGCGTTCAAGAATACGTAAATGCAGTTTAGCTGCACAGAATATTAATTTGAAGGGTTTGGTCATTTTCTCATTTCTGAAGTTGTGGAGCTCAGCTTAAGTGCTATTTTCGGAGGGCTTTTAATCATAATTGAAGGGGCAAGTAATCTTTACTTGATCTTGGTGTTAGATATTGATTACTCGTAGATTATTACACCAAATTTATATGAATTAAAGGTGAGATTTGGGGGTTTTCGGACTATGATTTTGGAGAGTGAGATTTGATGATTTGAGGGTTGAATTTGAGGTTTGAATTGGATGAAACACACATATTTAGACTTGTATCGAAATGGATGTTCGAAATTTGTGAGTTTTGTCGGGTTCCAGGGTGTAGACTCGGGTTGACGTTTTTGGGTTGACTTGCATAATTGATTCAAGATCTTAGCTTTATCATTTGGAATTGTTTTTTATGGCTTTTATTGATGATATTAAGTTATTTTGACTAGATTATAGCCGTCCGAAGGTTGATTCATCTGGGAAGGAATTCTTGAAGTACTGATTTAGCTTGCTTGAGGTAAGCATCTTATCTAAACATGGTTAAGGCACCAGTTGCTTGAGTTATTTATAATAGCTGCGTGCTATGGGTGGCGCACATGTGTGGGGTTGAGCTCATGTGCGTGTAGCGGGGTATTTTTCATGCTCTGGGTAGTGTTTAGGCTATGATATGCCTTGGATTGATTGCTAATCTTCATGTTGTGATGGTTCTTATATTTGTACCCATGTTGTGCGCAATTTGAGCCATGGTTAACGTTATATAGAGGTTAATTTCCTGATTGAACTTGATAATTGCTACTTTCGTGATGTATTTTCCTGATTTGAGCTATGATAGCACATGCATACACTTTAACATGTCACTTATACTGGTCCAGGAAATGAAATTTGATGTTTATTGATCATGTACATGTATTCTTGTATATCTGCTTTCTGTGTGATATGGATTGGACCAGTAGCACGTGACCACGTCTTACGGATTGTGATATTGAGCATGTGACCGCGCCCGGCGGATTGTGATATTGAGCCTCTGACCACGCCGGGTGGATTATGATATTGAGCTTGTGAGCACTCGGGGCTGATTGTGATATTGAGCCTATGACCACGCTGGGCAGAATATGATACTGAGCACGTGAGTTGTCCGTGCAACATGTGATTTGTCCGTGCAATTGATATTTTTATCACATTAGTTGTCTGTGCATCACGTGAGTTGTTCGTGTAGCGTGTGAATATGGATGCATTCCTCTAGGGTCACCCTCTGATGCTCCTTCTTGGTAGTGTATACACGGTTGAGAAAGTTGATCAGTGGTTAGGTACGGTTATTTAGATTATGAGGAAACGCTGGCAAATGTTTGATTTGGTTATTGCATCTTATCTTTACTTGCAATTTCCTTGGTTGTTTACCTGATTTGTTTGCATATCTTCTTTATATGCTGGATTATTAACTGAGCAGAGTACGTTACATTATTGTGAGCACCAAGGTTGTTTCTATCTGTGATTCATGACATGATCATATTATTGTTCTATACTTGTTGGAATTATGAACTGTACAGGTGATTAGCGAGTATCATTTATAACTCTTGATTCTATTACCTCACCGAGGTTAGTTATGATACTTGCTGAGTACATGGGTCGGTCGTACTCATACTACACTCTGTACTTAATTGTGCAGCACGTATTGGACCGAGCCACCTATAGCTAAGGCTTGTTGCTGAGTTATCTTTGGAGAGACGAGGTAGAGTTGCATCTTGACCGTAGTCTTGGCATCTCTTTTCATTTTGTATTGTTGTCTTTCATTCCAATATTATTTTTATTATTTCGCGTTTCAGACTTGTATTTCCATTTTAGAGCTCATGACTTTGTATTTACAAATTCTGGGGGATTTATTATGTATCGACACTATTATGTTATGTTGCTGGCTTTAGATTTGTAATCTTTTTGTCATTTCTGTTATTATGGTTCCTTATTGTTATGTTCGGCTTGCCTAGCAAGTGTATTAGGCGCTATCATGACTGGTTGGTGATTTTGGATCGTGACAAGTTGGTATCAAAGCCCTAGGTTCATATGTTTTACGGGTCATGAGCAAGTTTAGTAGAGTCTTGTGAATCAGTATGAAGATGTATGTACTTATCTTCGAGAAGCTACAAAACTGTTAGGAAAAACTTCACTTTCATGCATTCTTGTTATGAAGATTTGTTATTTTTGATGTTTGAACCTTTACTCCTCTATTCTCTCAAAGATGGTGAGGACACGTTCAGTTGGATTGGGCGGGCATGTGTCAGTACCACTAGTTAGTGCCGCGAGAGAATGGGACCGAGGTAAAGTCTTAGGTGGGGCTTGCGCTACAGCTAGAGCAGCACATGTGGAGCCACCAGTCGCTCCAATGGAGGAGTAGGTTCCGAATACTGTTGAGCCGGTGGAACCAGCTCAAACAGTACCTATTGCTATACCTGGTCTTTAGGAGGCCATGGCTCAGATCTTGAGCATGTGCACAATCTTGGATCAAGTAGGTATGATACCAGTTGCACCAGTTACCTCACAGGCTGGGGGAGGAGCCTAGACTCCCGTCACCCATACGCCGGATCAGCTAGCTCAGGGTTATCTGACACCAGGGATGTTACTGGTTCAGCCAGTTATTGCTGCTCAAGCAAAGTTTGATCCATCGATGACTGATGAGGATCAAAAGAGGTCTGAGCGATTCAAGAGGCTTGATCCTCCCGAGTTCAGTGGAAGAGAGTCAGAGGATGCTTAGAGTTTTCTAGATCAGTGTGATCGGATTCTTCTCACAGCGAGTATTGTGGTTATCATTGGAGTCGCCTTTACCACTTTTCATCTGATAGGGGCAGCCTACGGATGGTGGCAGACCTATGATTCAGGCAAGCTAGTTGGCGCAGCACCACTTATATGGCATCAATTCTCAGTTATCTTCTTAGAGAAGTTTGTCCTACAAACTCGTGGAGAGGAGTTGCGTTGGGAGTTTAAGCAGCTATGCCAGGGAGATATGACTGTGACCCAATACGAGATGAGATTCGCATATTTGGCACGTCATGCAGTATGGTTGGTTCCCACTGTGAGGGAGAAGGTCAGGTGGTTCATTGATGGCCTCAACAATGGACTATTTTACAGTTTTGCTCGAGAGGTCGAGACGGATGTTAGGTTTGACCAGGTGGTTGAGAATGCTATGCGGTTGGATAATGTTCACAGACTTGGGCGAGAGGAGCAGGAGGCCTAGAGACCCTGTGGTTTGGGAGGTTTTGGTGGTGCCTCTTTTGGAGGCCAGTCACATTACAACACAGGTCGTCCTTTTAGGCCCACTCAAGCAGCTTGTCAGATTCCTTGTGGTTCATCAGTTATCCACAGCTCATACATTGCTCGACCAGTTTAGTCATTTTTCAGTGTGATGCCAACACAGATTTCTTACAGTGCTTCATTTAATCAGGTTTCCATAAGCAGTTATTCGGGTAATCAAGGTCAGCAGCTTCGTCAGAGGAATAGTTGTTTCAAGAATAGAGACTTGAGTCATCTCAAGAGGGATTTCCCC
Organism: Nicotiana obtusifolia; assembly: GCA_002018475.1. Classification (NCBI taxonomy): domain Eukaryota; kingdom Viridiplantae; phylum Streptophyta; class Magnoliopsida; order Solanales; family Solanaceae; genus Nicotiana; species Nicotiana obtusifolia. Next base: position 163,092 of record MCJB01005969.1, on the reverse strand, counting down.
ATACTTCTGAGTAGAGTCCCATAGCAGGTTCACAACCTATGATTCAGCACCAGCAGCTACACCACTCGTACAACAAGCTAGGGGTGGGGCTCAGTCAGTTTGAGTCACCCTAGAGGGGGAGATTGGTCAGGCGGTGGTCAGGCACATTGCTATGCATTTCTCGCCAGCCCAAAGGCAGTTGCTTCCGATGTCGTGATCACATGTATTATTTCAGTGTGCCACAAGGATGCTTCAGTGTTATTTGACCATGGCGCCACTTACTCTTATTTGTCATCCTATTTCGCTCATTACTTGGATATGCCTCGTGATTCATTAGATATGCATGTTCATGTGTCTATATCGATGGGTGATTCTATTATGGTGGATCGTGAATATCGATCATGTGGTTACCATTGGGGGTTATGAGACTAGAGGAGATCTTTTATTGCTCAATATGTTTGATTTTGAGGTAATTTTGGGTATGGATTGGCTATCTCCGTACCATGTTATCCTTGATTGTCATGCTAAGACTGTGATGTTGGCGATGCCGGGGTTGCCTAGGTTTTGGAGAGGTTATGTTGGTCACCCTCCCAGTAGAGTGACTTCATATTCGAAGGCTCAACAGATGGTTGAGAAAGGATGTTTGCGTATTTGGCCTTTGTGAGGGATGTTAGTGTTGATACTCCTACTATTGAGTTAGTTCGATTAGTTAGGGAGTTACCAGATATGTTTCCTGCAAACCTATTGGGCATGCCACCCGACAGGGATATTGACTTTGGTAATGACTTAGTTTTGGGCACGCAACCCATCTCTATTCCACCGTATCACATGGCACCAGTAAAGTTGAAGGAGTTGAAGGAGCAGTTATAGGAATTGCTTGATAAGGGTTTTATTAGGCCTAGTGTGTCATCTTGGGGTGCACCAGTACTATTTGTGAAGAATAAAGATGGTTCGCTAAGGATATATATTGACAACAGACAGTTGAATAAGGTTACTATCAAGAATAAGTACCCATTACCACGTATTTCTGATTTGTTTGATCAGCTTTAGGGTGCTAGGATATTCTCGAAGATTATGACCCGTTATGGTGAACATGTGTTTCTGGTGATGTCTTTTGGGCTGACCAATGCCCCAGTAGCTTTTATGCACTTGATGAACAGCATATTTCAATCCTATCTTGATTCTATCATCATAGTTTTTATTGATGATATATTGATGTATTCTCGCAGCCGAAAGGATCATGAGAAACATTTGAGGATCGTGCTCCAGACATTGAGGGATAATAAGTAATATGCTAAATTCTCCAAGTGCGAGTTTTGTTTAGACTCGGTGACATTCTTGGGCCACGTGGTGTCTAGTGAGGGGATTAAGGTGGATTCGGAAAACATTGAGGCAGTTTAGGGTTGGCTAGACCGTCTGGTGCTATTGAGATCTGGAGTTTCCTTAGGTTGGCTGGGTATTATCAACATTTTGTGGAGGGGTTTTCATCTATAAAGTTCCCATTTACTATATTGACGCAGAAGGTTGCTCCATTCAGGTGGTTTGATGAGTATAAGGAGAGATTTTAGAAGCTCAAGGCTGCCTTGACTACAGCTCCAATTCTGGTTTTGCCATACGGGGGATTGTCAGGTTCTTATGGGTGCGTCAACTAGAAATTGGTTGGAATTGGAAGTAACGCTTTGGGATTGGGTTCTTATATAGTCTACTATGATGCTTCACAGATTGGAACTGGATGTGTGTTGATGCAGGAGGATACAGTGAATGCTTGCGCTTCGCCTCAGTTGAAGCCCCATGTGAAGAACTACCCAGTGCATAATTTGAAGTTGGCAGTCATTGTTCACGCGCTCAAAATTTGGAGGCGTTCTTTTTACGGCGTGTTTTATAAGGTGTTCACAGATAACTGAACTCTCCAGCACTTATTCAAGCAAAAGGATATGAACTTAAGCAACAGAGGTGGTTAGAGCTACTAATGGACTATGATATCACTATTCTTTATCATCTGAGGAAGGCCAATGTGGTGGCCGATGTGAATAGGACGGGTGAGAGCATGGGAGTCTTGCTTGTATTATAGTTGGGAAGAGACCGTTTGCATTGGATGTTCAGGCTTTGGCCAATCAGTTTGTGAGGTTGGATATTTCGGAGCCTAGCAGGGTTCTTGCGTGTGTTGTATCACGTTTGTCCTTGTTTGAGTGCATCAAGGTGCATCAATATAATGATCCCCACTTTCTTGTCATAAGGGACACCGTGCAACATAGTGATGCTAAGGAGGTGACCATTGGAGATGATGGGGTATTGAGGCTTCAAGGGCGGATCTGAGTTACAAATGTGGATGGGTTAATAGAGTTGATTCTTGAGAAGGCCCATAGTTCGTGGTATTCCATTCATCCAGGGGACGCGAAGATGTACCATGATTTTAGGCAACACTATTGGTGACGGAGGATGAAGAAGGATATTATAGTGTATGTTGCTCGGTGTTTGAACTGTCAGTAGGTGAAGTATGAGCATCAGAAACCCGGTGGTTTGCTTCAGAGGCTTGATATTTCGGAGTAGAAGTGGGAGCGTATCACTATGGATTTTGTAGTTGAGCTTCCACGGACCTTGAGGAGATTCGATACAGTGTGGGCCATTGTGGACAGACTGAACAAGTCTACACACTTTATTGAAGTCATGACTACCTACTTTTCAGAGCAGCTGGCTCGGATTTATATACGGGAGATTGTTTTCCTTAATGGTGTGCGTGTCTATTATCTCGGATCGTGGCACACAGTTTACATCGCATTTTTGGAGAACAGTGCAGTGTAAGTTGGAGACACAAGTTGAGCTGAGTACGACATTTCATCCCTAGACGGACGGGTAGTTCGAGCGCACTATATAGATTTTGGAGGACATGTTACGAGCATGTATCATTGATTTCAGAGGATTATGAGATCAGTTTCTACCATTAGCATAGTTTGCCTATAACAACAGCTATCAATCGAGTATCTAGATGGCTCCGTATGATGCCTTACACAGGAGCAATGTCGTTCTCCGGTTGGTTGGTTTGAGCCTGGAGAGGCTAGGTTGTTGGGCACTGATTTGGTCTGTGATGCTTTGGAGAAGGTGAAGTTGGTTCAGGAAGGCTCGTGATGTTGCATATATGGTGGGTGAGAAGGTTCTACTTAGAGTTTTGCCCATGAAGGGTGTGACCTAGGTATATTGGTCCTTTTGAGGTGCTTGAGAGAGTGGGAGAGGTGACCTACAGACTTACATTGACACCTAGTCTATCAGGAGTTCAACCAATGTTTCCTATTTCCATGATTTGGAGGTATTATGGGGATCCGCCACATATTTTGGACTTCAGCACAGTGTAGTTAGATGAGGATTTGACTTATGGTGTGGAATCGGCGGTCATTTTAGATCGGCAGGTTCGAAAGTTATGGTCGTTGAATATAGCATCGGTGAAGATTTAGTGGAGAGAATTGCCAATCGAGGAGGATACTTCGGAGATGGAGCAGGAGATGCGGAGCAGATATCCTCACCATTTATAAGACTTTAAGTATGATTCTAGACTCATTCGAGGATGAACATTTAATTAGGAGGGGGAGAATAAAAAGACCCGACCGGTCATTTTGAGTATTTTAGCCCCTTTTACCCTATTTGATGCTTTACATATGTATACTTATGGTTATATGACTTGCGAGGATGGTTGGTTTGGGTTTGGGATGTTTTGCATTTAATTGGGACACTTAGTTCTTTGGTATAAATGCTTAAGTTGTAAGAGCTGACCGGAGTTTGACTTTTGTGTAGACGACTCTTGAATGGTGTGTTTATTGTTCCAATAGCTTCGTATTGTGATTTTGGACTTAGGTGTATGTCAGGATTTGGATTTGGAGGTTGCTAGGTAATTTTAGCTTGAATTGGCAAAAGTTGGAAGGTTGAAAGTTTGGAAGGTTGATAGGTTTAACCCAGAGTTGACTTGGTGAATATCCGATTTGTATTTTTATTCTAGTTGTTTGAGTAGGTCCATTGTGTCGTTTGGGACTTGCACGTAAAATTTGAAGTTATTCCGAGTTTATCAGATTAGTTCGGCACGAGAATTGGAAGTTGAACGTTCATTACTGTAGGATTGAATTGAGGAGTGATTCGTGATTTTGATGTTGTTTGGCGTGATTTGGGGCCTCGAGTAGGTTCGTTTTATGTTTCAGGATTGGTTGGTGAGTTTGGACAAGGTTCCTGGGGCCTCGGGTGTGCTTCGGATTGATTTCAGATCATTTTGCACTATGTTATATTGCTGAAGGTATCTGATATCTGTTGTGTTTGCACCTACGAAGGAAGGGATGCAGGTGAAAGTCCATAAATGCGGACATGGGGCCGCAGAAGCGAAGCTAGGCTGAGGAGGAAAGAATCGCAAAAGTCGAATCATAGGTGCAGATGCAAAAGCGCATCTGCGATGATGAATGCGACTGGGTGACCGCAGAAGCCGAAGGTGTAGGAATTGAGGTTTGGACCATAGATTTGGGCCTCTATCCGCAGAAGCAGAGCCGCAGATGCGATCAAGTAACCACATATGCAGTTTATCTAGGCAGAATATTAATTCGAAGGGTTTGGTCATTTTCTCATTTTTGAAGTTGTGGAGCCAGCTAGGGGTGATTTCTGGAGGGATTTTCATCACAATTGAAGGGGTAAGAAATCCTTATTTGATCTTGGTGTTAGATATTGATTACCCATATACTATTACACCTAATTTATATGAATTAAATGTGGAATTTTGTAACGACTTGACCGATCGTTTTGAGATCTAGCATGTTGATCAGTGGTTCGTGACCTTGAGTAGCTTCACTATATGTATTATTATTTGCACATGTATTTGGTTTTGATTTTCGAGAAGTTCAGAGTTTATCTGGAAGAATAATTCTCAATTCGGAAGTTTTAATATGGAAGAGTTGACCAACGTTTGACTTTTGAGTAAATGACTCGGGAATCGGGATTTGAAGGTTCCTATAGGTTTGCAAGGTGATTTTGGACTTGGGCGCATGTTCGGGTTAGGTATCAGATAGTCTAGGAGCATTTCGAACTTTAATATCGGAAGTTTGCATTTTGAAGGTTTTAAAATTTTCTAAGTTTGAATTAGAGTGGACGCTGGTGTTTTCGGACTCCAGATGGTGTTCCGGGACCTTGGATAGTTTCATTTACTGGATTGGAACTTGTATGCGATGTTTGGTCGTGATCCGGAATGTCTAAGTGGGATTCTGACGCGTTCGGCGAAGCATGAAGGTTTGAAAGTTAAGAGAGTTTAGGAAATTGAGTTTGATCTTTTAGTGTTTGGTTTTGATTTTGTAATTCATGTTCCGAGCCTTTGAACAAGTTTACATAGGGTATATAAACTTGTTAGAATGATTAGACGGGGTTCCTCGGACCTCCGGTGAGTTTTGGGGTGGTTCCGGACCACTTTTAGGCCTTTTTGACCTGCTGATAACTAATGTCAGGGGTGTGAATTGCAATCGTGGAGGTCTGGGCTATGATCGCCAAGAGTAAAGTGCATTCCAGGCCTTTTGAATCGCGATCGCAGAAGGTAGGGTCGCGATCACGTAGAAGGAAATTCTACTATCAGTGGTCTGACTTTAGGAGCTTATATCTTGCAATCTATAAGGAATTTGAGGATTCTCCAAAAACAGAAGTTGTAGCCCGTCGAGTCTATGTTTTAGAAAATCAAACCTTTTATCATTTGGTGTATTAAACATCCAATTTCGGGATTTTGAGTTCATTTATTCACTTTTAAGTTCTTGAAGCACATCTAGGGTGATTTGGGGTGATTCTTGAAGACCATTTTCTCTATATATCATAAGGTAAGTTATTCATACCTGTTTTGAGTATATACATTGACTATAGATGGATTTTAACATGAAAATTGGTGGAAATAGTGGGATTTTGAAAGAAAACCTAGAAATTATATTTTTGAATTTTGACCACAAAACTGGACACGAAATTGGGAATAAATTATGTATTTGAGTTTTTGGTGCTATGGGTAATATTTATCTTCAAGAATTTTTGGAATCCGGGCGCATGGGCTCGGGGGTTAACTTTGTTGACTTTTTTCTTGGAGTTTGGAATTGTTTCTAATTGTTATATTACAAGTCTTTGGGTGTATTTTTGATTAGTTTGCATGATGTTTGACTAGTTTTGGATCGTTTGGCATTGGTTTGAGTGGTTAGAGAGTCCTTGGAGCCAGTTATCGGATTTTGGAGTGAGGTAAGTCTCCAGTCTAACCTTGTGACGAGGAATTTGTCACGACCCAAACTGAAGGCCGTGACGGGCACCCGGGCCTTACTTGCCGAGTACCAACGTACATTTTATCTAACCTTTCTTATTACCTATGAGGGCCGACGAGATCAGCATAAATGGCAGACAATAATCCTAATCAACCAAAAATTTCAGATAATGACATAAACATATATAACATGGCCGACAAGGCTATCATGAAAAACTATACAACAAAAATAAATTTGCCGACAAGGCAATCCCAACTATACATGAGTCGACACCTGTCTATGAGCCTCTAAAAGACATAAGTGATGCAATGCATACCAAGACCACGTCAAGTCCGGAGAAGGGATCTCGCCAATAAACGCTGAACTGGCAGCCTACTATGGTGGGGGAGCTTCGTCTACCTGCCTATCAGGATATGCAGCACGACATGCAGCGTCCACAAATAAAAGGACGTCAGCACCAATAAGGTACTGAGTATGCAAGACAGGAAAGCATAATGTAAGAACAGTAATGTGCATAGGGATAGAAAATATACACCCTGTACCATCTGAGTGCCTCTGAGGGCGACTAATCATGAAATGCCTGACGTGCATATACATGTATATCCTTTTAAAATCATCATATACATACGCCTCTGTGGGCCTCATCATTATCATGTCATACCCCGGCCATCATAAGGCTCAGCAACATCATACTCAACTGATCAGTGGTTGCACAATAGGTTCCATACCCGGCTGATCATAGCGCGGACTCGGTAGAGTAAAATAAATACTGACTATAGCGCGACGCAGTAGAGTAAAACTGATACGTATATATAGTTGCAACATAGGTGCCATACCCGGCTGACTATAGCGCGGCTCGGTAGAGTAAAATAGATAATGCATTCTGGACTCATTGGAATCACACTTTGAACCTTTCGGAGTGGCGTAAGGTCAAAGAAGTAACATCAACATCAATCCTCCCATAAGAGGGGAAACAATATAAGTACTACTACCTTCTAAGAGTAGAGTATCTTTGGAGGCTCGTTCATTGCATTATGTACAATCAGAGTCGTGCCAAAGAAGGAAAGGGACAGTCTCACATACCTTGTATATACTTCCCAACCTCAAGTTATGAAAATTCCACGACTCCTTACTTTACGATAAGAGAAATGACACTACCGTTATCGTTTAAGCGTCGTAACTATTATGTATCAACTGTAACCTATTTTGCGATGAAACGGACAACACCTCCCTTATATATATGACTTCCCAAAAGTTAACACAATCACCAAACAGCCCAAACAACATCAATAATAATCATATTAAGCCTCCCAAAACAGTCCACCAACCAACAACATTACTAGCAAGCCTTTCGACGTATATCTCACAGTTCTAGCTTCAACGACTTAGCCGTAACTTGGATAATCTTAAATACATGTGGGTTAACAGGTTACATACCTTTAAACAGAAAGAAAAACTCTAATTTACTTTAATTTACCATGAAATATTCCTCCAATGCTGCCACAAGAACAAGGGAGCGAAGCTAGCAATCAATTAGGGTTTTTCGGTACTAGAATCACTTTAGAAGGTTTGAAATTACCTAGGTTGATAATAAAACTTGAGGGATGTATTTTAAAGAGCATAAAAAATTTAAAACAACCTCCCACACTAGTTGGAACAACACAAAAATCAGCAGCAACAAGAAGAATAAGGAACTTACTAGCGCCACGGGATTCCCGACACTTGATTTGTGTTGTTTGCCCTTTGTTTTAGTCTTGGATCATGAGAGAACCTTGAGAGGGTGTTCTTAGGGTTCTAAGGTCTGCATATATTGAAAGAAAATGACTTAAAACGGGGTTGAGGCGTGTTATATATATCCATATGTCTTGAACCGCCTATGTGGGCCCCATAGAGAGGTGCTTGGCGCAGTCTCGCAAAAACGCAAATATCTCTCAACTCAGAGATCGTATCGACAAACGGTTTAGTGAGCTGGAAACTAGACTCATAGATATTCAATTTGGTGGGTAGATCACCCCGTAATTCCAAGTAAATTTGGAGAAAAGCTTAGTGACATTTGACCTAAAGTATGAGTAAAATTATGAACGTAAGTTGCGACAACTTTTGTCGACTTTTGTTTCATAACTCGTTTGACTTCAAGACTTATGAAACGGGTATTATATGGTTCAAATACCTTAAAACATGACCTCTTGGTAATATTAATTACCTCTCGATTTACCCGAAAATACGAGTTACGACATCCTTGATTCGTTTAACTTCTAATACTTGTTAACCACCCTTATACACCCTTGCATCATTTAAGACCAATAGGACTAAATTCTTATTATCTCCAAGGTAATCTCTTCTCGGACCTATGTAGACTATCTTACGGCGTAATCTAACGTATACAAATATGGGTTGTAATAGAATTCACCCCCTAGGTATTATATTTGTTATGTGCTACATGTTGTGGGAGCTACGCATGTATGAAGTGAAGAGTGTCTGTGTGTATGCTAGAATTCATGATTAGATCTGGGTAGACATAGACTCACGCTAGGCTTTAATTGTAATATTTAAGTTATTCCTGCCTGTTTAAATTCTTTAAATTACATTTCGCCTGAGACTAGATGTTACAACCCATATTTGTATACGTTAGATTACGCCGTAAGATAGTTTACATAGGTCCGAGAAGAGATTACCTTGGAGATAATAAGAATTTAGTCAATTGGTCTTAAATGATGCAAGGGTGTATAAGGGTGGTTAACAAGTATTAGAAGTTAAACGAATCAAGGATGTTGTAACTCGTATTTTTGGGTAAATCGAGAGGTGATTAATATTACCAAGAGGTCATGTTTTAAGTTATTTGAATTCTATAATATCCGTTTCATAATTCTTGAAGTAAAACGAGTTATGAAGCAAAAGTCGACAAAAGTTGTCGCAACTTACGTTCATAATGTTACTCATACTTTAGGTCAAATGTCACTCAGCTTTTCTCCAAATTTACTTGGAATTACGGGGTAATATATACACCAAATTGAAGATATATGAGTCTAGTTTCCAATGCATTAAACCGTTCGTCGATACGATCTCAGAATTGGGAGATATTCGTGTTTTCGCGAGACTGTGCCAAATGGGGCCCACATAGGCGGTTAAGACAAATGGATATATATAAACACCCCTCAACCCCGTTTTAAGTCATTAGTTTTCAGTATATTCATACCTTAGAACCCTAAGAACACCCTCTCAAGGTTCTCTCATGATCCAAGACTAAAACAAAGGGCAAACAACACAAATCATGTGACGGGAATCCTGCGGCGCTAGTAAGTTCCTATTTCTTCTTGTTGTTGCTGATTTTTGTGTTGTTCCAGGTCGTGTGGGAGGTTGTTCTAAGTTTTTTATTCTCTATAGAATACTCCCTCAAGTTTTAATATCAACCTAGGTGATTTCAAACCTTCTAAAGTGATTCTAGACGCTTAAACGATAACGGTAGTGTCATTTCTCTTATTGTAGACTAAGGAGTCATGGAATTTTCATAGCTTGAGGTTGGGCAGTATATACAAGGTATGTGAGACTGCCCCTTTCCTTCTTTTGCACGACTCTGATTGTACATAATGCAATGAACGAGCCTCCAAAGATACTCTACTCTTAGAAGGTAGTAGTACTTATATTGTTTCCCCTCTTATGGGAGGATTGATGTTGATGTTACTTCTTTGACCTTACGCCACTCTGAAAGGTCAAAGTGTGATTCCAATGAGTCCATCATGCATTATCTATTTTACTCTACCGAGCCGCGCTATAGTCGGCCGGGTATGGCACCTATTGTGCAACTATATATATATATCTGTTTTACTCTACTGAGCCGCGCTATAGTCGGCATCTATTTTACTCTACCGAGTCCGCGCTATAGTCGGTTGGGTATGGCACCTACTGTGCAACCACTGATCAGTTGGGTATGATGTTACCGAGCCTTATGATGGCCGGGGTATGATATGATGATGATGAGGCCCACAGAGGCGTATGTATATGATGATTTTAAAAGGATATATATGTATATGCACATCAGGCATTTCATGATTATTTGCCCTCAGAGGCACTCAGATGTTACAGGGTGTATATTTTTTATCCCTATGTACATTACTGTTCTTACATTATGCTTTCCTGCCTTACATACTCAGTACCTTATTCATACTGACGTCCTTTTATTTGTGGACGTTGCATGTCGTGCTGCAGGTCCTGATAAACAAGTAGGCGAAGCTCCCCCACCACGGTAGGCTGCCCAGTTCAGCGGTTATTGGCGAGATCCCTTCTCCAGACTTGCCGTAAGTCTTGGTATGCATTTTTGTTATAGGCATTATGGGTATGTCGGGACCCTGTTCCGGCCATGTTGCATCACTTATGTTCCTGTAGAGGTTCATAGACAGGTGTCGACTCATGTATAGTTGGGATATCCTTGTCGGCAAATTTATTTTTGTTGTGTAGTTTTTCATGACGTCCTTGTCAGCTATGTTATATATGTTTATGTCATTATGTAGAATTTTTGTTGATTAGGATTATTGTCTGCCATTCATACTGATCTCGTCGGCCCTTATAGATAATAAGAAAGGTTAGATAAAATGTACGTTGGTACTCGGCACGTAAGTCCCGGGTGGCCATCACCCGGTTTGGGCCGTGACAAACTTGGTATCAGAGAAGGTCTGTCCTAGGGGTTGTCTTTGAGTCGTGTCTAGTAGAGTCTTGATTATGGATGTGTAGCGCACCACATTTATAATCAGGAGGCTGCATGACATTTAGGGTTGTTACCTTTTTCCTAAATCTAGATCGTGTGCAGAGCTGAGTCGTACGTATTCGTCTCTAATATTCACCATGTTCTTTTCAGCGATGCCCACGACTAAGAAGCAAGTGATTAGTAGACGCCTTGATACAGTTGCGGGAGAGGGTACCAGTCAGGTGCCTCCGGCTAGAGAAGGCCAAAATGAGCCTCAGAGTGAGATGCCGTTTCATACCTCATTTACTCCTTCTCTTCCATGGGATATTAGAAGGCACCCAGTATCTCCAGTTCCTCCATCTGGTACTACAGACCAGGATATGCGGAGTGCGGTACTGTTGTTGACTAGCTTGGTAGCTTCTCAGGCTCAGAGGCAGAATACCGGTGCTGCTGATAAACCGGTTAGTGCAAAAGTTCGTGATTTTATTAATCTAGATCCTCCAGTTTTTACCGGATCAGACCCCAAGGAGGACCCGCAGACTTTTATTGATCAGGTTCATCGTACAGTGCGGGTTATGCATGCTAGTGATACGGAGGCAGTAGAGTTGGCTTCTTATCAGTTACGGGATTTAGCAGTTTTCTGGTATGATAGTTGGGAGAGATCCAGGGGTCCGAACGCTCCCCCACCTTTGTGGAAGGAATTTTCTGAGGCCTTTCTTCGTCACTACCTGCCAGTTGAGGTACGATGAGCTAGATATGATAAGTTCTTGAACCTTCGACAGGGTAATATGAGTGTGCGAGAGTATAGTATGCAGTTTGATTCTTTAGCAAGGTATGCTCCCTATATGGTGGCCGAGATGAGCGATAGGGTGCACCTGTTCGTGAACGGATTGGGACCATGTCTGATAAATGATTGCACGAAAGCCTCCTTGATAGATGGCATGGATATTTTCCGTATTCAGGCTTATGCCCAGACACTAGAGGATCGTAAACGCTAGCAAAGAGCAAACAGGGAGTAGGATAAGGGGCAGCAGGGTATTCTGGTGACTTCAGATGTAGTGTCAGGCCCAAGTCTTCGAGGAGTTTGGCGCCACCTGTAGCTAGTGCTCCTCCACGCTTTCAGAGGCTTCAGTATGATCAATTTACCTATTCTAATCCAGGTCAAAGTTCGCGGGCATCAGGCTCACAATATCATAGGGATACTAGTCAGACGAGACCCCTAACACCTCGTTATGATAAGTGCGGCAAGGCCTACTTTGAAATATGTCGTCGAGGTTCCGATGCATGCTATTCTTGCGGACAGCCTGGCCATATGAGACGGGATTGTCCTAATAGAGAAAGGTGGTGGTATGGCTCAGCTGACTAGATCTGTGGCTGGTTCTTCCTCATCAGTTCGACCTCTAGCACGGGGTTTTATGCAGTCGACAGGTCGTGGTAGAGGTAAAAGTGCAGTGCCGAGTTCGAGTGGTACTCAAAATCGAACATATGCTCTAGTAGGTCAACAGGATCTCGAGTCATCTCCAGATGTTGTTACAGGTATAGTGTCTGTGTTTTCTTATGATGTATACACATTGATTGATCCGGGATCGACATTATCATATGTTACACCCTTTGTGGCTAATAAGTTTGGCATCAAACCTGAATTAATAAGTAAACCACTTGCGGTAGCTACTCCGATAGGAGAATCAGTGATTGCTAGAAAGGTATATAGAGGTTGTACAGTGATGATTTGTAGTCGTCAAACCTCGGCGAATTTAATTGAGTTAGAAATGGTTGATTTCGATTTGATAATAGGAATGGACTGGTTGGCCTCATGCTATGCAAATGTTGATTGTCATACAAAGATGGTTAAATTTCAGTTTCCTGGTGAACCCGTCATCAAATGGAAGGGGAACATTGCTACGCCGAAAGGTATGTTTATTTCTTATCTTAAGGCAAGGAAAATGATCGCAAAGGGTTACATTTATCATCTCGTTCGCGTTAGAGATGCGGAGGCGAAGCCGCCTACTATACAATCAATCCCGTGGTCAAAGAATTTCCAGATGTTTTCCCAAATGAACTCCCAGGTCTTCCTCCTGAAAGGGAGATTGAGTTTAGCATTGATGTGTTTCCTGACACTCAACCGATCTCTATCCCTCCATACAGGATGGCCCCGGCAGAGCTGTGAGAGTTAAAGGTGCAGTTGAAGGACTTGCTAGATAGGGGCTTCATTAGGCCTAGCACTTCACCTTGGGATGCGCCAGTCTTGTTCGTGCGAAATAAAGACGGGTCGTTAAGGATGTGTATCGATTATCTACAAGTGAATAAGTTTACTATAAAGAACAAATATCCACTTCCAAGGATTGACGACCTGTTTGACCAACTCCAGGGTGCCAAGTATTTTTCAAAGATTGACTTACGTTCAGGGTATCATCAGGTGAGGGTCAAGGAGAAGGATATTCCAAAAACAGCCTTCCGAACAAGATATGGGCATTTTGAGTCTTGGTAATGTCGTTCGGGCTAACAAATGCCCTAGCAGCTTTTGTGGATCTCATGAATAGTGTATTCAGGCCCTATCTCGATGTATTGATAATTTTATTCATTGATGACATTTTGGTGTATTCTCGTTCAGAGACAGAACATACGGGCCACTTGCGGATAGCATTACAGACCTTTCGGGATCGTAACTTGTATGCTAAGCTCTCCAAATGTGAATTCTGGCTAAACTCAGTAGCATTCCTTGTCCATGTGATATCTGACGAGCGTATTAGTGTCGACACTCAGAAGATCGATGCAGTGAAGAGTTGGCCAAGACCCCCAACACCGTTAGAAGTCCGCAGTTTCTTAGGGCTAGCAGGATATTATAGGAGGTTTGTGGAAGGGTTTTCCTCTATATCATCACCACTGACTAAGTTGACACGGAAAGCTACCAAGTTCCAGTGGTCTGACGCTTGTGAACGTAGTTTCCAAGAGTTAAAGAATCGGTTGACCTCTGCGCCAGTGCTTACTCTCCCAGAAGGAACAGAAGGGTATGTGGTATATTGTGATGCTTCAGGTGTAGGTTTGGGGTGCGTATTGATGCAACGTGGGAAGGTGATTGCTTATGCATCAAGACAATTAAAGAAGAATGAAAATAACTACCCGACTCATGATTTGGAATTGGCTGCAGTGATATATGCTTTGAAGATTTGGCGGCACTACTTATACGGTGTCCATGTTGACATCTACACAGATCACAAAAGTTTACAATACACTTTCCAGCAGAAGGAGTTCAATATGAGGCAGCGTAAGTGGCTTGAATTACTGAAAGATTACGACGTCGAGATATTGTACCATCCCGATAAAGCCAATGTTGTGGCAGACGCTCTCAGTCGTAAGTCAATAGGGAGCCTAGTACACATTGAGGCAAGTAGATAGGGGTTGACTAAAGAGCTTCACTAGCTGGCCAATATGAGAATCAGATTGTTTGACTCTGATGACAGAGGTGTTACTATACAGAATACATCGGAATCATCTTTGGTAACCGAGGTAAAAGCACGGCAATATGAAGATCCTACCTTGGTACGATTGAGAGAGGGCATTCAGCAGGGTAAAATTTCAGCTTTCGAGATTGGAGGGGATGGGACACTAAGATACCAGGACCGATTATGTGTACCTAATGCAGCAGGGTTGCGAGAGAAAATTGTGATTGAGATTCATCAGTCTCGATATTCCATCCATCCCGATTCAACAAAGATGTATCATGAAATTAAGGAGCAGTATTGGTGGGATAACATGAAGAAGTCTATTGCAGAATTTGTAGTCCAGTGCCCTAATTGTCAACAAGTAAAGATTGAGCATCAGAAACCCGGTGGATTGATTCAAAATATAGAAATTCCGACCTGGAAATGGGAGGTGATTAATATGGACTTCATTGTTGGGTTACCTCGCTCTTATCATAAGTTTGACTCCATCTGGGTGATAGTTAATCGACTTACAAAATGTGCCCATTTTCTGCCAGTTAAGATAACTTGCATAGCTGAAGATTATGCGAAGCTGTATATCAAGGAGATTGTTAGGCTTCATGGTATGCTGGTGTCTATTATATCAGACCGAGGAGCTTAATTTACGGCTAACTTTTGGAGGTCTTTCCAGAAGAGTTTAGGCACACAAGTGAATCTCAGCACCACATTCCATCCGCAGACTGACGG
The DNA here is from genome assembly GCA_002018475.1 of Nicotiana obtusifolia. Classification (NCBI taxonomy): domain Eukaryota; kingdom Viridiplantae; phylum Streptophyta; class Magnoliopsida; order Solanales; family Solanaceae; genus Nicotiana; species Nicotiana obtusifolia. The sequence continues at coordinate 148,015 of MCJB01005969.1, read as the reverse complement.
ACAGGCTGAACGTACCATTCAGACACTTGAAGATATGCTACGAGCATGTGTTCTAGATTTCAAGGGGAACTGGGATGATCATCTGGCACTCATAGAATTCGCCTACAATAATAGCTACCATTCCAGTATTAAAATGGCCCCGTACGAGGCACTATACAGGAGGAGATGTAGATCACCAGTTGGATGGTTCAAAGTTAGTGAGACAGAATTATATGGACTAGATTTGATTCACCAAGCCATTGAGAAGGTAAAAGTGATACAAGAGCGACTGAAGGCGGCACAAAGCAGGCAAAAATCTTATACCGATGTCCGACGTCATGACCTGGAATTCGGGGTTGGTGATTGGGTTTTCCTGAAGATCTCTCCGATGAAGGGTGTTATGCATTTTGGAAAGAAGGGTAAACTGAATCCGCAGTATATCGGGCCGTACAAAATTCTTCGACGAATTGGACATGTTGCTTATGAGTTAGAATTTCCATCTGAATTGGAATTTGTCCACCCGGTATTCCACGTATCTATGTTGAGGAAATGTATTGGAGACCCTTCTCAGATCGTCCTATCAAAGATGTACAAGTTACAAAGGATCTATCATATGAAGAAATACCAGTGGCTATATTAGATCGACAAGTCCGCAAGCTGAGAACAAAGGATGTAGCTTCCGTCAAAGTATTGTAGAGGAACAATTATACGGAAGAAATGACATGGGAAGCAGAAGATGAGATGAAGTCTAAATACCCTTAACTGTTCCAAAATGAAGATAACGAGGGTGCCGGGGTAACGCACGACGCATTAGAAGGAGAACCGCCTCTATGAAGGAAGCAATAACTTGAGCATACTCTTTCAAAATTCAAAATGGTGATATGCGGAAAATGTACGTAGCTATAATGCTTTGTATAGCCTTGTAAGGCCATAGGTTGGGTTTAACTGCTTGCAAGTTTTGTTAGTGTCCATTTTATAGAGGAAACGCAGTCGGAAATTTCCGTCAGAAATCCACGATGAGTTAGACTGCCCATAAACCCTTACATTCGAGGACGAATGTTCCTAAGGGGGGGAGGGTGTTACAACCCATATTTGTATACGTTAGATTACGCCGCAAGAAAGTTTACATAGGTCCGAGAAGAGATTACCTTTGAGATAATAGAATTTAGTACTATTGGTCTTAAATGATGCAAGGGTGTATAAGGGTGGTTAACAAGTATTAGAAGTTAAACGAATCAAGGATGTTGTAACTCGTATTTTTGGGTAAATTGAGAGGTGATTAATATTACCAAGAGGTCATGTTTTAAGGTATTTGAACCATATAATACCCGTTTCATAAGTCTTGAAGTCAAACGAGTTATCAAACAAAAGTCGATAAAAGTTGTCACAACTTACGTTCATAATTTTATTCATATTTTAGGTCAAATGTCATTAAGCTTTTCTCCCAATTTACTTGGAATTACGGGGTGCTATACATACCAAATTGAAGATCTATGAGTCTAGTTTTGAACTCATTAAACCGTTCATCGGTACGATCTAAGAATTGGGAGATATTCGCGTTTTCGCGAGACTACGCCAAGCACCTCTCTATGGGGCCCACATAGGCGGTTAAGACAAATGGATATATATAAACACGCCTCAATCCCGTTTTAAGTCATTAGTTTTTAGTATATTCAGACCTTATAGCCCTAAAAACACCGTCTCAAGATTCTCTCATGATCCAAGACTAAAACAACGGGCAAACAACACAAATCAAGTGTCGGGAATCCCGTGGCGCTAGTAAGTTCCTATTTCTTCTTATTGTTGCTGATTTTTGTGTTGTTCCAGCTAGTGTGGGAGGTTGTTTTAAGTTGTTTATGCTCTGTAAAATACTCCCTCGAGTTTTAATATCAACCTAGGTGATTTCAAACCTTCTAAAGTGATTCTAGTGCCGAAAAACCTTAATTGATTGCTAGCTTCCCTTGTTCTTGTCGCAGCATTGGAGGGATATCTCGTGGTCAATTAAGGTCAAATTGGAGTTTTTATTTATGTTGAAAGGTAAGGAGCCTCATTCCCTACATGCATTTAATATTATCCAAGTTACGACTAAGTCGTTGAAGCTAGAACTTGTGAGATACATGTCGAAAAGGCTTGCTAGTAATGTTGTTGGTTGGTGGACTGTTTTGGGAGGCTTAATATGTTTATTATTGATGTTGTTTTGGCTGTTTGGTGATTGTGTTAAATTTTGGGAAGTCATATATATAGAGGAGGTGTTGTCCGTTTCATTGCAAAATAGGTCACAGTTGATACATAATAGTTACGACGCTTAAGCGATAACAGTAGTGTCATTTCTCTTATTGTAGACTAAGGAGTCGTGGAATTTTTATAGCTTGAGGTTGGGAAGTATATTCAAGGTATGTGAGAGTGTCCCTTTCCTTCTTTTGCACGACTCTGATTGTACATTATGCAATGAACGAGCCTCCAAAGATACTCTACTCTTAGAAGGTAGTAGTACTTATATTGTTTCCCCTCTTATGAGAGGATTGATGTTGATGTTACTTCTTTGCCCTTACGCCACTGCGAAAGGTTCAAAGTGTGATTCCAATTAATCCAGCATGCATTATCTATTTTACTCTACCGAGCCGCGCTATAGTCGGCCAGGTGTGGCACCCATTGTGCAACTATATATATGTATCTGTTTTACTCTACTGAGCCGCGCTATAATCGGAATCTATTTTACTCTACCGAGTTTGCGCTATAGTCAGCCAGGTATGGCACCTACTGTGCCACCACTAATTAGTTGGGTATAATGTTACCGAGCCTTATGATGGCCGGGGTATGATATGATGATGATGAGGCCCACAGAGGTGTATGTATATGATGATTTTAAAAAGATATATATGTATATGCACATCAGGCATTTCATGATTATTCGCCCTCAAAGGCACTCAGATGTTATAGGTTGTATATTTTTTATCCCTATACACATTACTGTTCTTACATTATGCTTTCCTGCCTTACATACTCAGTACCTTATTCGTATTGACGTCCTTTTATTTGTGGGCGCTGCATGTCTTGTTGCAGGTCCTGATAGACAGGTAGGCGAAGCTCCCCCACCACAGTAGGCTGCCCAGTTCAGCGGTTATTAGCGAGATCCCTTCTTCGGACTTGCCGTGGTCTTGGTATGCATTTTTGTTATAGGCATTATGGGTATGTCGGGGTCCTGTTCCGGCCATGTTGCATCACTTATGTTCCTTTAGAGGCTCATAGACAGGTGTCGACTCATGTATAGTTGGGATATCCTTGTCGGCAAATTTTTTTTTGTTGTATAGTTTTTCATAACAGCCTTGTCGGCTATGTTATATATGTATATGTCATTATCTGGAATTTTGGTTGGTTAGGATTATTGTCTGCCATTCATACTGATCTCGTCGGCCCTTATAGATAATAAGAAAGGTTAGATAAAATATACGTTGGTACTCGGCACGTAAGGCCCGGGTGCCCGTCATGGCCCTCCGATTTGGGTCGTGACACTAGACTTGCGTAAAGTATCGCACTTGCTATTTTAGATATTCTGTGAGCTATTTGATTAGTAGTAGAAATTGTACTTTCTTTTTACGGATTTCTCCTACGTGGTACGAAATTGTTCGAAAGTTTCTTAAGTTCCATAACTCACACATATTTTCATGAGTGGGGCCAGTGACCCATCAAGTTTCACTATTCTTATGGGATGGGGCTGAACGCCTCAGAAGTACTATTATAGATCGGGCCGTACGACCTTGGCAGTATTATGAGATGCATTTATAGTTTGTGTCAGTCGACCCTCGGCAGGGTACACTTTTATGGGAGCGGGTTGAACGCTCAGCAGAACTAATATGGGATCTAGATCGTACGGCACAACAGTAAATTGTGCTATTACTTTTATGGGATTAGGCCATCTGCCTCGGTAGAATCATGCGTGATATTTGATATAGAGTCAGTGTATCGATGAGTTTTCCTAAGTTGAGAGGTAACATTTTATCTAGTGTTGACCTTTGTGTATCCACTCGAGGTAGTATTCAATTATTGAGAACTTCATATTTATTTGTCTGTTGAGGATCGTGTTATGCATATATATCTGTTTTGTTGCTTTTACCTTCTATACTTCATACCTGATTATTTTATTATACCTGATTCATCGGACCACTAGTAAGTGTCTATGTCAACCCTCGTCATTACTTCTTCGGGTTTAGGCTATAAACTTATTGGGTATGCGTTGATTTACGTACTCATGCTATACTTCTGCACTAATTGTGCAGGTAAAGAGACAGGTTCATTTGGTGGTCATCTTGGCGCATAGGCGCAGCTGCTAAGGGGACATTATGGTGAGCTCTATTCCATGTTACGATCCACAGAATACGGAGTTCCCATCACATTCATTTATTTTAGCCTGTCTATTTAATATTCCAGACAGATGTTATATTAGTATTGTACTCCCTAGTAGTTGCTCATGCACTTATGACACCGGGTTTAAGGGATTTAGATATTACTTGTGGTTGTATTCTATTATGATTTCGGGTTTATATTTTGGCCACATCTGAATATTTAAAATAATAACATCTATATTTTTATGATAACGAACGAACTTTCACTCTTTATTTCTCTAATTATTTTGAAATTCATTTTGGATTTACTATTGCCGTATTGCCTAACGGTAGTGTTGGGTGCCATCACGACCTACGGTCGGTTTTGGGTCGTGACAGTTTGGTATCAGAGCTCTAGGTTCACTTAAGTCTCACGAGTCATGAGAAAGTCTACTAGATTCTTGCGGATCGGTAAGGAGACGTCTGTTCTTATCTTCGAAAGGCTATAGAACTATTAGGAGAACATCCCTTTCTTGATTTTTGTCGTGCGATTTGATTTCATTGAAGCTTATGCCTTCAGTTCCTTCCTACTCATTCGTACGCGATGTCGGGCATTCAATAGCAGTTAGGCGCCGATGTGTTGTGGAGGTGCTACAGATATGATGCAGGGTGTTTTTCCCTACGCATGTGGACGGACTATTATTGTCGCCTTGTAGAGGGGGTATTTTGTCTTTTTAGCCTAGTGTTAGTGTTACCCATGGTTTTGAGGCTATACATAGTGTATTGTGATGATTATGCATCGTTATCGCGTAGTATTATTGTAAACGGTAGGGTGTTTGCTTATGTGTACGGTAGTGAGTGCTTCAGAAAAGAGGTTATTCGGTTCGTGAACGGAAGGTTCAGCATTAAATTCCAGTAGAGGAGAGGCAATTGGATTATGGGTGTTGAGGCGTTGGTTGATAGAGTTGTAAGATTTGATATTTCTAAACTTTTTGTAATTCTTGTTTTTGTTGTGGTGTCTTTGTCCTTGTTTGAACGCATTAAGGATCGTCGGTATGATGGTCTTCATTTGGTTGCCTTTAGGGCACGGTGTTGCGGAGTGGTACTAAGAAGCGGTTATCTAAGATGGCGGTTTATTGTGACTTCATGTCGAATCGGTGTTTCCAGTGTTGATGGATCGAGGAAGATGGTCTTAAGGAGGCTTAGAGTCGACGGCAACCTATTGGTTCGGGTGCTATAGTAATGGATCGTGATTTTGGGTGGCATGACTGGTGGCGGATAATGAGAAGGGACATGGTAGGATATGTCTCGCGGTGGTTGGATCGTTAGCAGGTCAAGTACGAGCAATAGAGATCGAGTAGTTTGCTTCGGAAGACAATTTTATCGGAATGGGAGTGGGAGCGCACCGTATCGATTTGTGGTAGGATAGCAACATGCTTTGAGAAGGGTTAGAGTGATTTGGGTCATGGTGGACAAATGACTGTCTGGGTATTTCGTTAGAGGTGGTGGCTTCTTTACTCAGGGAGTTCGAATGTGATGAAAAAAGTTTGAAAATTCATAGGAACGTTCGATTGTCATTTTGGAATGCAACATAGCATCGAGTGTTGAACGCATCGTTGGACCTTTAGTTGATGTAAATGAAAGTGAAAAAGCTTTTCCAGTTGGGATGAGTGTGGGCTCAGAAGGATTTACTGATTTCGTGGTGGTTGTAACCAGGGCAATGTCGTTGGAAGATGTCAATATAAAATTACACAGGTGGGATATCTCCTATGAACAGTTTAGGGTTGCGTGATTTCTTCTAAAGTTCCTGCGAAGAGTTCTACATTCTATCCAGCATGAGGCATGTACTGCGATGTAGGTCTGGGTCGCTTGAGGAAGATAGTGCGACTATCATGAAGTGGAGTGTGCAATTAGGGCTAATAGTGCAGCAAGAGTTTGTGAGAAATATGGCTGTGTAACGTTGTGAGATCATAGTATCTAGGAGGAGAAATCTTTGTGGGTCTTGGATTTTGTGAATTTGGCTTAAAGCTAAGCGGGGGAGCCTACAGTCGATGATTAGGTCACGTGGTTATGTGCCTTTGCAGTTTCTGGTTAGCGGATACATCAGTGGATTAGTTAAGACCGAGGAAGAGGACACAAGGGTAATTCGATCAAGGAATTTGATGGATGTGTGCTACATTTCACCCTATTGATTTGTGAAGGTTATGAAATAACCCAAATTTGATATTTCTTCGTGAAGGTGATGTGCCAGGGAAGAGATTCATTCGATTGCTTCTTTTGGAGTATCACGAAGTCAGAGTGGGGGACTCTAAATAATGGTTCTAGTGGGTTCAAGAATTGAAGTGTGGTGCCTAAGGATTTTAGATTTTTCATGTGGCTAAGGATTTAGTTTTGCAGTCGGGTGTGAAAACTTCTTGGATTATTTCTATTAATATCACCGGGACTGCTGTGCGTGCTAGAAAGATGAATGAAATAGCTTCGGATTCATAAAAGATCTTTCAAAATGGGTGTATCAGGTTGAGATACTATTGAGGGCATGAGGAGAGTATAAATGGTTTATAGGTATTTAGACGATTTGGTCTTATGGTTTGGGGTAACTCGGAATGTGTGTTGATTGAGATCCATTGTGTGCTGGAAAATGAGAAGTGTTAATTGAAGTAAGTCAAGAGGAAATTTGAATAAGTTGATTCAGTTTAGTTGTGGTTTGGATCGGCATGGTAAGGGAAATGATCGGTTTCTTCGGTGCAATAAGGCTATATAGGTATTCCGTGGCTATACTTGCGAGCTTGGCAGTCTCCGTAATTTTGTTGATTTGGAGGGATTCAGTTCTGTGGTTTGTTATATGCAAATGGGTCCCAAAGAGGTTATGATGGTGTTACACCCCAAGTTTTCATGCGTGAGAGTTCGTCCTAAGTTAATTGATGTAAGCTCGGAAATGGGATCATCTTTGAAAGTACATAAATTGAGTTAATCATGTTACTATGGAGGTTACAAATATTTAAGATCATGAATATCAAGTACCAAGAGGGTTGGAAGGCTTAGAAGCTAAATGAATTAAAGAATATAAGTTTTGTCAAAAGTCGACAAGTTGGGAATGTTATAACAAATACTTTTGGGGTGAGAATAGGGTGCTTAACATGATAAGGAGGTTATGTTATGAGTTATTTTAGTCGTATCATAGTTATGTGTTATGATTTGAAGTCATGCGAGTTGTGGAACAAAAGTTAGCAAAGGCCATCAGAAGTTACATTCATAAATATGCTGAAAATTAAGTCAAATGTAGCTGACCTTTTCTCCCAATATACTTAAAGTAACGAGGTGATCCACCCATCAAATTGAAGATCTACGAGAATAGTTTCCAACACATTAAACTATTTGTCAATACGACATCGGAGTACAGAGGTATTTGCATTTGGCGAGACTGGGCAGACTGAATAGGTGACAAGTAGGTGTGTCACCTACTTGCGTAAATGAAAGGACCAAATATGTCCAAAAAGGGGAAAGTTGGGTTCGGCCAAAGAGGGCCTTTTAAGGGCTGATTTACATCATATATTCCACTCATTATATAGCCAAACCTTAGAGATAAACCCCTGCAAAATTCTCCCAAAAATTCAACACAAAACCGTAAATGATTTTCTCTTATTTTCAAGTTCTAGTTGGAGGAAAACCTAAGGGTTGAAGAACCAATTTAGGAGCTGAGATCTTCACCAAATAAGGTAAGTATACTGACCTCTTTCATCCGTTTTTTCTTGCTGGAAAAGTATAGAAATTCGTTTTACAATTGTAAGAACTCACGAGACGGTGATCGGAAGCCGTGAGATTGAGTTATTCAACTTGTAGTGGACTATTGTGTGTGTTGTTTCGTGTTGTTGTTGGGTTATCTGTTTTGCTACTATCTTATGGAGTTTGGGAGGAGAAATGGTATGGAGAAATACCACATCATTTCGGAATAGTTGGATGGTCGTTCGTCGTTACATTTTCGGGTTGTTGACACTACTATTGTTGTCGTTTTTTGTATGAAGTGATTGGGGTGTGTGGGCTATTTTGTGGTATTTTGCGATTGATATAAGGTTGGAAAATGATGTATCCATGTTGTTATTGTTGTGTTCTTATTATTGTTGGTGTTATGTCGAATTGGGAGGAAGTAAATATTATAGGGGAGATGCTGCCCGTTTTATTAGAAAATAAGCTTGTCGTTCGTTGTGAGATAGTTGTACCTTCCGTAACTTAATGACAGTACTACTATCATTGTTGTAGATTAAGGTGCGACGAGACGCGCTCAACGTGGTTATTGGACAGATTGTGATAAGGTATGTTAAGGCTAAACCTTTCCTTTATTTTGGCATGATCCCGTAACTACATGTGTTGGATAACGAGACATAAAGAGAAGTTCGTATTCCTAAACTTATGAACATTATCCTAGTCACATAAGTTACAGTAATATTCCTTATAGAGACTTTATATTCAGTTAAGTATTGTCTTCTTCCAGTCAAAAGAACAGAGGGTCTATATATATATAGACAGTATTACACTATTTTCACCACCATTGAGCTATGTCGGTAGGCAGGCTGCTATTGGGCAACCTCAGATCAGATGGTACGTTATATACCAAGCCTCCTGTGGCCGAGCGACTATGAGCATGGCCGATATACAGAACCTACTATGGCCAAGTGCCTATGAGCGATCCTACTACGACAGAGTTGTTACACATACCAAGCCTTATAGGGTCGAACATCTATTTTACTTACTATATTGAGAGAGTATAGGCAGTATCAGCAGGTAAGCATATCTTCAGATTATCTTTGACTCCCAATTACTTTTAGTTATTATATTATTAGTTAAGTTTCAGCTTTCAGTTATTCTATTGTCTTACATTCTTGGTACATTATTTCGTACAGACGTCTCTTTTGCTGGGGACGTTGCATTTCATGCCTGCGGGTCTTGATAGACAGCTGGATAGACCTACCTAGTAGACACAGTCAAACATCAGCTTGGTTGGTAAGCTCCACTTCCTCAGAGATACCAGGTCTAGACCTTGGAGTCCATTTTATATATACATGTTTGATGGATAGGTCGAGGCCCTGTCCCGATCATGATACAGTTCAGTTATCTCTAGATGCTTATAGACGAATACTGTGTATTTTGTATATTAGTATTGTGGCCTTGCTAGCCCTATGTACATGTTCAGTTTGGTATTATTAGTTGTAGACGTTCATGCGTCCTCGTCGTCCTGCACAGTTATGTATATGAGCTTTTGGGTATGTTCACCCTCATATGAGAGAGACATTATTTTCAGATGATTCAGAATATGGCCTTATCAGCCTCGATTAGTATTGTCCCCTTGTAGGTAGTCCTCATCGGCCTAAGTTGAGGGATACCCCTCCATAATTCACAGTTATAGAGTGGTATGCTCGGGCCGAGTATGGCACCGGGTGCCGGCCGTGCCTCCCCAAGTTTGGGGCATGACAGACGGTTTCTACCATGGATTGAGGTTTGTGTCTTCTATAGGTATGGGAAGTTGGTTGCGTGCTGCAATTCTTTCTCCCAAAATGAGTTAAATGAAAGGTTCTAGCCAATGAAGTGTCTATTCCACTGGTGGTTCAGGGTTATGATGAAATTCTTGTACTCTTGCGTAAGTGCATGATTGATGTGGTGAGCTAGGTGGAATTAGGATTGAAGGGTCAAGGTTGCGGTTTAGTTTTAATAGGGATATCATGAGCTCGAATGAGCGGGAGATTTCAGATGTTTAGAGTATGCCGACACTATTTTCGGGTAACTTGAGGATGGTTTGTTTTGTGGAAGAAGTATTGTGTATTTATTTGCTAATTCTTGATTAGTACCACAGGAATAGCATGGTTGGTGGATTTGCAGACTTTGTTACTTGAGGATGGTCTTTTTTATTGATTTTTAAGATATTGTCAATGATCGAAACTTTATCATTTGGAATGATTTTTATAGCTTTGTTCGACTTCCTTCAGTATTCTTTAGACTAGATCGGGCTCAGTTGATGGATTTGAAGCTAGAAATAATGGTTTTTGAAGAATCATGCTAGCCCCCGATGAAGGTAAGTACCCTGGCTAACCTCGACTTGAGGAAATTTTCCAAAATTAGATTTATATGTTTCGCGCTACGTGTTTGTGGATAATGTATATATGACACGATGAGCGTATATACTGATACCAAGATTTATCTATGCTCGGGGTAGTTGCTAGACTTTTTATGCCTTGTATGATATATGTTTTATATGTTATACTTGATTTATTTGCATCAAGATTTTATATGCACCTTCACATGCTAGTGTCATATTATAGGCATCTCCGATATGCTAGTTTAACATGCAAGGACATTTTATGTCATGGATGGTTATTGTATGATTATTTCAACATCTTATTTCGTTGAATAATGTTATAGGTATTATTCACATGCTAGTTTAACATTCTGAGTGTGACGTACTTCTTTTACATGGTAGAACTATTTAGTTTTTACTTTCTAGATCCATGTTCCTATAATTAAGACTCCTTGTATGTTCTTTTATTGTTTTATGACTTGCAGGAGATGGTTGGTTTGGGTTTGGAAGGGTTCGAGTTGAAATCGGAACATTTAGTTCCTTAATAGTAGCCTAAGATATCCAAGTTTGACTTGAGTCAACATTTTGAGTAACGACCACGGAACCGGAATTTGATGGTTCCAATAGGTTGGTATGATAATTTTTGACTTGGGCGCATGTTCGGATCGACTTTCAGGTGATCCGAGAGTGTTTCAGCACTTAATGTTGAAAGTCGGCGCATTGAAGGTTTTCCAAATTTGGTTTGAAGTAGATTTTGGTGTAATCAAGGTCCATTTGGGATTTCGAGCCTTGAAATAGGTCTGTATGGTCATTTTTGACTTGTACGTGAAGTTTGGCGTTATTCTGAATTGTCTAAGTATGATTGCACGTGTTCGGAGCTAGTTGAGAAGTTTAAAGTTCATAAATTGATCAATTTGGTTTTTGGGGTGTGATTCTTAGTTTCAGTGATGTTTTATGTGTTCCGAGGTTTCAAGCAGGTTCGTATTATGTTTATGAAGTTATTTGTGCATTTGGACGGGGTCCCGAGTGACTCGGGTGTGTTTCGGACCGACCGAAGCTAAGTCAAAAACTGCAGAAGTTGTTGTACTGGTTTCCTTCTTCGCGAACGGGAGAAGGAGTCACGTTCACTATGAAGGAATGGGGCTGGGTGGCATTTTTCCCTACGCATTCGTGAGAAGGGGGCCGCGTTCTCAATGCCCTGGGCCACTGGACTTCGTGTTCGCATTCAGGCCTTCGCGTTCGCGAAGTGTGAGGCCAGCTAGGAAAGGAGTCAGTTGATGGCCTTCGCATTTGCATTGAGGTCATCGCGTCCGTGATGGGTAGGTCAGCTAAGACTTGGCGTTCGGGCGTCAGGTGTCGCTTTCGCGAAGGGTATTTTGCAAGGCTTTGGGACTTTTTCTTCACGACCATGTGTCCTATCGCGATCGTGAAGAAGGAATCACTGGGTAGAAAACATTTTAAAGTCGGGACTTAAGCTTATTTTTCCCATTTCACATTGTGTTGGCCGAATTTGAGGCTTCTTGGAGGCGGGTTTTCATCAAGCACTATAAGGTGACTGATTCCTACCTAATGTAGATTAAATACATAGATTATGAGTAGATTTTAACATGTAAAATGTGAAAATTTTAGGACTTTGTTGAAAAACCTAGGTTTTGATAAAAATGGAATTAGACCACGAAAATGGTTAAGAAGTTGAGTAGAAATTATATATTTCTGTTGGTGAGGTAATGGTTAACATTTATTTACAAAAAAATTTGGACTTCGCCACGTGGGCCCGGGGTTGAATTTTAGGAACCTTCCAAATTGGGTTGGGTAATTACTCTAATAGTTAAATTATGAACTCTTGAGCATATATTGATTAGTTTGTACAACCTTTGGCTTGTTTTGGACTGCGACTGCTCGGCACCTATTTGAGGCTATTAGTGTGATTGTGGACCGGAAAGGGGACTTGGAAACGAGGTAAGTCTCTTGCCTAAGCTTGTATAAGGGAATTATACCTATAGGTGTTTAAACTGTTATATGCTAATAAATTGTGGGTGCTACGTACGCACGATGTGACGAGCGCCTGTACGTAGCTAAAATCATGCTTATGTCCGGTTAGACTTAGGACTTTACCATGTATTACTTGTATTATTTGACCCAACTTGTTAGTTTAATTACCTGAATTTATAATTGAAATTGGACAAAGCTTTGTAAAATACTGAGCTTCAATACTTTGAGTTCTGGCGGAATACGTGATTGTTAGCGGAATTTATGCCTTCTTTGAGTATCATTTTTATGTAGTAGTCATTGATCAGAGTTTGTAGAGTATTCTCTATTCCTGTGGATCAGGGTGAACGCCTTGGCAGTATATTAAATGCATCAATAGTTCGTGCGGGTCGACCCTCGGTAATGTATACACTATTTTGGATTGTGCCATACGACCTCGGCATAACTCGTGCTTGATATTACTGGGAGTCCGATTATACTTGATATTTCTTTCTTGATTTGAGACATGTAAAATTACTTGGTGGCTCTTATGTGTTAAAGACTTGGCTTGTGATAGTTGGAGACTTTAAATTGATATTATGTTTAAGAATCATTATTTACTGTTTCTTATTTCACTGTTATTGTTGCATTTCATGCCTATTTATGATTCATAAACTATATTTATTAATATCTGGTAAGTGTCGATGTTGTTTACATACTCAAGCTAAACTTCTGCACTAATGGTGCAGGATCTGAGGCAGGTGCATCTGGTCACTCAGGCACGTACCCTCGCTACCCGAAGACTTAGTGGTGAGATGTTTCTTATGCTCTGTTCTGCAGCACCTAGAGTCTCTTCCTTGTTGTGTTTATTTTTCTATCTATCTTTCTCCAGACAGTAGTAAAGGAGGTTTTATATTTTCTACTAGTTAGCTCGTGCACTTGTGACACCGGATTCTGGGAGATTCTTGAAGATATTCCCGGTTTTTGATTTTAAATTCACTACTTCACTCTTATGCATATTTTATGCTTTATATTACTATGGTCACCTACTATTTGTTTCTTTATTAAATAAAATTAATGACTTTAAAAATATTAAAATAAAAAATTAAATGGATAGTTCACTGTTGGCTTGCCTAGCGGCGCTGTTGGGCGCCTCCACAGTATATAATGGGAATTGGGTCGTGACAGCTTGGTATCAGAGCACTAGTTTCACATAGGTCTCAGAAGTCATGAGCGAGCCTAATAGAGTCTTGCGAATCGGTGCGGAGATGTCCGTATGTTTTTTAGAGGCTCTAGGGCGTTAGGAAACTTCTCTTTCTTCATCTCCTGTCGTGCAGTGGATATTATGCTAAGTATCTTTCTCTTATTCTCTCACAGATGTTGAAAACGCACGTGGTAGGTGTACTTGGCAATGGAGGAGCTGCTCCCCCTGTTGCTAGAGGCCGAGGGAGGGCTCCATCTCCTACTAGAGGGCGAGGGCGTCCTAGAGTTACTCCCATTGTACCACCAGCAGATCAAATGGAGGATCATGTCATTGAGGAGCAGGATGAGGCGCCTGCAGCTGAGCCAGCACCGGCAGATTTCATATCCGCACCGAGATTTTAGGAGGTCATGGGTCGTATATTGCAGTTCATGGACTCTATGACACATGCTGGTTTATTTCCAGTAGTCCCAGTCACATCTCAGGCAAGAAGGGGGAGCACAGACCCCTACTGCTCAGGCTCTAGGGTGCGCTGCTGCCGTATATCAGACCCCGGATGCACAACCTACAGGCGGGGCTCAGCCAGTTGCAGCGGCTATACGAGAGCTCAGACCTACTGCGACCGGCGAGCCACAGAAGTTGTTGGATAGATGGACCAGGCCACGTCCTCCTACCTTTGGCGGTGAGCGACATGAGGACCCTCAAGACTTTATTGATTGTTGTAGGGACAGACTACAAAACATGAGAGTATTGGAGTCCCATGGAGGGCAGGGCCCGTAGATGGTGGCAGTCCTATCTTCTCAGCAAACTAGCAGGTTCTCCTCCCTTGACTTGGGACCAGTTCACCCATCTCTTTATGGAGAGTTAAATTCCACCTTCTCAGAGGGAATAGCTACGGGATCAGATCGAGCAGCTTCAGCAGGGTCTGGTATTTGTGACTGATTATGAGGCAAGATCCTCTGAGATATCTCGCCATACACTTATGATACTCTCCAAAGACGTAGAGAGAGTGTGGAGGTTTATTGCAGGCTTGCACCATTGTATCCACGTTACTATGGCCCGAGAGATTGAGATGGGGATTCCGTAAAAGCAGATTGTGAAGATAGCTCAAAGGATCGAGGGTATCCATCAGCAGGGCTGAGAGCATGCACCGAGGGCAAGTAGCCTTGATATTCTGGAGGTTTCAGTGGTGCTCCGTCTGGGGGCAGAGATCACTTTGTGAGGGGCTAGTCTAGCAGGACCACGTATTCAGCACCACCGCCTTCTCGGGGTGCTCTAGTGAAGCCCTATTTCAGTGCCATTCCAGAGAGCTCCTACCATCCAATGGATTTTCAGGGTTCTTCCAGTGGATGTTCAAGTCCCCAAGGTCAGATCCACGGGCAATCATCTTCTGCACCGAGAGGTTGCTTTGAGTGCGGGGAGCTTGGTCATATGAGGAGATTTTTTCCCAGGCTTCGGGGCAAGGCAGTACTGCAGGGCCATCAGCCCATCATCACCGCACGTCCATCCTATCAGAGGCGGAGGTCAGGTGGGTAGGGGTCACCCTCAAGGTGGAGGCCAATCAGATGCCACTTCAGCTAGGTTCTATGCTTTTCTAGCCAGACCAGATGCAGTAGCCTTAGACGCCATGATCACATGTATTATTTTTGTCTGCGGTAGGGATGCTTCAGTACTATTTTATCCAGGGTCTACTTATACATATGTTTCTTCTCTATTCGCTCATTATCTGGAAGTCTCTCGTGAGACCTTAGATGCTCCTGTATATGTGTCCACGCCAGTGGGCAATTCTGTTGTTGTGGATTGGGTTTACCGGTCCTGTATTGTGACATTCTGTGGTAATGAGACCAGGGCGAATCTTTTGTTGCTCGGCATGACCGAGTTTGAGGTCATCTTGGGCATGGACTGGTTGTCTCCGTACCATGCTGTTCCAGATTACTATGCCAAGACTGTTACCTTGGCAATGCAAGAGTTGCTTAGATTGGAGTGGAAGTGGAAATGCAAGAGTTGCTTAGATTGGAGTGGAAGTGTTCATCTATCAGTACATCTAGTCGGGTTATCTCTTTCTTGAAGGCTCGACACATGGTCGAGAAGGGTTGTCTGGCCTATCTGGCTTATGTTCAGGATATTACTGTGGAGCTACCACGATGGATTCAGTGCCTGTGGAACGGGAGTTCTCCGATGTGTTTCCTTCTTATCTTCCAAGCATGTCACTCATCCTGATATCGATTCAGTATTGATTTGGCACCAGGTACCCAACCTATCTCTATTCTACCGTACTACATGGTTCAAAAGAATTGAAGGAGTTAAAGGAACAACTTGAGGAGTTGCTCGTAAAGGGGTTCATCAGGCTGAGTGTGTCGCCTTAGGGTGCATCAGTATTATTGAGAAAAATAAGGATGGGAGTATGTGGATGTGCATTGATTACTGCCAGTTGAACAAAAATACCATTAAGAACAAGTACCCATTGCAGCGTATTGATGATTTGTTGACCAGTTGCAGGGTGCCAGGATGTTCTCTAAGATCGACTTGAGATCTGGGTATCATCGGCTGAAGATTCATGTTTCGGATGTTCCGAAGACGGCTTTCCAGACTAGATATGGGTACTATGAGTTTCTAGTGATGTCCTTCGGCTTGACCCACGGCCCCGTGGAGTTTATGGATTTGATGAACCGGGTGTTAAGGCCATATTTTGACTAATTTTTCATTGTCTTCATTGAAAACATATTGATCTACTCGCGTATTATGGAGGAGCACAAGCAGCATTTGAGAGTTATGTTTCAGACCTTGCGGGAACAGAAGCTATATGCTAAGTTCTCCAAGTGCGAGTTCTAGCTAGATTTTGTGGCACTCTTGGGACATGTTGTATCAGGTAAGAGTTTTAAGGTAGATCCCAAGAAGATCGAGGCAGTCCAGAGTTGGCCTCGTCCTACCAAAGCGATCGAGATCGGGAGCTTCTTGGGGTTAGCAAGTTATTATCGTTGTCTTTTGGATGGCTTCTCGTCTATTATGGGACCTTTACTATATTGACCTAGAAGGGTTTTTCGTTTAGATGGTCCGATGATTGTGAGGTGAGCATTCCGAAGCTCAAGACCACATTTGGCTACAGCACCGGTGTTAGTGTTTCCCTCTGGTTCGGGATGTATACTGTGTATTGTGCCACTTCATGATTTGGCATGGGTTGTGTATTGATGCAGGAGGGGCAAGTTATTACATATGCTTCACATCAGCTGAAGCCCCACTAGAAGAATTACCTCGTACAGGAGTTATCCGTAATAGGTCATGCTCTCAAGATCTGGAGGCATTATCTTTATAGGGTGTCCTGCGAGGTTTACATCGATCATCGTAGCTTGCAACATTTTTTCTAGCAGAGTAATCTTAATTTGAGGCAGCGCAGGTGGCTTGAGTTACTGAAGGACTATGATATTATCATCCTTTACCATCCGGGCATAGCAAATGTGATTGCGGATGCCTTGAGCAGAAAGGCCGAGAGTTTGGGTAGTTTGGCATTCATTTTGGGCAGTGGAGAGACCAATGGACTTGGACATTCAGTCCTTGGCTAATAGACTTGTGAGGCTGGATATTTCAGAGCGCAATCGAGTTCTTGCATGTGTTATGGCTCAGTCTTCATTATTGAGCGGATCAAGGCTCGTCTGTATGATGACCCGCACTTTCTGGTTCTTAAAGAGACGGTACTACAGGGTGGTTCCAATGAGGTTACTATCCGTGAGGATGGCGTTCTGCGACTCCAGGTTTGCCTATGTGTTCTTATTGTTGATGGCTTGAGGGAGATGATTCTAGAAGAGGCACACAGTTCTCAATATTCTATTCATCCAAGTGCTACGAAGATGTATCGCGACCTGAGGCAGCATTATTGGTGGCGGCGGATGAAGAAGGACGTAGTTGAGTATGTGGCTAGATATCTAAATTGCCAGCATGTTAAATATGAGCACCAGAGGCCAGGTGGCCTATTTCAGCAGATGGTTATACCGGAATGGAAGTGGAAGCACATCACTATGGACTTCGTAGTTGGGTTGTCGCGGACGTTGAGGGAAGTTGATGCCATTTAGGTCATCGTCAACAGGCTGACCAAGTCGGCACACTTTATTCCAATTGTGTTTACGTACTCTTCAGAGAGATTGGCCTAGATTTACATTTAGGAGATTGTCTGGTTGCATGGTGTGCTTGTTTCCATCATTTCATATAGAGGCCCTAAGTTCACTTCGCATTTGTGGAGAGTAGAATAGAGCGAGTTTGGCACCCGAGTTAGAGCTCAGCATAGCCTTTTATCCGTAGAACAACGGATAGTCGGAGCGGATAGTTTAGATTCTGGATGATATGCTTAGAGAGTGTGTGATTGACTGCGGAGGGCAGTGGGATCAACTCTTGACCTTGGCCGAGTTCGCTTATAACAGAGATGGCTCCAATTGAGGCTTTATATGGTCAGCGATTTCGTTCGACCATCAGATGGTTTGAGCCCCGTGAAGCTAGGTTATATGGCACTGATTTAGTGAAGGATGCCTTGGAGAAGGTAAAGTTAATTCAGGAGCGACTTCGCACAGCACAGTCCAGATAGAAGAGTTACGCGGATCAGAAGGCGCGTGATTTATCATTTATGGTGGGCGAGAAGATTCTCTTGGAACTCTCGCCGATGAAGGGTATCATGAAGTTCGGAAAGAAGGGTAAGTTGAGTCCGAGGTTTATTGGCCCATTTGAGGTGTTGAGGTGAGTTGGGGAGGTTTCTTATGAGCTTTCTTTGCCTTCCAATCTATCGGGAGTTCATCCGGTCTTCTATGTGTTATGTTCCGGAATTACCATGCCTAAAGTTCGCATGCGTTAGATTACAACACGGTTCAACTAGATGAGGGCCTGGGTTATGGGGAGGAGCTAGTTGCCATTGCTGACAGGCCGTTTCGCCAGTTGAGGTCTAAAATGATTTCTGCGGTAAAGGTCCAGTGGAGGGGTCGACGAGTCGAGGAAGTGACTTGGGAGACCAAGGAGGACATGCAGAGCAAATATCCGTACTTATACAGCACTCTAGGTATGATTCTAGAACCGTTTGAGGATGAACATTTGTTTAAGAGGTGGAGAATGTAACGATTCGACTGGTCATTTTACTTTCAAGATCCTCGTTCCTCTAATTAAGACTCCCCGTATGTGCTTTTTTTGTTTTATCACTTTCGAATATGGTTGGTTTGGGTTTGGAAGGGTTCAGATTGAAATCGAAACACTTAGCTCCTTAACAGTGGCCTAAGGTGGCCAAGTTTGACTTGAGCCATGAATTTGAGTACTGACCTCAGAACCGAGATTTGATGGTTCTAGTAGGTTCATATGATAATTTTGGACTTGGGCGCGTGTTCGGATTGAGTTTCGGGTGATTCAGGAATGTTTCGGCGTGTAATATAGAAAGTCGGCACATTAAAGGTTTTCAAGTTCTTTAAATTTGGTTTGAAGTAGACTTTTGTACAATCGAGATCCGTTTAGGAGTACGAGCCTAGGAATAGGTTCATATGGTAATTTATGACTTGTACGCAAATTTGGCATCATTTAGAGTTATCTAAGTATGATTCGATGCGTTCGGAGCTAGTTGAAGAAGTTTGAAGTTCATAAGTTGATCAAGTTGGTTTTGGGGTGCGATTCTTAGTTTCGATGTTGTTTTATGTGTTTCAGGGTTACGATCATGTCCGTATTATAGTTATGGACTTGTTTGTGCATTTGGACAGGCTCCCCGGCGGCTCGGGTGTGTTTCGGACCGCCCGAAGCTAAGTCAGAAACTGTAGAATTGCTATTCTTGTTTCCTTCTTCGCGAACGTGGAGAAGGAGTCGCGTTAGCAATGAAGGAATGGGGCTTGGTGGCATTTTTCCCTACGCATTCGTGAGATGGAGACGCGTTTGCGATGCCTTGGGTCACTAGCATTCGCGTTTGTGTTCAGGTCGCATTCGCGAAGTGTGAGGCCAGCTGGGGAGGGGGTCAGTTGATAGCTTTTGCGTTCGCGTTGAGGCCGTCGTGTTCGCAATAGGTATGTCAGCTAAGCCTTCACATTCGCGAGTCTAGCCTCGTGTTCGCAAAGGGTATTTTTCTGGGCTTTGGCACATTGCCTTCGCCATCGCCATCGCCATCGCCATCGCCATCGCGAAGAAGGAATCACTGGGCAGAAAACATTTTAAAGTTGGGACTTAGGCTTATTGTTCCCATTTCTCATTATGTTGGCCAAATTTGGAGCTACTTAGAGGGGGGTTTTCATCAAGCACTATAAGGTGAGTGCTTCCTACCTAATGTAAGTTAAATACAGTGACTATGGGTAGATTTTCACACATAAAATGTGAAAATTTTGGGAGTTTGTTGAAAAATCTAGGTTTTGATAAAAATGGGATTAGACCACAAAAATGGTTATGAAGTTGAGTAGAAATTATATATTTGTGTTCGTGAGGCAAATTGTAACATTTATTTACAAATATTTTCGAAATCCGGGCACATGGTCCGGGGGTGAATTTTAAGGGTTGGTAATTATTCTAATAGTTAAATTATGAACTCTTGAGCATATATTGATTAGTTTGTACAACCTTTGGCCAGTTTTGGATTGCTTGGCACCGATTTGAGGCTATTAGTGTGAATTGTGGACCGGCAAGAGGACTTGAAAACGAGGCAAGTCTTTTGTCTACACCTTGTAAGAGGGAATCACCCGTAGGTATTTTAAATAGTTATTTTCTAATAAATTGTGTGTGCTACGTACCCACGATGTGACGAGAGTCCATACGTAGCTAAAATCATGCTTATGTCCGGGTACACTTAGGACTTTACCATGTATTACTTGTATTATTTGCACACAACTTGTTAGTTTAATTACCTGAATTTATAATCAAATTGCATAAAGGTTTGTAAAAGATTGAGCTTCATTACTTTGAGTTTTGGCAGAATACTTGATTGTTAACAGAATTTATGCCTTATTTAAGTATTATTCCTATATAGTAGTCATCGACCGAAGTTTGTAGAGTATTCTCTATTCCTGTGTATCGGGCCGAATGCCTCGACTTATTAGATGTATCTATGGTTCTCGCCAGTCGACCCTCGGCAGTGTACACACTATTATGGATCGGGCCGTACGACCTCGGCATAACTCGTGTGTGATATTGCCGGAGTCCGATTATACTTGATATTTCTTTCTTGAACTAAGACTTGAAAATTACATGGTGGCTCTCATGTGTTAAAGACTTGGCGTGTGATAGTTGGAGACTTTAAATTGATATGATGTTTAAGAATCATTATTTATTGTTTCTTATTTCACTGTTGTTGCTGCATTTCATGCCTATTTATTATTCATAAAATTTATTTATTGACCTCTAGTAAGTGTCGATGTCAACCCCGCGTCACTACTTCGTCAAGGTTAGACTAGATACTTACTGGGTACACATTGTTTATGTACTCATGCTACACTTCTGCACTAATCGTGCAGGATCTAAGGCATGTGCATCTGGTGGACAGTCAGGCATGTACCCCCGCTACCCAGAGACATAGTGGTGAGCTGCTTCCTATGCTCCGTTCTGCAGCACCTGGAGTCTCTTTCCGCTCATCTATTGAATTTATTTATAATATTTCATGAGACATAGTGTGTGTTTGGTAAGAAGGAAAATATTTTTCGGAATGTTTTCTAATTTTCTCATGTTTGGTTGGCTTAAATATTTTGGAAAACATTTTCCTCATGAACTCATTTTCCTCCAAAGCTATTTTCAACCTTACCCACCCTATTCCCCATCCCCACCAACCCCCAAAAACCCACCTCTACACGCCCATCTACCTAACCCACCGCCCCTCCCATGGCAACCCCTACCC
>MCJB01005969.1:64156-126564 GCA_002018475.1 Nicotiana obtusifolia | reverse complement strand
AAATATTATTAATAGTACTATCTTTTCGTGTTGTAGATAGAGTACTTTGCAAACATTATTAAGAGAGAGATAGGGTCCGGAGATAAGAGAGAGAAAGAGAGCGAGCTCGAAGCTCATCTCTAATGGCGATGGCTACGCCGGCCGGTGATACACCGGTTGGCGAACCCTCATCCTCGACTCCCCAACCCCTCTCAACAAACCCCAGCAACCCGCAACCCCTAGATTACAGTCACCTCCTTAAACCATCAACCCTGAATTCAAATACCATGAACCCTAAATCGACAACCACAATCGAACCAATACCCCTCAAAAAAGCCTCTTTCTTGCAAGGACAACCGTTCGTCAAGTTCACAGAAGCTGAGGTCAACAGAATGAACCTAATCGAGGGACTCCAATACGTAGTAATCGGAAAGTTCATATGGCTGGCCAGATATTCAAGAACTCAGAAGAATAATTCTTGCGCAATGTGGAATTAAAGGCAATTGCAACATCGGACTTCTCAGAGATCGACATGCACTGATCCGACTGACACTTTGGCAAGATTTTATTAACTTCACCTCCAAAGCAGTCTACTATTTGAAAGCAAAACACGGATTTGAATAACAGATGTGAACTTTGATTTATGATGCCAAGTTTAAGGAAGAAGAAGAAACATGAAAGGCGATGGCTTGGATATCATTCCAAAACCTACTTCCCACATACTATGTCAAAGATTGTCTGTTCTCTCTAGCTTCTGCTGTTGGGAAGCCTCTTCACTTAGACACTGCCACAATCTATAAGACCCGTCCAAGCTGTGCAAGAGTCAAGGTGCTCGTGGATTTACTAGCTGACTTGCCCAAAAAAGTTCGCATAGATATTGAAAATGAAGCAACAGGATCTGTCAGAACAGAATGGATTAACATCCAGTATGACTTTATTCGCAAGTACTGTAAGCAATGCAAACTCCAAGGTCATGACATGCTGGAATGCTGGAAGCTGTATCCAGAACTGCTAGCTTCCCAATCAGCAGGGCAAAAGAAAGATAAAACCAACACAGTAGAATTCAGTAAACAGTAGGGCGTGGAAAAGGCTCCTCCGATGATACTGTCAAGTGGCAAGGTAGTGAGAAATGCAGGCCCTCAATGGAAGGAAGTCAAGGAAAACCGGAACATAAGCAAGCTAAGTTCAAAACAGGACAGGAAATGATAGCATTCGACAAGGCTGCTCAGCAAACTCAAACATCCAACAAATTTAACATGCTGAACTTGGAGATAAACAGTGATAATATAGACAGCCAGCAGGCAGGGATGAAGGAAGCAGCTGTTCGGAAGAACTTTCACACCTCAAACTCAGCATCACACTTAGTAGAAGAGCCCTCATGCTCTGCAGCAGATATACCTCACCTATCAGCAACCACAATCTTGAAGAACAAAGCCAATAAGCAAACAACTGCAGAAAACATAGAAGAAGCGGTAGCTGAAGGAACACAATATCATACAGAAACAAGGAAAGCAATCACAAAGGAATCCACTTCCCAGTGGGTGCAGAAAAATTTCAACACCGACAAGATCACCAGTATCACCCCTCAACAAGAGACCCCATCATAGGTTACTCTAGTTGAGATAACAATAGTCAAAACAACAGATAAGAAGCCAGCAGAAACAGAATCAGAAAAACAGCAAGAAAATTCAAAAAGAAACTCTGGGACACTATGGGCAGATCAAATGGAAGAAGATTCAGAAGAAAGGGAAATACCAGAAGAAATACAAAGTGAAGAAGAGGGAACAATGGGGGCACCTGAGGAGGATGCTCAAAGTGAAAAGGAAGCTGACAACAACAATGCCACAATGAGGAAAACCAGCAACACACAAGAAAACATCCAAGGAAAGCTACTAACAAACATATGTCAAGACCAAGCCATTCTCGAACCTCAACCAGAAGAAAACTCAACACAAAAGGGTAACTTAAACCCTGGATCAGCATCAAAGAAAGGAGCAATAGTAGCACAGCTACAAGCAATCATTAGACCAAAAAACACTAACATTGCAGCAGTAACAAGAAACAAGGAAAAACACAAGGAGCATCCTGGCAAAGACTTACATGATGAAACCACTGTTCAGAACTTCCTCACCATGGCCAAACAAGGAGACCTCTCACCAACCCAAATAGCCAAAGTAAAATCAGCAATCAAAGGCAAGAAGAAGCAAAGCAAAGACAATAGCAACACCTCTACAGCTGGGGTTCAAACAAGAAGAGCTTTAACACTCCCCAACAATCAATGATGAATGCAATCATCTAGAATATTAGATCAGTCAACACAATGCAAGCTTTTGAAAGGCTGATCACATTACACCAGAAACATCATTTCGAATTCATTGGCATCATGGAACCAATGCAACAAGCAAGAAGGATGGAAAGGTATAGTAGAAGAATTGGCTTCACTCAAGCAGTGGCTAATGTCTCAAACAAAATATGGGCTTTCATTGATAATATATATGAGATCACAATCCTATCTGACACAGTACAGAAACTCACTTTGAATCTTCTCCACACAGAAACACAGATGGAACTCATACTCACACTGGTTTATGCTAAGTGTAATGCGACAGAGAGGATAGAATTATGGGATTCACTGTATGATCAGGCTCAAGGCATGACAATTCCATGGCTGGTAGGAGGAGACTTCAATGTGATCTGTGGTCAAGAAGAAAAATTTGGAGGACTGCCAGTGCCATTCAATGAGGTAGATGATTTCAGACACTGCATCAACACCTGTAGCTTAACTAACTTGGGGTTCAAAGGCAGCATATATACATGGTAGAATGGCAGAGCAAATGAGGACTGCATTTTTAAGAGATTAGACAGATGCTTAGCCAATGCAGAACTCCAACAAACTTTCCCAAGGCTAGAGGTCACTCACTTACCTAAGATTGGCTTAAATCATAGCCCTCTCCTGTTAAAATGTGACATGGATGCAAGGTCAATCAAGAATCCTTTCAAGTTCATTAACTTGTGGACTAAACATGATACTTTGAAAGCAGTTGTAAGAGAGAACTGGCAAGCAGATATCTATGGGGACCCCTTCATAATCTTCAACTACAAACTCAGAAAGTTGAAAAAAGCACTGTCACTCTGGAGCAAAGAAGTATATGGGACATATTTCAAAACATAGCAAGCAGGGAAGAAATGGTTCTAGTACATGAAAAGCAAATTGAAGATAGGCCAACCAAACAGAATAGGGATAGATTACAAAGAGTTCAGGCACAGATGATCAGACACTTAGCAATAGAAGAGCAATTCTGGAAACAAAAGTCAGGAATGGCATGGTTCAAGGACGGGGACAGAAACACCAATTTTTTTCATGCTCAAGTGAATGGCAGAAGAAGAAGACTCCAAAAAAAGGATACAAAACAATGCCGGTATCTGGATTGAAGAAGAAGAACAGATAGCAGAAGAATCCATCAATTTCTATAAAGATCAATTCACAAAAAACACAATCCCATCAGATTTCAGAATCCTGGACAACATCCAGCCCCTCATAGATAGGGAACAAAACACAAAACTGATCAAGCCACCTACAATAGAAGAAGTCAAACATGTTGTTCTCTGCTTGAATGGGGATAGTGCTGGGGAACCAGATGGATTCACGGGCTCTTTCTACCACACCTGCTGGGAAATCATTGGCACAGACATTCACAACATGGTCAAAGCATTCTTTGCAGGACAACAACTACCAAAATGTGTAACACACACAAATTTGGTTCTACTTCCCAAGAAGAAAGAGATGGCAACATTTTCTGACATGAGGCCGATAAGCCTTAGCAACTTCATCAATAAAATCTTCTCAAGCGTCATACATGAAAGAATGGTTGGAATACTACCCACCCTCATCTCCCAAGAACAAGCAGGATTCGTAAAGGGTAGGACAATAGTAGAAAATGTCCTAGCATAGGAAATCATCACAGACATTGGCCTAAGAACAAGAGCAGGACCAAATGTGGTTATCAAACTGGACATGACAAAGGCTTTTGATCGATTATCTTGGCTCTTTCTGACAAAAATGCTAAGGAAAATGGGATTCTGTGAAGCTTTCATTTGTATGATTTTTGACACCATTGAGAATAACTGGTACTCAGTACTCATCAATGGCCAATCACATGGTTTTTTCAAATCAACAAGAGGAGTTAAACAAGGCGACCCTTTATCACCTACTCTGTTCATTCTGGCTGCTGAAGCTCTCTTAAGGGGATTAAATGCACTGCACTCAAACCTCTACTTCTGTGGCTTTGGGCTGCCCAAATGGAGTCCAAAAATCAACCATTTATCATATGCAGATGATACAATCATTTTCTCCTCTTCTGATGCCACCTCCTTACAACTGATAATGGAAGTTTTACACGCATATGATGCAGCATCTGACCAGCTGAAAAACAAAAGCAAGTCTACCATATATATGCACCACTCTGTCGGTACTGAGGTGATCGCAAAAGTTGAAAGAGTCACTGGCATTGGAAGGCAGGATTTCCCATTCACATATCTTGGCTGTCCCATTTTCTATTCTAGAAAAAGGATAATCTATTATTAAGACATTGTCACCAAAGTACAAGACAGACTACAATCCTGGAAAGGCAAATTACTTTCAATAGGAGGCAGAGCAGTATTGATTAAACATGTACTCCAAAGCATGCCAGTACATCTACTATCAGCTGCAAATCCTCCAAAAACAGCTAATAAACAATCTCCACAAACTCTTTGCTCAATTTTTCTGGAGCAGCACTGTGGGAGGAAGCAGCAGACACTGGTCCTCATGGAACACTCTATGTATTCCCTATGAGGAGGGGGGCAGGCTTCAGATCACTACATGACATGTCCAAAGCTCTCTTTTGTAAGCTATGGCCGAATTTCAGAACCAAACCTAGCCTCTGGAGTGCTTACATGTGTCAAAAGTACTGCAAAAAACACAATGCAGTATTAGTTCCATGGAAAAGGGGATTACAAGCATGGAAAAAAGATGCTGGAATGTAGAGAGAACATAGAACATCAAATCAACTGGCACTTAAAAATGGGATCCTCACTCTTCTGGTACGACAACTGGACAGGACTAGGAGCACTCTACTTCATAGTACCAGCAGACTTCCCAATTGATGACACAATACACAATGTAAATGATGTCCTGCAAGATGGAACCTGGAATATGGATAAACTCTCAGAAGCCTTGCCACAGGAATTTGCAACACACATAGTGGAAGCAATAAAGCCTCCAAACAGGGGAGACATCATGGACACACCATACTGGATACTACAAACTCAAGGAAATTTTAGTGTCAAATCTTCTTGGGAATACCTCAGAAGAAGAGATGAACCAAGAAGAGCCTACAAGATTATCTGGGTTAAAGGTCTTCCTTTTAAGATTGCTTTCTTCGTGTGGAGAGTCTGGAAGGCTAAACTACCTCTAGATGATTTCATGAAAAGACTGGGATACCAAATGCCATCCAGATGCTGGTGTTGCACACAACCAAAGGAGGAAACCTTAGGGCACCTCTTTTTTACATCCAGCACAGCAACTCAAGTATGGAGATACTTTCTACCAAAAGTAGGAATAGCACTTGAAGGACTATCCTTCCATCAATTAATAACCAAATGCTCGACAACACAAACAGTCAAAAGAATCAAACCTGTGCTACAGGCAATTCCATCTTGCATTGTATGGGAGCTATGGAAAAGAAGGAATTGCTACAAACATGGAGAAACAGTCACAGTTAGCAGGGTCATCTATCAAGTCTCCACAGCACTACAAGCACTGGTCCAAGAAAGAAAACCAGGACTTAATGTCCCACACAAATGGCAAGATCTCTTGCACATGATGGAAAACTACAGCCCAAGATTAACTTTCAACAAAGTTATATGGGAATTTCCAAATGAACGGTGGATTAAAGTCAACACTGATGGAGCATCAAAAGGGAACCCAGGAAAGAGCTCAATAGGATACTGTTTAAGAAATGAAACAGGGGAGATCATATATTCACTTGGCACAGCAATCCCAGAAGGAACAAACACCATAGCAGAAGCAACAGCAATTGTGGAAGCATTAAGGTTCTGCAGATCACAAAGCTACTCCCACATATAGCTGCAAACAGACTCAATGATATTGAACAACATCATCATTGGCATCTGGAAGCCACCATGGTGCATAATTGATCAAGTAGAGGAGATACTACAACTGAAAGAAGCCCTCACACTTAATGTAACACACATATACATAGAGGGAAATAAACTAGCTGACCATCTTGCAAATTATGCACTAGAATTTGAGAGAATTGAGTGTTATGATTTCTAGCAATTAGACATACAGGGCAGAAGAATAGTTAATGAAGATAAACTACAATGCCCCTACTTAAGAGTGAAGGTAGCAAAATAGCAAGCAGGAAAAGGAAACAGTGGTCGTACACTAAGCCACAAACACACTCTCTCCCCACTATCCAAATGATTAACAACAAGAGCTTAAAAATACACAATGATGTACTAGCTCTCTCTCTCTCTAATTCTGCAGGACACACTACCTGATCACAGCAAAGTCTAAACTCTGCAAAAAGCTCATGGAAGAACAGAGGGGGCTTAAACAATGGCTTTACACTAACATGCTGCTATCTGTTATTAGATGCAATAACTGGTTTTTTGCTGAATGCAGGAAAGAAGACAGCACAAGACATACCAATTGGCTTCCTGCTGGCTACAAGGAACAAAAACAGGGAAAAGCCAATGCAGCACAATCACTACAGCAAAACAAGAGCACAACAACAGCAGAGAAAACTTTCACAAAGAAACTGCAATCAGGAAACACAGGCTCACTGCTCTCTGCAGAAAAGAAGGACTGGAGCATATTGGCACATCCGAATGGAACTCAACTGCCACCACAGCACTCACCATCATCACAAAGCTGACATATGGCCTTAGCAGAATCTCAAAGAAAGCCAAAGACAAATCAGAAAAAGAAACCACCACACAGCAACAGCCTCAACAAGTAAACCAGCCACCACTCCAGCAGCAGAATAAAAACAATCAAAGCAACACTTGTCACTCTTCTCAGAACCAAAAGATCAAGGTCGTATCTGAACCATGTAATGCCACAAGGACAGAAGCCATCTTGAGCTGGATCAGGCTATTGCTGCATTTGCAATGTATGGTATTAGCACTCTTGGTGCTCATTCTATTGCAAATACAGCAATCACCATGGTCCATTCTTAAGAACAACTACCAAGCAGTACAGCCTTCAGCAAGTTACTCACTGAACAAAGGACACAACTCATATCAACAAAATCAACAATGCCAATACAACAGAAGCAGTAATCCATTCAATCACCTCAAAGTAGAATACATAACATACACAGATGCGCAACAACAGCAGCAACACTCAGCCAACATACAGAAATATAGAAGCATCAATCCGTTCAATCACCTCAAAGCAAAATACATAACATACACAGATGTGCAACAGCAACAGCAACATTCAGCCAACATACAGCAACATAGAAGCAGCAGCACACACAGACACATGCTAACACGACAGCAGCTCCACATCACAGCAATGCAACTAATGCACCATCAGCAGAAACATCATCCACACAAGAACAACAAAAGAAGTCAACGACATCAGCAAGAAGACAAAGTTTTAGCAATCACAGGAGAACACACCAAGTTTTCAACAAATACAGCAGGACTCATCAACCTCATACACCCTCCTCATACTTGAACATCACCACAAACAACAAGTCCAACACTCAGCAGCAATTTCAACACTCAGCTCACAACAATCACAACATCAATAACAGCAGACTGGAGATGGCACAGCCAATAATACAATAGTGCAACCACAAGATACACACCAATAGCCATCTTCAACTTGGCTTTCCTTACTCCAGAGGTCAAAACAAAATGGAAGATCGCGTGCGTTTTTTTGTCACTCTTTTGCTAAATCCTAACATCATATCCTTCTGTCAGAGAAACATAGAAGGGAATAATTTCCTTATTCATGCAGTCACAATAGAAACACATGTACTTTTATGTATAGTTGACCTAGGAAATATGCACATCATTTTTGTACATACGACTGTCTACTACAAAATAGGGAGTCGCCACATCACCATAGGTCTAACTTACTTTTGCTACTCAGGTACTTTTAGTCAACAGTTTAGGATGACTATAGGTACATGTATTTACTTTTGGGAGGTAAGGTTTATGTCCCCCTCCATCCTTGTATTTTATTTCTATTAATAAAGACTAATATTTAACCCAAAAAAAAAGATAGAGTACTTCTTTTTTCATTTCAATAAATGAGTATTTTCGTTACATGATATAACAAAAAATCATCTTAACAAAAAAAAAAAGTACTTTCTTTCATGATGCAGAAAAAGTATTTTCTTTTATTTCAACGAAATTATGTAGTAGAAAGTATTTTTCTTTCATTTCAACATAATGATGTTGTAAAAAGTATTTTCTTTCATTTCAACAAAAAGAGTATTTTCTTTTCATGATGTACAAAAAGTATTTTCATTCATTTCAGCAAAATGAGTATTTTCTTTTCATGATGTAGAAAAAGTATTTTCTTTCATGTCAACAAAATGAGTCTATCTTTTCAAGTTGTAGAAAGAGTACTTTCTTTTTCAACAAAAAAAGAGTATTTTCTTTTTTAGTTATGAAGCATAAATTTCAACATTGTTTTTGCATAAAAAAGTAAAGCAGCACATTAGTTCCTTTAGGTTTGTGTAAAATTTTAGAAGAATAATTAAATTTTTGAAGAAAATAAAGTCCTGAAAACATTAGGTATTTGGAGGGGGAGGGGGGAAGATAGGGAGAGCCTAGGAAACATGGGGACTTAGGGGAAGGGGATGAGGAAAGTGGCATTAAAAATTATTTTTCTAAAAAATATTTTCTACTCTCTAACCAAATACTAAAAAATATTTTCCGGAAAGAAAGTTTCATTCACCAACCAAACAAGAGAAATTAAGTGATTTTTCATGAAAATATTTTTTATGAAAAATATTTTCCTTCATACCAAGCACACCCTTAGTACCTTTTATTTCGTTTCTTGGTCAGTTGATTTGCCTAGTCGACAAGGTTAGGTGTCATCAAGATTATGGTAAAATTTGGATCGTGACAATAACAGATATAACTAATTAATGCATAAATTAAAATAAAAAATACTCGCTAATTACAAAACTTAAGACGTTGATCTGGAAAAAAAATTATATATTCATTTCTTCTTTATTTAATCAAATTAATGTATGATATATTCATATAATAAGTTGCATATAGAGATCTAATGTCCATTGATCCACTCACAAAGTTTTTTGGCCTGTCGATGGATATTCCTTGAAACCTTTTATATAAATCGTATTAAAAAAATCAATGTATTATATAAATCTCGTCAAAGAAACGAAAAAGTGTATCTAAGCAAAAGAGGCAAAAAAGAAAATATTTTGATTACAGCGTTTTACATTTTCATAACGTATTTATCACAATTTTAATTTATTTTTCGGCACTATTTTCTTTGGAGTACTCTCTTTCTTTTCGTCCTTTCACTTTTGACTTCGTATGATCATCATCAATCTTTTCCAACTTTTTTCTGAAACTTCTCTCGATTGATCTAGTTTGATAGTCACAGTAACTTTGTATTTCAATTCAATTTCCTCTATGTCAATTGATTTGATTACTTTTCAAAATGAAACAAAAAGATAAACAATGATTTTTTAACAACCCGACCGGTCGCTTTGAGCTCTAGCGCGTCGCTCGGCGGTTGAAGGCCTTGGGTAGCTTCACTTCATGTTTTATGACTTGTAAGCGTAGTCAGAATCGAATTTCGGGAAGTTCAGAGTTGATTCGGATGAAAAATTCTAATTTCGGAAGCTTTAACTTGGAAGAATTGAGTAAGGTTTGACTTTTGAGTAAACGACCTCGGAATCGGGATTTGAAAGTTCCAATAGGTTTGTATGATGATTTCGGACTTGGACCTATATTTGGGTTGAGTATCGGGTCGCCCGGGAGCATTTCGGCGCTTATTGTGGAAAGTTGGCATTTTGAAGGTTTTAGAATTTCCTAAGTTTGGTTTGAGGTGGACTTTGGTTATATCAATGTCCGTTTTGGGTTCCGAGCTTTGGAATAGGTTCGTATCGTAATATGTGACTTGTGCGTAAAGTTTGGCATCATTCTGGAATGTTTAAGTATAACTCGGACGTGTTCGGCGAAGTTTGAATGTTCGAAAATTTAAAGAAAGTTTTTGATCATCGATTCGTAGTTGTTTGGCGTGATTTGAGGCTTCGACTAGGTCCGTATCGTATTTTGGAGTGTATTGGTACGTTTGGATGGGGTCCGGGGGGCCTCGGGTTTGAAACGGATTAAAAACGGATTGGAATTCGGATTTGAGGAGATGATGTTGCGAAACAAGTATGTAGGAGGTCGTCGCATGTGCGATTTTTGTGAAGATGGTCTGGGGGCGTAGGTGCGAGGGAAATTCCGCACCTACAAATTTGCAGATGCGGAGAAGGGGTCGCAGAAGTGGTGCTGGGTGAGAGGTTGTGGTTGCGCAGGTGCGAGGGAATTTCCGCACCTGCGAGCTCGCAGGTAAAGGTTGATGGTCGCAGAAGCGAGAAGGGGCCTTGGGTTGAAGGAGTGCAGAAGCGCAATGATGGCTCACACCTGCGTTTGCATAGAAGCGGACATTCCGCCACAGGTGCGATGGAGCAGCTGGACAGTGCACTTCGCAGAAGTGAGCTTTGCCTCGCAAACGCGAGATCGCAGGTGTAACAAAATCGTCCACAGGTGCGAAAGTTGATGGGCAATAGGGTGCTTTTAGTCCGAGCCTTTGCCCATCTCTCTCACATGTTTCATTTGGTTGGGCGATTTTTGGAGCTATTGGAGGGGAGATTTTAATCATCTATTATGAGGTAAGTTATTCCCACCTATTGTAAGTTAAACACATGGTATCTATAAAGATTTAAACATGAAAATTAGTATAAATTTGGGAATTTGGTAGAAAACCTAGAAGTTGGTATTTTTGGATTTTTGCCACAAAACTGGTCACAGAATTTAGGATAAACTATATATTTTAGTTCGTGGCGTTATGGGTAAAGTTTATATTAGAAAATTTTTGGAATCCGGGCACATGGGCTTGAGGGTTGACTTTGTTAACTTTTCGAGCGGAGTTGGGAATTGCTATAAATTGATTAATTATAAGCATTGGAGTATATTTTGATTGATTTAAACATTGTTTGACGAGTTTCGGGTCGTTTGGCTTTGAATTGAAGAATTGGAGAGGCATTGGAGCCGGTTATGGAACTTCGGAGTGAGGTAAGTCTCCTGTCTAACTTTGTGAGGGGGAAACTACCCTCTAGGTGATGTAATTGTTATGTGCTATTAGTAGTGGGTGCTACGTATGCACAAGGTGATGAGAGTCCATACGTAGCTAAAGCATGTTTATGTCCAGATAGACTTAGGACTTTACCATGTAATATTTGGAATATTTGAACTCATTCTGTTAGCTTAATTAATTGAATTTATTATTTAACTTGATTTAGAAGTATATACACATATATTAGGCCGAGCCTTATTACCTTGAGTTGCTGGCAAGTTATTTGAGAAATGGTAAAGGTTATACTCACCTTATGTTCGTATACTGTATCGTAAGCTCGTGTCTCGTAATTCGAATAATTTCTTTTCTTTCTTGTGGACGAGCTAAACGTCTCGGCAGGATTATGTACCACTCTATCATGGGAGCGGGCCATTCTCCTCGATAGTATAATAGATGCATTTATGATTTGTGCTGATCGGTCCTCGGCAGTATACACGTTATAATGGGATCGGGCCGATCGCCTCGGCAGTGTCATATTCTTTCTAAGATCTGGCCGTACGACCTCGGCATAATCGTGCGTTATATCGCTAACAATCCGAATATTTGCGAGATTTTCCTTCTAGTGATGCCTTGCATTTTATATGGAATTCTTATCCATTTGTTATTGACACTTATTTTTCGAGCTGTTGAGATAGGATACGAGATTGAGAAGTTTATATCGTTAAAAGAAATTTTGAAAGAATACATTAGTTACCTTTTATCCCATTATTGATGTTATGCTTCATATCTGCTTACGATTTATCATATTGCTTTACTAGACCTCTAGTAAGTGTCGATGTCGATCCCTCGTCACTATTTTTCCAGGGTTAGGCTAGATACTTACTGGGTACGCATTGATTTACGTACTCATGCTATACTACTGCACTAAATGTGCAGGATCTGACAAGTTCATTTGATGGTTATCTTAGTGCATAGGCGCAACTGTTGAGGAGACTTTATGGTGAGCTGCATTCCAGGCTACGTATCGCAGTTCACAGAGTCTCCATCTTACTATTTACTTTGTCATGTCTTATTTACTTTCCAGACAAATGTTGTATTATTATTGTACTCCTTAGTAAATGTTCATGCACTAGTGACACCGAGTTTTGGGATACTTTAGTGGTTGTTTATGGTTCAGCTTGATATTGTCATATTTTATTTATAGCTTACTAACATTTTAAGTAGCCATGATTTCTAAACGCATTTATGTCTCCATCTAACAAGATTCATGATTTCGAAAATAATAAAATGAGTAGTTAATTTGTTAGTTCACCGTTGGCTTGCCTAACGGCGACGTTGGGCGCCATCACGACCTATAGTGGATTTTGGGTCGTGACAGCTTGGTATCAGAGCCCTAGGTTCACGTGGTTCTCACGAGTCATAAGCAAGTCCATTAGAGTCTTGCGGATCGGTACGGAGACGTCTGCACTTATCTTCGAGAGGCTACAGGGCTGCTAGGAGCACTTCCCTTCTTGATTCCTCGTCCAACGATTTGATTTCCATTGAAGCTTATGCCTTCATCCCTTTCCTACTCATTCTTATACGATGCTACATGCTCGTGTCAATAGGGCACCGAGGAGTTGTAGCGGTGCTGCAGTCATGGTGCAGGATGTTTCTCCCAGTGTATTCGAGCAGGCTATTATCGTCGTCTTGCGGAAGGGTGTTCTGTTGTTTCAGCCCAGTATCTGTTTCCTGTGGTTTCAAGGCTATGCACGGATCATTATGAGGTTCATGCGTTGTTATCACATAGTGTTGGTGTAATGGTCGGGTGTTTGTTTATGTGTCGAGTCAGTGAATGACTTGAAAGGAGGATTTCTCAATGCACGATTTAGAGGTTAGGCATTTAAATCCAGCGGAGGAAAGGAAATCGGACTATGGATGTTTAGGCTCTGGATAATAGAGTAATGAGACTTGATATTTTTGAGCAAGGTGGAATTCTCATTTGTGAGGTGGTCATTGTTCTTGTTTGGACGTATTAAGGCTCGTCGGTGTTGTGGTCTTCTTCGATTTGCCTTCGGGGAAGGGTGTTGTGAAACGATTCCTGAGAAGTGGTTGTCAGAGATAGCAGTGTGTGGCGGTTTCAAAATCGAATTGGTGTTTCTAATGTTGATGGCTCGAGAAAGATGATCGCGAAGGAGGAGGAAGGACATGGCGGGAGGTGTCTCGCGGTGGTTGAATTACTAGGAGGTCAAGTATGAAAAGCAGAGGTGGAAAAGTTTCTTAAAGGAGATGGTTTAACCGATGTGTGAGTGGCAGAGTAGCAAATGAATTCTGTGGTAGGATAGCCACATGCCTTGAGAAATGTTTAGAGCGATTTGGGAATCGTGGTGGGAAGCTACTAGGTCTACGGATGTTATTTGAGATGGAAGCTACTTCACTGAGGAAGAATGAATATGGCAAAGAGGAGTTTGCTTAAAATGAAGAGGGGTGTGAAAACTTGATTATCGTTTTTGGATGCAACGTGACTTCAAGTTTGGAATATATTATTGGACTATTAGTTGATGTCTATGGGGAATGAACAGACTCTTACAGCTGGCAGGCGAGCATGGGCTCAGGAAGGTTTACTGATTTCGTGGTAGTTGTACCCAGTGCAGCGTCGTTGAAAGATGTCGGGATGGAATCCCACAGGTGGACTATCTCTTATGAGCAGGTCAGCGGTTGCGTGATTTCTGATGAAGCTTCTACGAGGAGTTCTACTTATTACCCAACGGAAGGTCGAATAGGCAATTGTGGCTGATAATTCAGGATGTTTTATAAAAATTTTAACAAGAGATTTCGAGAAATTTGGTGGGTTAAAGGTGCAAGATCATGGTAATTGAGAAGGATGAATCCTTGTGGGTTCTAGGTTTATGTAATTGTAGCTTAAAGCTAAGTGGGGGAACCCCATCGTCTACGATTGAATTGCGTGATTGTCTGCCTGTGCAATTTTTGGTTATCGGTGCATTGGTGGATTATTTATGACTAAGAAAAGAAAATATCAGGGGTAATTCAAGCAAAAGACTGGATGAATGTGTGCTATATTTTGCCTTATCGATTCATGCGCAGGTTTTAGGAAGACTCAAAGTTTATGCTTCTTGTGGATGTGATGTACAAGGAAAATAATTTATCTGGTTGCTTCTTTGGGAGTGCTCATGTGCAGACAGCGCACTAGAGTTTGGCTTATATTCGGGACCAAGTCAGAGTGGGTGACTCTCAACAGTGGTTCTAATGGGTTCGCAATATGGCTGAAGATCGGGATTTTGCGGCAGAGTGAGAAGAATACTTGGAGAATTTTCTATGTTATCATCGGGTCTGTGGGGCAGTATTGGAAAAATGGGAGAAACTGTTTCGGATTCGCTGAAGGTCTTTTAGAATGGGTGTACCAGAGTGAGATGCTATTGTGCACATGAGGAGGGTATGAGATGGTTCATGGGTATTTAGGTTTGTATCTTCTACGGTTATAGGGATTCAGTTGCATGTTGTAATGGTTCTTCTAAAATGAGTTAAGTGAAAGGTTTCTAGCCAATGAAGTGTTTATTCTACGAGTAGTTCAGGGGTTATGATGAATTCTTGTACTCTCGCGTAGCGGCATGATAGGTGCAGTGAGCAGCATGGAAATTGGAAGTTGAGGATCAAGGTTACGGCTCGGTGTTGACGAAAATGTCACGAGCTCAGATGGGCAGGGGAGAATTCTGGTGTTTAGAGTAAGCTGGCATTATCTCAGTGTTGCCTGAGAATGGTGTTCTGTGGAAGAGGCATTGTGTATTAGTTTGCGGATCCTTGATTTGCACTGTAGAATTTGTACGGTTGGAGGTGTGGATGTGCAGACTATGCTACCTGGTGCGGAAGGTCATGGGAGTATAAACCACGAGAAGACCGTATAAGTGTAACATGTTAGTCACTTGATTGTTAAGGATTGAAATCAAGTATGGAGATCGTGGTACTATCGCTAATGTGAGAGTTTATTCCTGGAAGGCGCTCTATTCCTTGGTTGTGGACTACGGGGGTTTGTTTCGGAATGGACGGCTGCTCGTGTGTGTCATGAATAGGGCCATTGTGGACCGTGGAAGGTTGTAGCCTAGTATGGTATGATCAGAATCGGCTTGAGGTCCGATGGTGGGTCTAATGTGAATGTGTGCTCTACGTCAAGTCAGATGTGTTCATTCGGCATAGCATTGCTTACGGAGGAGTCTTCAGGCATTGGATGTTATTTCTGTCGCCAGCTATTCCATGTAATACTCTATTGTGCCAGGTGGGTTGTGGGACGGCTTGATTATTCGCAAATGTGTTGTGATCCCGTATAGCTTGTGGTGTTATATGAGCAGGATGGCTCTCAAGATGCAGGTCATTTATTGCACCTTAGTCGTGCTTGGGTTGTGTAGCGTATGGCGCTATCCGTCTCCCCAGGGTTGTATTATGCACTTGGCGTGTTTGTGGTCGATATTCGGGTATTTCGTAGGTATAAGCATTATGGCTTGATGGGTATTTCCTTATTTATTTTTATGTGTGGATCGGGTGGCACGCCGCCACGGGTATGTTGTTTGGATTGGGTTGCACGCCGCAACAGTATCATGTGTGGATCAGGTTGCATACCGCAACAATGATATGTTGGGTACGATTCCCTATATCTATTCTTGAGAATTTTGCTTCTCATTCTCTGAGAAGGGTTCATAGCATCTGTTCGACCGTTTTATTCGTTACGCGGGCTAGGTAAATCTTTTCCAAAGTTCGTTCCTCCTTATGTGTCATATTCAAGTTGTGGCTTGTCGACGCATAGATGGCGTCATATGTGATCTTGGTTAGTGTTTGAGGTGGCTTATTGCCTGAGCAGCTTGTATTGGGTGAGACGAGATTATTGAACCTGAGATCGGTGCGATCGGTTTTAAGCAGGGTATATGAAAGAGAAAATATCGTTATTTAGTTCAGAATGAGGTAATGTTTCTTGTCAGGTGAAGAGACTCCATGAATTATTGTTTTGGTAGGTGGTTATGAGTTTCTACACATCTCTTTCGTTGTGGCGGTATTGCGAGAGTTGGAACAAGGCTTACATGTGTTATGAGGCATATTGCGGGCATCAGATTCATGAAATTGCAGCTATTGTGGTCAAAGAATGTTATTATGGGCATGTGAATTATGCAGTGTGTGGTGTGATTTCAGCAAAGGTGTGTGATTATGTTTTGGTACAGTGTATAGTGATTGATGTTATGTTCGTATGTTAGAATCGGGTCTCGTGGAGAATTTCGGATGTTGGAATTTGGTTCTAAGGCTTGTTAGCTAAGGTTATAGGGAGGATCTTCAGTCTGGCTCGAGCTAACGTGCTCACATGGGTTGTGGTGGCACGGGCAAGTGCACGAGGTATTAAACAGTGATTTTGGACAACTCCAAAAAAGTTCTTGGCACGTTCAAGGACGAACGTATGTTTAAGTGGGGGAGAATGTAATGACCCGACTGGTCGTCTTGAGCTCTAGCGCATCGCCGGCTGTTTGAGGCCTTGGGTAGCTTCACTTCATGTTTTATGAGATGTACACGTAGTCGGAATCGAATTTTGGGAAGTTCAGAGTTGATTCGGAAGGAAAATTCTAAATTCGTAAGCTTTAAGTTGGAAGAATTGACTAAGGTTTGACTTTTGAGTAAACGACCTCGGAATCGAGATTTGAATGTCCCAATAGGTTCATATGATGATTTTGGACTTGAACGTACGTTCGGGTTGAGTATCGAGTCGTCCGGGAACATTTCGACGCTTATTATGGAAAGTTGGCATTTTGAAGGTTTTAGAATTTCGAAAGTTTGGTTTAAGGTGGACTTTGGTGATATCGATGTCTGTTTGGGGTTCGGAGCCTTAGAATAGGTTCGTATCGTGATTTGTGACTCGTGACGTAAAGTTTGGCGTCATTTCGGAATGTTTAAGTATAATTTGGACGCGTTCGCCGAAGTTTGGATGTTTGAAAATTTAGAGAAATATTTCGATCATCGAGTCGTAGTTTTGATGTTGTTAGGCGTGATTTGAGGCTTCGACTAGGTCTGTATCGTGTTTTGGGATGTGTTGGTACGTTTGCATGGGTCCTGGGGGCCTCGGGTTTGAAATGGATCGAAAGCGGATTGGAATTCGAATTTGAGGAGATGTTGTTGCTGCTGAAGACTGGTGTAATCGCACCTACAGAAGGAGTGGCCGCTAGTGCGGTAATGCAGGTGCGCAGGGGGTCGTCGCAAGTGCGATTTTTTCGTGAAGATGATCAGGGGGAGCAGGTACGAAGGAAATTTCGCACCTGAGAAGTCGTAGATGCGGAGAAGGGGTTGCAGAAGCTGTGCTGGGTGAGAGGCTTTGGTTGTGCAGGTGCGAGGGAATTTCCGCACCTGCAAGCTCGTAGGTAAGGGTTGTTGGTCACAGAAGCGGGAAGAGGCCTTAGGCTGAAGGAGCGCAGAAGCGCAATGGTGGCTCGCACTTGCATTTGTGCAGAAGCGGACATTCTGCCACAGGTGCGATCGAGCAGCTAGACAGCGCACTTCGCAGAAGGAGTTTTGCCTCGCAAAAGCAAGATCATTGGTGCGACAAATTCATCCACAGGTGCGAAAGTCGCTGAACAGTAGATGCTTTTAATCCGAGACTTAGCCCATTTCTCTCACATTTTTCATTTGGTTGGGCGATTTTTGGAGCTATTGAATGGGAGATTTTCATCATCTATGGTGAGGTAAGTTATTCATACCTATTGTAAGTTAAATACATGGATTCTATATGGATTTAAACACGAAAATCAGTAGAAATTTGAGATTTTGGTAGAAAACCTAGAAGTTGGTATTTTTTTATTTTTACCACGAAATTGGACATGGAATTTAGAATAAATTATATATTTTGAGTTCGTGGCATCATAGATAAAGTTTATCTTCGAAAATTTTTGGAATCCGGGCACGTGGGCTTGAGGATTGACTTTATTGACGTAGTTGGGAATTGCTATAAATTGATTAATTATAAGCATTGGAGTATATTTTAATTGATTTGCACATTGTTTGACTAGTTTCGGGTTGTTTGGCTTTGAATTGAAGAATTGAAGAGGCATTAGAGCCGGTTATGGAACTTCGGAGCGAGGTAAGTCTTCTGTCTAATTTTGTGAGGAGAAAATTACCCCCTAGGTGACGTAATTGTTTGTGCTATTAGTTGTGAGTTCTACGAACGCACGAGGAGACGAGAGTCCGACGTAGCTAAAGTATGTTTATGTCCGGGTAGACTTAGGATTTTACCATGTAATATTTAAAATAATTAAATTCATTGTGCTGGCTTAATTAATTGAAATTATAACTGAACTTGATTTAGAAGTATATACACATATATTAGGTCGAGCCTTATTACCTTGAGTTGCTGGCAAGTTATTTGAAAAACGGTAAAGGTTATACTCACCTTGTGTTTATATATTGTATCGTAAGCTCGTGTCTCGTAATTCAATAATTCCTTTCCTTTCTTGTGGAGCAGGCCAAACGCCTCGGCAAGATTAGTTACCACACTCTCATTAGAGCGGGTCGTTCGCCTTGGCAGTATAATAGATGTATCTATGGTTCGTACAGCTCGACCCTTGGTAGTGTACACGTTATGATGGGATTGGACCGATCGCCTCGCAGTATCATATTCTTTCTGAGATCTGGCCGTACGACCTCGGCATAATCGTGCGCTATATTGCTAGCAGTCCGAATATTCGCGAGATTTTCCTTCCACTGATGCCTTGCATTTTATATGGGAATTCTAATCCGTTTGTTATTGACACTTGATAGTTTTCGAGCTGTTGAGATAGAATACGAGATTGAGAAGTTTATATCGTTAAAATAAATTTTGAAAGAATACGTTGGTTACCTTTTATCCTATTATTTCTGTTGCTCTTCATATCTGCTTATAATTTATCATATTGCTTTACTGGACCTCTAGTAAGTGCCGATGTCGACCTCTCGTCGCTACATCTCCGAGGTTAGGCTAGATACTTACTGGGAAGCGTTGATTTACGTACTCATGCTGCACTTCTACACTAAATGTGCAGGATCTGGCAGGTTCATTTGATGGTTATCTGGGTGCATAGGCGTAGCTGTTAAGGAGACTCTACGGTGAGCTACATTCCAGGCTGCCCAAGAGTCTCCGTCGTACTATTTACTTTGTCCTGTCTTATTTACATTCTAGACAGATATTGTATTATTTACTTTGTCCTTAATAAATGCTCATGCACTAGTCACACCGGGTTTGGGATACTTTAGTGGTTGTTTATGGTTCAGCTTGATATTGTCATCTTTTATTTTATATCTTACTAACATTTTAAGTAGACGTGATATCTCATCGCGTTTATGTCTCTACCTAACAAGATTCATGATTTCGAAAATAATAAAATGAGTAATTAAGTTGTTAGTTCACCGTTGGCTTGCCTAACAGTAACGTTGGGCACCATCATGACCTATAGTGGGTTTTGGGTCGTGACAGATTTGATTTCAGTAATAATAACAAAACTTGTTAGTTTTACTTTATCCAGTACTAAGAAATAAATTTTAATTATACCACTATTATACTAAAAAATAATTTTTAATTAATACCACCACTATATTAATTTTATTCAAATTATTTATTTGATAATATAAATATTTTTTTACTACAGTCAATTTGAACTAATGATTACTTAAATATACATCGAATACCAATATTTTGATTTTAAATATTATTTATTTACTAAAATCAAATATATTAATTTTTATGTTCAAATAATATATCAACTTTGAAATTGCTAAGGATAAAGATGAGAAGTATATTCACATG
This sequence comes from Nicotiana obtusifolia, assembly GCA_002018475.1. NCBI lineage: Eukaryota > Viridiplantae > Streptophyta > Magnoliopsida > Solanales > Solanaceae > Nicotiana > Nicotiana obtusifolia. Next base: position 106,441 of record MCJB01005969.1, on the reverse strand, counting down.
ATCTTAGCTAAATACGTCTAGCTTTAGATTCAAATACTTAAACTTTATTTGTCAATTTTGAATTTTAAAATAGTTATTAAAAACTTTATCCTAATCTTATCATTTTTGTCCTAAAATTTTCAAGTGCCGTTTTATGCTTGCTACTTGACTTGACCACATTGCAAACGATTCTCCTATTAAAGATATGTAGAGAGATATAAATATAAATATAAATATGGATGAATATTATAATAATTACTAAACAATTATCTTAATCCTTACCTTTTTTGTCCTAATTTTATTTATCAACTTAAATTTTATAATATTTATTAAAAACTTTGTTCTATGCTTACTAGTTTTGTCCGAAAATTGTCAACTGACTTTTCAATAACTTGTCACTTGGCTTAATCACATTGCAAACTACTCTCCAATTATATATATACAGAAGATATAAATATAAATTATAAATATTATCTTAAAATTGTCAAGTGACTTTTTATTGACTTACCGCTTAGTTTAACCTCAATGCAAACTACTCTCTTATATATACAGATTGTTGTTATCATGTATATGTTTCAGTAATATTACTATACGATCCTGAAATGATATTTACCTATCTTGGAGCCTAAATTTTTGAGGGATTGAAAATATGAGAAGATCATTCTTTGTAAACCTATAACTCAGTTGGAAAGTCTTACCCCGTTTGGATTTGAAATTATAGGAAGAGTCATGCGGTCAAACGCACATGCAAGTATACGCGATCGTCAAGTAATAAAGTGATTAAGAGTTGGATGTCGAACCCACGAAGACTTGTGATTAACTATTAACTAAATTAGACTATCCTAACTATCTAAACAAGATTAAAATTAGAAGTATTTGATTCTAAACTAATTAAAATAAAGAAAAACACATAATGAACTTTGAACAGAGGAAGAGCAGATTTTTATGGTATCAATATTATGAAAACGATCTAGAGTTATGGACTATCTAACATTCCTATTGTATTCTTCAATTGAATTGACTAACTAATTTATCTAGTTCATTGGTTGACAGAGTTAATATTGCTCGTAAGAATCTGTCGAATTCTTACTCGCCTATTCAAGCTAACATAATGCCTATATGTCTATGGAATTAGAACTAACAAGAACGCATTCATAATTCCTGTACATCAACCAAGCAAGGCAATTAGGTATATGCCTATTCTAACCGCGGATCCATTCCTCGATGTCCAGGTTCGAGAACTTGCTCTACTCAATCCTATGTGCAATCTAAAATTCCCACTTTCGAGTTCAATTCTGGATTCGTAGATAATATTTAATTGCTGATCAAATAATCAAATAATTAGGCGCAAGATTGAATAAATAAACTAATATTATAAATCAAGAAAGCGAAATCAATATTTGAATAACAATAATCATGAAAGAACCATAACCACATAGACATGGTAGCCAAACAACAAATCATACAATAAAAACATAAAAATTACAAAGTTTGGTGGAAGAAAAGTTGAAACCCGGCCTCCACAGCGGCTCTGTGCTCTCCCTTCGTCAAAAGTTCCTCTCAAAAACGTTCTCCCCTCCCAAATAGTTTTAGGACCCCTTTTATACGAGTTGGGAGTGTGTGGAGCCGAAATAACCAAGTCCTGGGCAAAATAGGACTAGTCCCTGCTTCGAGCGTCCAAGGTAGCGCTAGGCGCTAGCCCTCGCGCTAAGTCTAGTGAGTTTTCATGCTCAACTTAGGCGATTATTCAATTGTTGGCTCCCTAACTGAATTCCTTTTCCTTGTATATTTTTGTCTCCGCTTGGGGGAACAAACACCAAAGGGTGTCCCCCTTTTGTCTTCTTCCTCTATTAGTTTATCTCTTTTCTTTTTCTTTCGTATTTTATTCAATTTTGTTCCAAATCCTTCATCTTTACATTATTTTATCCCTACACAGTTAAAAATATAATATTAAGCATAAAATAATATGACTAATACTCAAAAGACGATTAAAAGTACTAGAACATGAGACAATAATGATTAAATATATGTACTTTTTGGCCGAACATCACCAGCCCACACTTAAACGTTGCTCCTCCTCGAGTCAACCAACAATTTACTCTATCTTTGAGCACTTAACATATTCGAAGCACGCTACACCAATGGCTATGGTTGATAGCAACAATTAAGCTTAGCATATGCATTCAACACACACTTCCCTTGAAATTATGCCATACTTCAATAATATTCACAATAAAGACAACGTGTTCATAGCAATCCTAGCCTCAAAAACCGATTTAATGTCACAATACACTCATGGCTTGAACACCCAACATCATAGAGAAGTCTAATAATGTTACATATCCCTCAAGAAACCATGTGCCCTCACAACAAAAGCAAAGAGAGTAAGTTGAATCCACACATCCGAATTTCATGATCAACTATAGTTTAAGGACTCACTTGTATATAAAAAAAAATCTCTCACTCTCACAAAGAAGCCACATGCATGCAATTGGTACCATAGGCTTGCCCTTAATGTAAATCTCTATTAATATAAGCTCGCTCGATCTAAAATTAATTAGGACTTTTTATAGTTATAGTGTGGGCTAAATGACGGGTAGGATATATTTAGGAATAGTTGTTCACTCTCATAAGCATTTTAACACATCACCAAATAACTTAAGTGCAAATTTTCTCAATCCAACTTCAACTTCACAAACAATATCACCCCAAAAAATATACCTTTTTCTTTAAGCACTATCGTCATTGACACTCCACTAGCAAAAATAAGATATTTATTCATCTACATTTATTTTTCTTCTTTTTATTCCCAGATTTTTCTGTCTTTTTTTTTTTTCCTTTTTCAATTTCCGATAGTGGTGTATTATTTACAAAACAAGTGCACCCTTCTTTCTTTCATTGGTTCCACTTAAAAGTCACCCCACACGTAGTCTCTTCTTACTTCTTTTAGCGCTCATTTCACACTTAAAGTGCTTTAAGAGGTAAAAGTATCAAAAATATCAATTAAGAACAAAAAGGGTATAGGCTTGTAATGTGGAGCCAAATAAAAGTCTATAGGCTAGGTTAACAAGGGATATGTTTTATTTGTGATAAGCAATAAAGCTCAAAAAAAAATTAAAGAAAGCCAAAAAAATATTTTCCAAATCGAGCATCACCTAAAATTTTGCTTCAACTCACATACCGGGCAAGTTCTAGACACAAGTACAATACATGGACTACACAAAAACCTCACAGGCACATGACTGACTAAGGACGGTCTCATTCCCACTCTCAAACTAATGCAAGTATTCACGAAGCCCCATGAGATATTAAGCACAAAGCACAAAGTGGATACAAGTCAAGAAAGTGAAACATAAGCGTCACAAGACATGCAATCCAAATACACAAGGCAACATAAACGACTTCAATACATAGAGAAGATTCTACATATGTTAAAGCCTAAATATGCTACTATCAAACAAGTCAAGGTCCCCTAGGTTGATCATTCTTCCTCCTTTTATTTCCTAAATTCCTAATCTACTATAAAAGGAAAAAATTACTACCCGGTTCAAAATACATCCCATAGAAAAGAACCAAGACACAAAGAAAAATTATGGGCGATTATTACTACCAAAAGAAAAATAAAAGACATACTTTTATATTTTATTTTATTTTTTTCCTAGACTTTAATCCCTCAAGAAAAGAGTCTAGGAGATCCATCGTCGGGAAAATTCAATGCTTTTAATCTTTTTTTGTTTTTTTTAAAAATTTAACATTAAGCACCTAAAATACTTACACTAATATAAAAACAAAACTATGAAACTAAAATCAAAAATAAGAAATTAACATACTAATATAATACTACTAATTATCTAAAGTAATTCTCTCATCCCACACTTAAAAGAGTGCAGTGTCCCCAATGCATAAATAAGGCAGAAAAACGAGGATGGACAAGAAACTCCCTAAAAGGCCAAATGCCGAAGCAATAGGAGCTCACGGGGTACTCAGACTTCTCCCACAGATGATCCTTTGTGCTGGTACCTCACACTAGTTCCAACCATCTGGCTCGTATTTGCACACTTTCAGTGGCTTTTATTCTATGCTCATAATCCTACAAAACAAAAACAACACTACAAATATAGAAAAATAAAATAAACAAAAATAAATAAAAATAAAAGAAAGAAGTAAAGATGGGTTGCCTCCCAACAAGCGCCTAATTTAACATCGCGGCACGACGTGAATAACTTTTTGCCTCCACTTCGAACTTATGAATTGAGCCCCTAATTTGGCTTCAAGCTTCCTGTTATGCTCCCGGGGCGGTGAGACTAATTGGGCCAAGCAACCAAGATTCTACACTTCTTGGCCTTCGGATGAGGTATGTAATTCTGTCTCTCTGACACGATGAATTCAAGAATGTAAGCACCCCGTTCCTCGTCCATTGGCTCCTCCAAAGGCTCATATGACTCGATTTTCATGTCATCATCCAAATACAATGTTGAAAAATGTATGGAATGAGGACCAATATGCCCCAACTGTAGAATTGTATTACGATTTACATCCCCATCTTTACATGCACTAGAGTCTTCAAATATAATAATATCTGCTTCCTCATATGGTTCTAGTGTACTTTTCTCAACATGGGCATCATCATCAAAAATATGCTCGAATGATTGGCTCTCCACTTTTAGCTCATCAATCTGGCGTATAAGCTCCTTTTCAGCTTCACATAACTCATTACTATTTTGTTGGGCGTTAGATGCATCAACCTTTGCATTCAATTGAGCCTCTAAGTCGTGAATAGCAATGCCAAATTTATCGATCTCTTGTCCCAGTTCAGCTCTCCCTTCTATAAGATATCTCATCTCATTTGTAATTTCCTCACGTTGAGCCTCATATATTTTTAAATTTTCAGCTTGTTCACTAGCCATGTTTGGCTCAAAATGTAACGACCCGATGTGTCGTAGGAACAAAGGTAGTACTAATTGTTTAGATTTGGTTGCCTAAGTGCAAATTTTCCTTTGTAATCGTGCAATTTTAATATTCTTGCAGGGTATGAGGTATAAGAATTTGAATAAATTAAGAAAAGAGTTCAAAAAAATTAAGAAATGCAAGAAATGCGATCGCATTTCAGATTTGCGAACCGCATATCTTGCACAGGCATCGCAAGGTGAAACAGAAACCTGGGCATAAAACCAGGTCAGGAATTGCGGTCAGTATGCGATCGCATACTGGAAATGCGGACCGCAAATTCCACTTCCTGGATCGCAAAATGGAACAGAGGAATTGGGCAAACTTTACGTCAAAAATGCGACGAGAATGCGAACCGCATTTCAGATATGCAGACCGCAAATCTGACAGTAGGATCGCAGAGTGAGACAGAGTTTTGGTTCAAATGTTGTGTCAGAAATGCGGCCCAAATGCGGACCGCATATGTGTTTTGCGACCAGAATGCGATCACATTCTGGCATCTGGCATTTTATTCCTGCTCCGATTTTTGACCGACTATAAATAGGGACCCATAACCCTAACATGCAAAACCCCTCTGATTTTCGACACTACCTTTGTAAAACTCACCAAACCACCTTCAAACCCTAGCAAATCAACCTCCAAAATCACCTTGAAAGCAAACCCCAACATCTATTGCAAGAAAACCCCACTCTCTAACACCAAAGACCCAGCTCAAATTTGCTGCAAATTGTGCCAAGAATTTCAGCTGAGTTAAGGCACACTACCAGGCTGAAACTCCTTAACTCCAATTGAGTTCGCCTAAAGTTCGGGAGCGTTCATAGAAGGTTTGGCTCGAAGAATTTTTGGAAGTCTAGGAAGTTCTTGCAAGACGAAGTAAGTGCTCGTTCTAACCTTAGCTTGAGGGATTAGGACTTACTTGTTATGTGCTACTTGCTCAAATGTTGGGGTTACAACGTATATGTGAGGTGACGAGTACTTTTGCGTTGTTGTTGGGTTAATGCATGCGGGTGGGACTTGCTCGTTGTAATTTAATTCTTCTTTGATCATAATACCCATGCTTAGACTAGTTGATTGCTAATTTGATTGTTCTTTCCGCACTTATGAGCTATCTGTGATAATTGAGCATTATTTCTGGAATAGATATTGGTATAGTGGAACCATTGTTGACATAAAACTTGATTTTTGCTTATTCTATCTCCCTGTTGTTATATGTGCATTGTTGTATGGTGAGAGCGAGTGTTAATGCACGAAGGGTGGTGCCGCGCAGTTTTATTCACTATTGTTGTTCATTTTGTTGGTTGAAGGTTTATCGACTGTTCTTATTATCATCCGCTGTTGTGGTATCATATCTTGTACTGCTTTTTCGTGTGTGCCTCCCAATAAGACTTGTTATTTCTTTATTTGTGGTTATATTGCACACCTGCCCCTGGAGGCTACTGGTGGTAAAGGTGGCTTGTATTTCATTTCACTTTATTGTGCTTCAACTTAGTGGTGTTAAAGGTTGAATTTCAGTTCCTTCTTAATTATTTCCGAATTGGTTGGTTATACTTATCTGTTGTCCCAAGGTATACATCTCTCTTTCCCGTTTAAACCGTTTATGTACGTCTATTTTCTGCTATAGGTATATATACATATATATATGATTAACTGCACAGGTCTATCTGGAGTCTGGTGCTAGCCTCGTCACTACTTCGCCGAGGTTAGGCCAGGCACTTACCAGCACATGGGGTCGGTTGTGCTGATACTACACTCTGCACTCTTTTGTGCGGATCCCAATGCTGCAGGCTTCGATCAGTAGAAGGCTTTCTAGTCTCGATTCTTAGGCGACCCAAGGTAGTTCCGCAGACGTTCGTGGATCTTGGAATCTCCTGCCCTTTTTCTTGTACCTGTTTCTCCTACGCATTTCAGAAACAGTATTTTGTTATTTCTTCAGAACCTTATTTGTAGTACTCTTAGACAGTTTGTGAAACTGTGATGCCAGATCTTGGGTAGTGTGTAAGGGATTGTGTATTGATGATGTTTGTAAAGTATGGAATTTAATTCTTATCGTTTGTTGATGTTACCATTCTTAGTTGATATTTTGTGCTGCAAGTGAACTCGTAAGTAGAAAAAGGGTAAATAGTCCGGCTGATCGGCTTGCCTAGCTTTCACTAGTAGGCGCCATCACGACTCCCGAGAGGTGGGGAAATTCGGGTCGTGACACAAAATCTCTTCTTTTTCAAAATTTTCCTCTTGCTGGTACTCGCTCTCTTCATTCAACTCTTCCAGATTGGCCTTCATTCTCGTGATTGCTGCCTCATTCTTTTCATATCTTTTTTGAGTTCATCCTGCTGCTCTGCTACTTGCCTCAAAATATCCTTAAATATGCATCACGTTCCATATCCTGCACTTCATTGCCCCTATCAAACTTACAAACACTTTTAGAACTATCATAAAATGGGTTTAGAGAAGGATAAAAAGAATTAGGACAATCATCCCAATGACCACCTTAACCACCACATATATTACAAATATTCCACTCGAAGGATTCAGATTGTGCGCACAACTCGGTCCCGGGAACATTCTGACAATTTTTTTACTAGTGGGGTCCTCCACAATATGAACAAGGATCATCAAAATAAGAATAACCATCATTCGAACAATTTTCATTCCAAGATGACATGATAAAATAAATAAAAAATACTAACTAAACTATATATATATATATATATATATATATATATATATATATATATATATATATATAAAACTTGAATAGATAAAATATAAATGTCTAATCTAGAGAAATAGATAATTCTAAGTCCCCGGCAACGGCGCCAAATACTTGTTGCGGCTAAACGCACACGCAAGTATACGCGGTCGTCAAGTAATAAAGTGACTAAGAGTCAGATGTCGAACCCACGAGGACTTGTGATTAACAATTAAATAAATGAGACTATCCTAACTATCTAAACAAGAATTAAATTAGAAGTATTTGATTCTAAACTAATTAAAATAAAGAAAAACACATAATGAACTTTGAACAGAGGAAGAGCAGATTTTTATGTTATCAATGTTATGAAAACGATCTAGAGTTATGGGCTATCTAACATTCCTATTGTATTTTTCAATTGAATTGACTAACTAATTCATCTAGTTCATTGGTTGACAGGGTTAATAATGCTCGTAAGAATCTGTCGAATTCTTACTCACCTATTCAAGCAAACGTAATGCCTATATATCTATGGAATTAGAACTAACAAGAACACATTCATAATTCCTGTACATCAACCAAGCAAGGCAATTAGGTATATGCCTATTCTAACCGCGGATCCATTCCTCGATGTCCAGGTTCGAGAACTTGCTCTACTCAATCCTATGTGCAATCTAAAATTCTCACTTTTGAGTTCAATTCTAGATTCGTAGATAATATTCAATTGCTGATCAAACAATCAAATAATTAGGCGCAAGATTGAATAAATAAACTAATATGATAAATCAAGAAAGCGAAATCAATATTCGAGTAACGATAATCATGAAAGAACCATAACCCTAGAATGTGAAATTTAGCTCCACATAGACATGGTAGCCAAACAACAAATCATACAAAAAAATATAAAAATTACAAAGTTTGGTGGAAGAAAAGTTGAAACCCGGCCTCCACGACGGCTCTGTGCTCTCCCTTCGTCAAAAGTTCCTCTCAAAAATGTTCTCCCCTCCAAAATAGTTTTAGGACCCCTTTTATACGAGTTGGGAGTGTGTAGAGCCGAAATAACCAAGTCCTGGGCAAAATAGGACTAGTCCCTGCTTCGAGCGTCCAAGGTAGCGCTAGGCGCTAGCCCGGGCGTTGAGTCCGGTGAGTTTTCACGCTCAAATTAGGCGATTATTCAATTGTTGGCTTCCTAACTCAATTCCTTTTCCTTGTATATTTTTGTCTCCGCTTGGGGGAACAAACACCAAAGGGTGTCCCTCCTTTGTCTTCTTCCTCTATTAGTTTATCTCTTTTCTTTTTCTTCCGTATTTTATTTAATTTTGCTCTAAATCTCTTCATCTTTACATCATTTTATTCCTACACAGTTAAAAATATAATATTAAGCATAAAATAATATAATTAATACTCAAAAGACGATTAAAAGTACTAGAACATGAGACAATAATGATTAAATATATGCATTTTTTGGCCAAACATCAAAGAGTTTTTCAAAAAGTTGGACATATATATCTGTTTTAAGAATTTCTTTTTCGAAAATCCAACCAAAATATTTTTTGGTATTAAAAACAAGATTTTTTGACTAAAATTGTCCCTTATCTACTAGGGTAGGTTTATACTTGTCCTCTAAATGTAACTCTGAGCATCTTTAGTCCCTTAAATATGTTAAAGTCGAGCTTTTTTATTCTCACAAACCAAAAAACTAATGGTGCAACCCAGCAATACAAAAAAAAAAAAAAAAAGTCATTCCCGATTTCTCCCATCTCATTCACGAAGAAAAGCTTCCCCAAGAACCCTCGTTCTGCGAAGAAAATCCATTTTTTCACTGTTTTGCAAAATGAGTGAAACTTCTAAAGCATACTTTAATTTTTCTTTAATTTTTTCTTTATAAGCTCTTGAGCACTTAATTAAATCAGCACCGATCGTGAAGTGTTTTTGTTAGAAAATATAGCATTACTTATATTCAACATACAAAATGTAAAAACAGAAATAAAAACATGGAAGTGCTCAAGAAATTAAACATTAGCAAATCCAACAGAAATTAAACTGTTCGAGTTTGGATAACATCTCTATTCTCTTGTACACATAAGAAGTATGATAATTGTGCAACTGAGGTTGATGATACTTGATAGCAAATCAGAAACCATGAATTTTAAATTTAGATGTGATCTTTTTTCACGATTCAAGATCCTGAACGCAGTACCATTGCAGCAAAATTCTTTCTTGAGATCCTTTTTGTAACGATCCGGCCGGTAGCGTTCCGTTAGGTGATTTAAAGTCTCGAGAAGCTTCATATTATGTGTTATGACTTACGTGTGCGGTCGAGTTCGGTTTTCGGATGATCCGGGATCAATTTGGAAGAAGGATTTTTGTTTTAGAAGCTTAAGCAGTAAGAGTTGACCGGAACTTGAATTTTATGTAGACGACTCCAAAATGGCATTTTAATGATTCTAATAGTTTCGTATGGTGATTTTACACTTAGGCGTGCATCTGGATTTGGATTTGGACGTCCGTAGGATAAATTGAAGCATTTTGGCGAAAATTGAAAAGTCGAAGTGTTGGGAGGTTGAGAGATTTGACCGGGAGTTGACTCGGTTGATATTGAGCTCGGATTTGTGACTCCGAGAGTTGGATTAGCTCATTTATGTCATTTGGGACTTGCATACAAAATTTGACGTCATTCTGGATTAATTTGATATGTTTCGGCACGAGTCTTGGAAGTTGGAAGATTTGAAAATTCATAAGTTCGATTCGTGTTGCGATTCGTAGTTTTGATATTGTTTGATGTGATTTGAGGCCTTGAGCAGGTCCGCGTTATGTTATGGAACTTGTTGGCATGTTTTGACGGGGTCCCGGGGGTCTCGGGTGTGTTTCGATGGGCTACGGGTCATTTTCTCATGTTTTAGAATACCGAAGGTCTGGTGTCTGATATCCTTCTCTGCGATCGCGTAGGTACAGCCGCGATCGCGAAGGCTATTTTGGTGGCTAGACCTTTTTCCTCTTCGTGTTCACATGATTTAGCCCGCGATCGCGTCCGTGTTTATCCTCCTTCATCGCGTTCGCGTAGCACAGCCTTGACAGCTGATATCTTTCTTCTATACAATCGCATGAATTAGTTTGCGGTCGCGTAGCACACTTTTTGGGGCAGCAAAATTTCTTCATCGCAATCATGCACTTTATCTCACGATCGCAAAGTGTATTATTGGCAGCTATTATTTTTCTTCTTCATCATCGCGATTCATGTTACTTGGGCAGCACAATATGTTTTTCAAAATCATGGATTTTGTCCATTTTTCATCTTTTGAGCTAGAGACCTCGGATTTGAGCGATTTTGAGGGGTTCTTCACGTGTTCGATTGGGGTAAGTATTCTTTATCCCAAATTCATCTTATTTCATGATTCCATATTTATTTTTATCATTTTAATTAGTGGTTTGAGTTGTGGAAAATGAGGATTTTGAGAAAAACTTTCAAAAATGTAAAATGATGATTTGAAGGATGAATTGATGTGGGAAATTGATAATTTTGGTATAGTTGAACTCGTATCGGAATGAGTGTTCGGGTTTTTTAAATTTTATCGGGTTCCGAGGTGCGGCTCGGGGGTTGATTTTTGGGTTGACTTTTTAATTTTGTTAAAGATTGAAGCTTTATTATTCGGAATTGTTTCCTATGAGTTTTATTTATGATTTGAAATTATTTTTGCTAGATTTGAGTCATCTGGAGGTTGTTTCACTCGAGAAAGTCATTTTAGAGTATCGGTCTAGCTTTTTTGAGGTAAGTATCTTGCCTAACTTTGTGTGGGGAAACTACCCCTTAGGATTTGAGTCATTTGTGCTAATTATGTCATGTGAAGGCCGTGTACGCGAGGTGGTGAGTACGTGCTCGAGCTTATTTATAGAAATTTTTATTATGACTGTTTAGGGATCTTAGGTTCTTATGTTCATTAGATATGAAGTTGTTTTGTCATATTAAATCCCTCATTTATTAAATTCACCCTTACATGTCGTATTTGGAATTAATTGTTTCATGTTCTACCCTTATTGCCAATTAAGCTCTTATGTGCCTGTATTGAAGTTATTAGTATCTCTTCCGTAATTTGCTTAACCTTAATTGAAATTACTATTATCTCTTCCGTAATTGCTTACCCTTAATTGATGTTTGTTATTCCTTCCATTGTTGACGTATTCTTATTTGTCATTGATTCATGCTATCTCTCTTGTTGTCGAATTGTACTTTTGTGGAATCATTGTTACACATTATCTCTCCCTTGTTGAGATATTCTTATTGAGACCATTATTACCTGTTGTATCTTTCTTGTGAGCTCGTTCTTCCTTTTCTTTGTGTTTTGAAGTCTTTGTGATGATTTACTAGTCGTAGTCTCATGTTATTGTTATTGTTGTTGTTATTGCTGCTGTACATTGTGGTTGAGCCGTGGGCTGCTTATTGTGAAATTCTATTATTGTTTGTTTTCTCTGGCATATTGTGATTTTGGGCACTTGAGGTACGATTTGTGATACGTTTGTGATATTGATATGTATGCAATGGTATAAGGTCTGGGTGTTGAAACGCATGCGGTGAGATAAGGTGGGCTTGATACGCGTGGCTAGTAGGGGAACTACTAGAAGCCATGCGGCGTGATAAGGTGGGCTAAAACGCGGGATGCTATTTCGGGAAAAATAATTTTCAAAACTAAATGTAAAAGCTCCCGCGGTAATATAAGAAAAGATTGTGATTTCATTTTGTGATTTGAGACTACGAGGCGGTACCTCGGTAGTGACTCTTATTGACATTTCCCCATTATTTTGTACTTGTCTTTGATCCTCGTTTCCTTAGCATACTATTAATTATCTTTCTCCGTGTAGCGCTATTTGCTTAGTTCTCTGTAGCTAATCTTGTTATACTATTCATTGTTTCAATTTCATTACTGTCTTTACTGCATTGTACATTTTGTGGTGACTTGCCGACTTGAATTGCAGTAGAACACTTGCACAAGAATACACGTAAATAAATCACCCATATCGGTCTAAGAAGATGAATCCTGATGTTTTGACCATTTACATGTACTCCCGTGTACTTGCCTTATGTATGAGAGCTATCCTGTTGGCACGTGAGTTGTCCGTGCAGTCATGAGTCAATATTATTGTTGGCACGTGAGTAGTCCGTGTGCATATTAGATATTGTCACTCCCTTGGCACGTGAGTCGTCCGTGTTGTTATGAATTGTAATGTGGGCACAAGATGGCAAATGATTAGGGTTCACGAATTGGGACCCGTGACTTGTGATTTTAAGGTTTGGTACCTAGTGAAAATTCTTGGATAAACCTAGTGTGAAAGCGGTTGTTCTTACTGAGTTGTTACTTGTTTTCCTTTATTTGGTTCACCGAATTTAAACTGCATTTAGCTTACTCTACAGTGTTACTTCCTATTGTGTCTCGTTGCTAACTGTTGTTTTTAGTTCCTATTGCAAACATTGTATTATTATTGTCATCATGTCTAACTTTATATTGATATTGTCCCCTGTCAGTTCTACAATTATACTTGTTCAGATTGTTTAGTCCAGTGGGTGTCTTGATTATTCCTCGTCACTACTCCACCGATGTTAGTCTTGATACTTACTAGGTACCGCTGTGGTGTACTCATGCTACGCTTCTACACATTTTTGTGCGGAACTAGGTGCCTCGAATGTTGTTGATAATTAGCTAGCTGGTCGAGCATTACTGTGGAGACTCAAGGTAAACCTACTACCGTATTCGGAGGCCTCGGAGTCATCTTCTAATATTGTACTTGTACTGTTTAAATTCTATTTTGAAACAGTTGTATTTAGGGATTTCCTAGCAAACTCAGTAGAGCTTATGACTTGTACTATCGCTTTTGGGATTGTACGTTTTGTATAGAGATTTCTATTTCATATTTAACAGTTGATGGTTGAATTTTACTGTTAATTTAGTAGTGTTAGGGTTACCTAGTCTGAGAGATTAAGTGTCATCACGATATCCCACGGAGGGAAAGTCGTGACACTTTTCTTTTCTTTGCATCCAATCTGTAAAAATCTACAATCAAACTTTTGACATCCGACTGGAACTGATTCACTTATATGATAGACACGAAAAATATACCAAATTGAGTTGGAAGTTCCATATCGAAAGCAGTAGGAATTTGGGCATAAAGATCAACATGAAATTTGGTTGAGAGTAGAAACGAACAAGCGCACATAAGCTTGGATGCTCAGACCTGAAAATCAACGTGGTTGGACTATGTAGGATCACTACTGAAACTTTCTTCCTTGATAGGATTTGGGAGAGATGAAGATGATGGTGATAGAGCAGACCCCAAAATCCGGAAAAGTCTGAACTTTTTTTTACTGCTATCTATTTTTTTTTAATGCCATATGAGTAGCAAGTTTTTAAACAAAATGCTCTCCTTTAGCATACATAAGGGATTAAATATGCTCAGTGTTATATTTAAAAGACAAAAATAGACCTACCCTCGTAAATAAAGGTGAGTTTTACACAAAATGTTCTCAAAAAAGTATTTTTTTAAAGGTAATCCAACTCCAAGCATACAGCTTTTACGTGAGATTTCTTCTGAAGATATAGTACAAAACATTAGAAACCCTAAACAAAAACGACATTCAAAGATAAAGGTGTTTAGAAAAATAATTGATAATAATGACCAAAAATAATAAAAGAATAGAAATAACTTTTCTAATGAACATTGTGTCGTGGCAAGTCCTTAAAAGAAATTTCGGTCCAACTGGGTACAAATCGTTAAGATCGGATGCTTCTCAAGGTTCCACAGTACTTTCAAACATGTGCACTCGTAGCTGGAAGTTTGGACTTTGCAAAAAGAATTGCCCAGAAAAAATAAGAAGAATAGTCTTTTGAGAGGATGAGAGAATAATGTTTTTGGTTGGTTATTTAGTTCACAAATGATGATGCTTATAAATTTCTTCCATCAGAAAAATGTAAGAATCAATAGGAGTTAATGTTATATAATATTATTCTTGTCTTAATGACAAAGTTATCATAAAGACAGTAACTTCAAACTTCCTGAAAAGCTAACATCTTTTCACAAACGAAGTCACAAAAATTAAGAAAGTGTTATATGAATGAATGTGAACCATTTATGAAGTAGTAACTTCATTCTTCTACTCTGCATATACATACAATCTAGATATGTTACAAAAATTAATGGTGGAAAGGTACGAGAATTAACCACAGATTAATTGTGGATTAGAATTTCTTTGTTCTTTGCATTATCAAATTAGAGTATAACGCCTAAAGAGGAATATTACCAACAATCCCCCACTAATGCAAAGATAAAGAACAAGAATAATTTATGAGCAAAAGGAAGGAATATGTATTAAGTGTCAATATCTTTCGATTTGAATTGACACCTAGTGGAATGAGACAATGACTAATATTCATAAAGTAAAGTACTCTTGAACTAAATGGACATGAGTTGAGCCCCACACAACACATACTATATCCTTAATCTTTATGCAAACTTCGTGATACTAACAAAGTACTTTTATGGTCATGCAAACACCTTGGGTCTCTTGAGTTCTCTAAAGAGACATCTCAAGTCTTTCATAAAAGGCGACCGGACCTTTACACTCATATAGCTGACTCTATCAAGTCTATCAACATTTAGACCACCTTAACGCTATGGAATCATTAAGAGGAAAATAGGCTCAACCTTATAAAGCACAAGCACACGCCATAGGGATAGAAAATGTAGTGCATATTGAAGTTTCAGATGGCTTCGTTTAACCAAAAACGGGTATCCACCATATAAGATTTCCTATCCGCCATCCGAATTCCTATCCCCTCGATGTTTCGAGGATTACTCTCCTTGTCAAACCATTGGTTAAAGGATCCGCCAAATTTCCTTCAGATCTTACATATTCCAAGAAAATAACACTATGTTTTAATAATTGTTTCACCGCACCATGTCTAATGCGGATATGTCTTCTTTTCCCATTATACACACTATTCTTGGCAATTCCAATTGCCACTTATGAGTCACAATGCAAAAGAAACTGGTGAAGTTTGTCTTCTCCACAAAGGCAAGTCTGGCAATAAGTTTGCCATTCAGCTTCTTACCCTGCTAAATCAAGAGCAATATTCAGATTCCATGGTCGAACGTGCTATACAAGTCTATTTTGAAGACTTCCACGAAATAGCACCTGCACCCAAAGTAAACATATAGCCATTAGTAGAGCTAACTTCATCATTATTAGTAACCTAGTTTGCATCACAAAAGCCTTCTAAAATAGCATGAAATTTATTAAAGTGCAACAACCAATCCATAGTACCTCTCAAATACCTTAGTAAACGATGAAGAGCATTCCAGTGTTCCTACTGGGGTTGTGAGTAGATCTACTCAATCTACTAACAGCATAAGCAATATCAGGTCGTGCATAATTCATGAGAAACATTACACTACAAATTACTGTAGCATATTCAATTTGAGAAACACTAGATTCTTTATTCTTTCTCAAGTTTATGCTAGGATCATAAGGAGTTCTCACAGGAGCTACATCAAAACAATCAAACCTTTTCAACATTTTCTCAATGTAATGAGACTGATCCAATGAATAACCATTAGTAGTTCTTTTAATTTTAATCCCTAAAGTCACATCTGCTTCTCCAAGATCTTTCATTTCAAATTTAGAAGACAACAACTTCTTAGTCTCATTTATAATATCCACATTAGGACCAAAGATTAACATGTCATCCACATACAGACATATAATCACACAATTTGATTCTACCATCTTGGAATAATGACAAGTATCAGATACATTAACAACAAACCCATTATCTACTAGTCTGCTATTAAACTTTTCATACCATTGCTTAGGTGCCTGTTTAAGACAATATAGAGACTTTCTCAATTTGCATATTTTATTCTCTTGTCCTTGGATCACAAAACCCTCAAGTTGAATCATATAGATCTCTTCCTCTAAATCACATTTAGAAAAGCCGTTTTAACATCCATTTGATGTACCACTAAATCATGGATAGTGGCTAAGGCAACAAGAGTTCTAATAGTTGCTATTTTAGTTACGAGAGAATAAGTATCAAAGTAGTCAATGCCTTTCTTTTGGTTAAAATCATTAATAACAAGTCTAGCCTTATATTTCTCAATTGTACCATCAGGTTTCAATTTCTTCTTAAATATCCGCTAGCTACTTATGGGTTTACAATCTTTAGACAAATCAGACAAGTTCCAAGTGTGATTAGAAACTATAGAGTCTAATTCACTTTTAATTGTCTCTTTTCAAAAATTAGCATCTATTGACCTCATTGCTTCATCATAAGTCTTAGGGTCTTCTTCTATTAAAAAGGTAGACACTAATTAATAATTCAAAAGATTAAGATTAATATTTTCAATCAAGAAAGTAGTGATAAAGTCAGGACCAAAGCTTGATTCAATTCTACGTCTCTTACTCCTTCTAAGTTCATTTTCCTGACCATTAGGAGTAATATCAGAAGAAGGCACAATATGAGAATTAACAGACATAGAAGTATTATTAGGCACATCAGTAGGAACATTATCTTTCAAGGAAAAAACATGCTCAAAAAATTCTGCATCTCTACATTCACAAATAGAATGATTATTCAAAGATAGAAATCTATATGCAGCACTGTTTTGAGCATAAACAATAAAAATGGCATCAAAAGTCTTTGGATCCTACAGTTACTTAATTAAAATCAAGTAGACCAACCTTAGCCAAACAACCCCATACTTTTAGAAATTTCAAGTTAGGGGCAAATCCTTTCCATAACTCATAAGGAGTTTTTATATAACTTCTTATGAGGGTCTCTATTAAGAACATAACATATAGATAAGACAGCCTCCCCCCACATCTTATCAGATAGACCTGAACTCAAAAGCACAGAATTCATCATTTCTTTAAGAATTTGATTTTTTTCATTCGGCTACACCATTTTGTTGGAGAGTATAGGGAGTACTAACCTCATGTGTAATACCATTTTTCTTACAAAATATTCTAGAGTATTAGTACTATATTCACCATCCTTATCAGACCTAAGTCTCTTGATTTTTCAGTCTAATTAATTTTCTGATTTTGCTTTGTATTTTAAAAAAACATGCTTTTAGCCTCATCCTTAGACTTAAGAAGATATACCTTAGTATATCTCGAAAATTCATCTATAAAAGTGATGTAGTATTTCATTCCACCCTTACAAACAGTGTTCTTGAAATCAACTAAGTCTGAATGCACTAGCTCAAGCAATTATGTCTTTCTACTAGTTATATTTTTAAAAGGCTTTTTGGTATATTTTACTTCTATACAAACCGGACACTTAGAAAAATTATCAACATTAACTGCAGGAATTAATTTCATCTTTTAAGTCTTTTTATAGAAGCAATATTAATATGACCTAGCCTACCATGCCACAAATCAATAGACTCAGCAAATATAAGCAGAATTATAAGTACTTGCATTACTAGTAATCTCTTGAAAAATGTTCAGTACAAATAAACCTCCATTGAGGTAACCTTTCCCAACAAAGTCTCCTCCACGAAAAATAAATTTTTTTTTCAGATTCTAAAACAAGTTTATGGCTTACTTTGTTGAGAAGTGCAGTAGAAATTAAGTTTCTACAAATGGAGGAAACGTACAAAACATTGTTCAAGGCTAAAGTTTTTTCAGAAGTTAACTTAAGAAGAACTTTTTCTTTACCCATAACTCCAGCCGTAGTGGCGTTACCCATGTAAACATACTCGCCATCATTAGACTCCTTAAAGTCATGGAACAATTCCTTGTTGGTGCAGAGATGCCTTGAAGTGCCTGTGTCTAGTATCCAATCAGTCTTGTTAGCCACCATATTTGCCTCAACGACTACAGCAGCAATCACATCACCACTTTCACTAAGGTTATCTTAGGCTGGAGCTTTCCATCCATGCTTCGAGCTTTATCCTTGTCTTTAGTTACACTTGAAAGCCTTGTGACCAATTTTTTCACAGACATAGCAAGGTCCTTTCGACTTTTGGATTTGGCCCTCCATTTTAATGAAGTAACTCTTCTTTTTCACAAATCTTTTCTTCTGGCCTTTCTTCTGTTTGCCTTTAAATTTGTCTTTTATAAAAGTATTAGCAGATCCCACAAGATTAGCTTTAGAAGAATTAAGGATTTGATCTTATCCTTAAGGCGTTCCGCCTCTTCATCTTTGAGACGGTTTGCTTCCTCAGTCCTCATGTGACTGATCAGTTCTTGGAGAGTTAAGCTCTTCTTGCTGTGCTTGAGTTGGTTCGTGTAATCACTCCAGGAAGGAGGGAACTTTTTAAGCAGAACATTAGCTTGAAGAATCTCACACATCTCCATGCCTTCGTTCAGAACATCAGCAGTCAAGTTCTCATACTCGTGAATCTACTCCATAATTGACTTATCATCAACCAATTGGAACTTGATCCATCTTCCAACCGCATACTTCTTTTTCCCCCGCATCATATGCGCCATATTTCTTCTCCAAGTTGTCCCATATGACTTTAGTAGATTTATAATTTATAAATAAATCAAATAAAGGGTTAGTCATATGGTTAAGCAGATGCCCTCGAACAGTTTTATTATCTTTTTCAAATTTCTTTTTAGCAACATCATCAACAATAATAGCAGCAGTAGTATTAGAACCATCAACAACAACAATAATATTAGAAACAACATTAGCAGAAGGTTTGTTGAACAAAACATAATCAACTTCTAATTGTTCGAAGAAAATTAGAAGTTTCTAGGACCAACGCTTGTAATTTTTTCCATCCAAAGGCTAAAGCTTTGACAGATCGGGAAGAGTTTTAGTCAAAGTGGTAGCCATTGACCAATATAATACGTGGAATCGCTTTCAAATTGTTAGAAAAATAGTTGATAATATTGATCAAGAATAATAAATAATAGAAATAACTTATCGAATAAATAATGTGTCATGGCAAGCCACGGGCTTGAAAGCAATTTTGATCCGATTGGGTGCAAATTATTAAGACCGGTTGCTCCCCAAGGTTTCACAGTACTTCCAAACATGTGTACTCGTGGCTGGAAGTTTGGAGTTTACAAAATGAATTGCGCGGGAAAAATAGGAAGAAGAATAGTCTTTCGAGAGGATGAGAGAATAATATTTTTGGTTGGTTATTTAGTTCACAAATGATGATGTTTCTATAGGCAAATGAAAAATGTAAGAATCAAATGGGAGCTAATGTTATGTAACATTATTCTTGTCTTAATGAAAAATTTGTCATAAAGGCAGTAATTTTAAATTTTCTGAAAAGCTAATATTTATTCACAAACAAAGTCACAAAAATTAAGAATGTGAACCATTTATGAAGTAGTAACTTCATTCTTCCACTCTACATATACATACAATCTGGATATGTTACAAAAAAATGGTGAAGAGATATAAGAATTAATCACAGATTAATTGTGAATTAAAAATTCTTTATTTTTTGTATTATCGAATTAGAATATAATGCCTAAAGAGGAATAATACCAACAAAAGATTCCAACTAGAGGCTGGGATTCTTGTATTATCCCATTTTAAACGAAGGTGGTACTCCTATTCAATATTATTCCTTTCTCCAAATGCTTGACACTTTTTGTTTTTCAAAATTCAAATTTAGTGAGCTTTGATAAATATTTTGTACTTTTTCCTTACTTAGATGCGAAGATAGATATATTGTAACTATTCAGGTAATATTTTCCAAAGTCTAAATGAATAATTACTCAAAATAAATTTCGATAAGCAAAAATATATAACAACTTGAAAGGACAAGAGCACTTTACAAGTTTAGGAATGTTGTTTTTGTTAGTCTCATTGTACCTGCTATTACATGTAACACGTGTCAGTCAGACGCCTCTGTTTGTTACCTCTATTTCAAAAATTTAGCTAGTTCTAGCTCAAACCTCGTCCCTTTTTTTTGTCACAACTCATCGTGAGGTTACTCCTGTAATTCTGTTACTTATGCAGGTCAATTGTGTCGTGTGCCTATGTCAACTTTAGCTCCTTACTATGCACTTGTTATCTTAATATAATTAGTTTCTTTTGGACAAAAAAAAAGACAAGAGCACTTTACTTTTTCTTTCGAAAGCCGGTTGCTTTCGGTCCGTAAAACGCCTATGAATCAATTCCAAAATTTTAAACTTTTATTAACATGTCGTCTTCTGAGTGGTCACAAGGTGTTCTGTCGGAGTCTATTGACCCCAACGACAACTAGGGAAACGGACGCAGAGGATAAGCCAATGGACTATAATGTCTGTAGTATGTGGACCCAAGGGACAGAGCTCGAGAACAACGGATTCGGTCGAATTCAGTAGCTTTGGTTCAAATTTTATATTTATTTAATGAAATTCATTAAATATGTATAAATTATTAAATTAGAACCCAATAATTTAAAAATAATTAGAATTTTGAACTCATAAGTTTCGAATCCTGCCGACGCCTTTCTGTGGACCCCTTAGACCTTTTCCCTCCTCCTAAATATTGCAGATACTATAGTACTGTATCCTACGAGCCAAAACTTTTGCATTAAACTTCTTTTTTTGGCGTAGTTTGCATTTTACATTTTCGCGTATTCGATCCGAATCTAAATTTATCGGAACAACTAGGTTTTAAATACCGAATGATTCACATATATATATATATATATATATGATCATAACACCAAAAACAGAAGGCAAAAATGGGAATATCAAGAGCACCTTTGTCCTTTACATGCTCTTCATATGAACATAAGAGTTAAAAGATATACATTTCTTTTTACAAGGTGAAAATTTAAGTAGCCAACTAAATTAGATATTAAATTTTTCCTTTTTTAAGTGATAAAAGTCATCGAAACACATTAAGCTTAAATTTTGAACTTTTTAAGATTATAAGGAAGAAAAAAAAGGTAACCAACTATTTTAGAACATTCAGAAAAGTGTCACACGTAACATGTGTTGAGAGAAAGTATCAGTAATACTAAGGAAGTCTCACGACCCAAAACTCGACACGTCGTGATGGGGCATATCATGGTACTAGACAAGCCGATGTCTCACACATACCAACATTTTTAAATCCTAAATATACGGAAATGGGATTAGATAAGTAAGAATTTCGTAAAAACTGAATATAAACATCATTACTCAGTACAAAATTCTCCCAAAAGATCCGGGTGTCGCGGAATACATGGACATCTACATAACCACACGGTCTAACCAATGGAACACTGTCTAGGAAAGTAGAACAGTATAAACAAGACTAAAAGATAAAGGAGGAGAGTCAAGGTCTGTGAAGCCAAGGCAGCTACCTCGATGATCTCTGAACTGATGAAACGCCAGGAATCAGCAACCGCCGTGCTCGAAAACACCTGGATCTGCACATGAAGTACAGGGTGTAGCATGAGTACAACAAACTCAACTAGCATGAGTACAACAAACTCAATAAGTAACAAGTCTAACCTGTTGTCTGAAAGCAGTGACGCGCTCAAACAATACAGTAAAGATACAAAGTTTAACAATACAGAAAAGTAGGCATGCTTCTAAGTTCATTAGTTAAGTTTAGCACATATAAAATATGCCAAGTGTGACTGATAAGAAGAGTATGACGTCTCTATAGCTACATGCCACTGTGAATACCTTATGTGATGCAACACAGTGAAATCCAAAGTAATCACACTCTCAGAGCACTCAATCTGCCCGTCGCAATTCTCGCTCGTCACGCTCAATCACTCAACACTCGACGCGCAGCCCGATCTATATATATAGCCATAAGGCTTGTTGCGGCGTGCAACCTGATCCACGTATATATAGTCATAAGGTTTGTTGCGGCGTGCAACTCGATCTACGTATATATAGATATCACTCACAGCACGGTACTCAGGCCCTAACTCAGTCACCAAACTCTCCAGTCTCTCGAGCTCACAACACTCATGCTAAGCAGCCCTAATCAATGATACGAGATATGACAATATATGATAACAGAGACTGAGATATGACACGTAATGATGAATCTGACTGAGTACACAACTACAATAAAACAGATAACTCAACAGCAAAGAACGGCCACCGTAGGTCCCAATAGTACAAGCATATGGCCTAAACATGATTTCTAGCACAAATCACAACTCAAGTGCTCTAACACATAGAGTACAACAAATTTTTTAGATATAATAGCTACACAGTTCCAGGGAATCGACTAAATCACAATTTTTACGGTGCACGTTCACACACCGGTCACCTAGCATGCACGTCACCTCAACACCAATCACATAGCACGTAATTTGGGGTTTCATAGCCTTTTAACCAAGCTTAGAAGCATTACTTACCTCATATTGTGCAAAAATCTACTCCAACAAGCCCTTGCCTCAGGAAACGGTCTCCGAATGCCTCAAATCTAGCCACAATCAGTTCGATACAATCAACATGAGCTAAATGAGTCAATTCCATAAGAAAATACTAACTTTTTAATCAAAAGTCAAACCCCAGGTCCATGTCTCCGAATCCGATAAAGGTCACAACATCCGAACATTCATTCAACCACGAGTCCACCCCTACCAGAATTACTCAAATCTGATACCAAAATCTCGATTAAATCCCCAAAATTCGGCCTAAGGACTTTCCTCCATTTTCCCCTAATTTTTCGATTCAAATCACTAATTAAATGATAAAATCAAAGATATAAACATGAAATTTAACAAAAATTAATTAAGAATTACTTACCCCAATCACTCCCTTGAAAATATCCCCAAGAATCACCTCCAACCGAGCTCCCAGAATCAAATTTGTGATATGAACTCAAACCCTCATTTTTGAAATATTTAAAGTTTGCCCGGATATCCTTAATAGCGATTGCGGAAACACCTTCGCGATCGCAAAGCACAAATTCCACTGCCCCCAGAACTTCCTCTACGCGATTTCATACATACTCACCCGAACGTGAAGCATAGGCTTCCTAGGCCTACGTGAAAGCAACTTAGCCCACGCATTCATGATGCATTGATTCCCCAGCCAACGCGATGGCATACCAGAACTAGCGATCACGTTGAACAAAATACCACAGCTACTCCAATTAGCCTATGTGATCGCGTACAAGGAAACCAACCAGATCAGTGCACCAGAAAATTTTAGAAATTCTCCAAGTCTAAAAATTGATCTGTTAACCATACGAAACTCACCCGAGGCCCCCGACCTCAACCAAATATACCAACAAATCCTAAAACATGTTATGAACTTAGTTAGAGCCTTCAAATCATATCAAAAAATGCTAAAACTACGAATCACGCATCGACTCAAGTCTAATGAACTTTTGAACTTCTAACTTTCACATTCGATGCCGAAACCTATCAAATCACGTCCGATTGACCTCAAATTTTGCACACAAGGCATAAATGACACAATGGACCTACTCTAACTCCCAAAACCAAAATTCGATCCTGGTAACCACAAAGTCAACTCTTAGTCACACTTCTAAATTTCCAAAGCTTCTAATGTTCCAACTTTCGCCATTTCAAGCCTAATTCAACTACGGACCTCCAAATCACTATCCGGGCACACTTCTAAGTACAAAATCACCTAACGGAGCTAACAGAATCATCAAAACTCCATTCCGGAGCCGTTTACCCATAATTCACATCTGGTCAATCTTTTCAATTTAAGCTTTCAACCTTGAGACTGTGTCTCATCACATTCTGAAACATCCCCGGAACTGAACTAACTACCCCCGGCAAGTCACATAGCAACTATTAAGAAAAAATGAGCAGTAAATGAGGGAACGAGACTAAAACTCTTAACACGACCAGTGGGGTCATTACATCCTCCCCCTCTTAAACAAACGTTCGTCCTCGAACGTGTCTAGAAATATACGTGGAGTCTCAAATAGGCGTGGATATCTGCTTCGCATCTCCCGCTCGGTCTCCCAAGTAGCCTCCTCAACCGGCTGAATTTTCCTCACTGAAGCTATGTCCTTTGACCTCAACTTTCAAACCTGCCGACCTAAAATGGCCACCGGCTCCACATCATAAGTTAAATCACCATCCAACTGAACCGTGCTGAAATCCAAAACATGAGACGGATCGCCAACATACTTTCGGAGCATAGAAACATGAAATACTGGATGAACACTCGACAGACTAGGCGGCAAGGCAAGCTTCTAAGCCATCTCTCCAATCCTCTAAAGCACCTCAAATGGCCCAATATACCGAGGGCTTAACTTACCCTTCTTCCCAAACCTCATAACACTTTTCATGGGTGAAACCTTGAGCAGTACCTTCCCCCCAACAATGTAAGCAACATCACGAATGTTCCTATCAGCGTAACTCTTCTGCCTAGGCTGCGCCCGTGTGAAACTGATCCTGAATCAAATTAACCTTGTCCAAAGCATCCTAAACGAAGTCAGTACTCAATAGCCTAGCCTCACTCGGCTCAAACCAACCCACCAAGATCAACACTGCCTCCCATACAATGCCTCATACGGTGCCATCTGAATGCTCGATTGGTAGTTGTTGTTGTAGGCAAACTCTGGGAGTAGTATAAACTGATCCCAAGAACCCCCGAAATCTATGACACAAGTGCGTAGCATGTCCTCCAATATCTGAATAGTGCGCTCGGACTGTCCGTCCGTCTAAGGGTGAAATGTTGTACTCAGCGCAACCTGTGTGCCCAATTCCCGTTGCACGGCTCTCCAAAATTGCAATGTAAACTATGTGCCTCGATCTAAAATGATAGACACTGGCACACCATGAAGGCGAACAATCTTGCGAATGTAAATCTCAGCCAACCATTCCGAAGAATAGGTAGTCCCAATTGGAATGAAATGTGTGGACTTGGTCAGCTGATCCACAATCACCTAAATAGCATCAAACTTTCTCGAAGTTCGTGGGAGTCCAACTACAAAATCCATGGTGATACTCTCCCATTTCCACTCCGGAATCTCAAGCCTCTGAGGCAATCCGCTCGGCCTCTAATGCTCATACTTCACCCACTGACAGTTTAGGCACCGAGCTACAAACCCCATTATATCCTTCTTCATCCTCCTCCACCAATAGTGCTGCCTCAAGTCTTGGTACATCTTCGCGGCACCCGGATGAATGGAATACCGCGAACTGTGGGCCTAATCAAGAATCAACTAACGTAGCCCATCTATATTAGGCACACAAATCCGATCCTGCATTCTTAACACTCCATCATCCCCAATAGTGACATCCTTGTCATCACCGTGTTGAACCATTTTCTTAAAAACGAGAAAATGGGGATCATCATACTAGGCGCTCTCTGATGCGATATATAAGGAAGACCGAGAAACTACACAAGCTAGAACCCGACTAGGCACTGAAACATATTATCTCACGAACTGGTTGACCAAGGCATGAACATCAACTGCAAGTGGTCTCTCACCAACAGGAAGGAATGCAAGGGTACCCATGCTCACCGCCTTTCTACTCAAGGCATCGGCTACCACATTGGCATTCTCAGGATGATACAGAATGGTGATGTCATAGTCCTTTAGCAGCTCCAACAATCTCCGCTGCCTCAAATTTAGATCCTTTTGTTTGAACAAGTGATGGAGACTCCGATGATCCGTAAATACCTCACAAGACACACCATAGAGATAATGCCTCCAAATCTTCAATGCATGAACGATGGCAGCCCACTCCAAATCGTGGACGGGGTATTTTCTCATGAGGCTTTAATTGACGTGACGCATAAGCAATCACTCTACCCTCCTGCATCAAGACACAACCAATACCGATTTGAGAAGCATCACAATACACTGTATAAGAGCTAGAAGCTGAAGGTAAAACTAGAACTGGAGCTGTGGTCAAGGTAGTCTTAAGCTTCTAAAAGCTCTCCTCACACTCATTCGACCACCTGAACGGAACATTCTTCTGGGTCAATTTGGTCAAAGGCGATGTAATAGACGAGAAATCCTCCACAAAGCAATGATAATAACAGGCCAAGGCGAGAAAGCTCCGAATCTTCGTAGCTGAGGACGGCCTGGGCCAACTTTAAACCGCCTTTATCTTCTTTGGATCAACCTTAATCCCCTCACTGGACACCACGTACCCCAAGAACGCCACCGAACTAAGCCAAAACTCTCACTTGGAGAACTTAGTATAAAGTTCTCCTCCCTCAGCCATTGTAGTACAATCCTCAAATGATGGACATGCTCCTCTTGGCTACGTGAGTACACCAGGATATCATTAACGAATACTATGAAAAACGAGTCGAGATATGGCTGAAATACACTGTTCATCAGATGCATGAATGTTGTTGGGGGGTTGGTCAGCCCAAGAGACATCACAAGAAACTCATAGTGACCATAACGGATCCTGAATGCTGTCTTTAGAATATTTGAGTTCTGAATATTAGAGAATACCCTCGCTCCCTGAAGCTGGTCGTATAGATCATCAATGTGCTACAAAGGATATTTGTTCTTGATTGTAACTTTGTTCAACTGCCTATAGTCGATGCACATCCGCATAGTACCATCATTCTTCTTCACAAATAGCACCGGTGCACCCCAAGGCAATACACTCGGCCTAGTAAACCCCTTATCCAGAAGTTCCTGAAGCTGCTCTTTCAATTCCTTCAACTCAGCTGGTGACATATGATACGGAGGAATAGAAATGGGTTAAGTGCATGGCACCAAGTCAATATCCCTGTTGGGCGGCATGCCCGACAGATCTGCATGAAACACATTCGGAAAGGGTCATACCACCGGAACAGAATCAATAGTATGGGTATCAGCACCAACATCCCTCATAAAGGCCAAATAAGACAGACACCCCTTCCCAACCATCCGTTGGGCCTTCAAATAAGAAATCACCCCTGCTGGGAACATAATCTAAAGAACCTCTCCACTCGATCCTTGGCAACCCCGGCATCACCAATGTCACAGTCTTAGCATGGCAATACAGAATAGCATGACATGGAGACAACTAATCCATACCCAAGATCACGTCGAAATCAACCATACTAAGCAATAAGAGATCAACTCTAGTCTCCAATCCCCCAATAGTCATTACACATGGCCGATATATACTATCCACAATAATAGTATTGCCCACAAGCGTAGATATATGAACAAATGAAACTAATAACTCACGGGGCATATCTAGATAATGAGCAAACTACGATGATTCATACGAGTAAGCGGAACCAGAGTCAAATATACAAAAACATCCTTGTGGCATACTGAGACAATACCTGTGATCACTGTACCTGAAGCAACGGCATCGGGCCTGGCAGGAATAGCATAGAGCCTGACTGCCACCTGATCGACCTCCCCCTCTAGGGCGACCCCTAGCTGCCTGAGCCCTACCACGAGCTAGCTGGGCAGGTGGTGATGTAACTGGTGCTGAAGTCATAGTATGGTCCCTCTGCTGTACTGGACCTCCCAAGAGGCGGGGACACTGCCTCCTGATATTACCAAGCTCCCCAACTCGTAGCAACCCCGATCCGACAATGGTGGTGGGGACTGGATCGGGCCCCGAGAACCAGAATACCCGCTAGAAGAACCCAATGCAGATGAACCCTGAACTAAAGGAGCACGGGACGAACTCTGAGCTGGGAGAGCACTTAGAGATGACTGACCCGGACGGGCAGTATATGAACCATGGCTAGATAAAGCACCACGATGAAATGGACGAGTCATCTGAGCGGGCCTATAAGGACGATCCCTGCTGTGATGGAACTGCCCCCAGAAGGAACACCGCTGAAACCACCCGAACCACGAGACCTCTTGGCCTCCCTCTCCTCATGCTCTTGACTACGGACCATCTCTATCCGTCGAGCGATATCAACCACCTCGTTGAACGTAGCACCTAATACACTCTCTCGAGTCATAAGCAAACCCAACTGATAGGAAAACCAACCAAACTGCGTGATGAGCCAGTTCTGAAAACCTCATATCATATTGGGTCACAAACATGCCATCTTGACGTAGCTGCTCAAATTGTCTACATAGCTCCTCCCTGCGAGTCTATGGCACGAACTTCTCTAAGAAGAGAACAAGAACTCATGCCATATAAGTGGTGCTGCACCGACTGTCCTACCCCTCTCATAGGCCTCCCACCATCTGAAGGTAGCCCTAGTAAACTAAAAAGTAGTGAACGAAACCCCACTGGTCTCTAAAATACCCGTCGTGCAAAGAATCCACTGGCACCTATCCAAGAAGTCCTAGGCATCCTCTGACTCCGCCCTGCTAAATGATGGAGCCTAGAGCCTCCCAAATCTCTCTAGTCTCCTCTAATCATCATCAGTCATAACGGGACCCACTTGGGCCTCAGCAACTATAACCGGCTGGGCTGGTAGTACCGCTGATGTCTGAAGTCCCTGCATCACCTGCTCTAGAGTACCAGCGGTGGGAGTCTGAGTACCTCCTCTGGCATGAAAAGTGGCTGTTGCGGTTGGAACTGAGATCGCCTGAGCAAGGCCAGTGCAAACAGTCAATATCTGGGCCAGAGCCTCTTGAAGGCCTAGAATCACAATAGGCACAGCTGGTGCCTAAGTCTGAGCTGGTCCCACCGGCTCAACCACATCTGGAACCTGCTCCTGAGCTGGAGCAACTGGTAGATCTACAGGTGCTGCTCTAGTTAATGTACGAGTTGCACCTCTGCCCCTACCGCGACTACTACCGTGACCCCGGCCTCTCGTGGCCCTAGTTGGTGGTACTGGCGGCTGTCCGTCCTATCCGGTAGCACGTGTCCTCACCATATGTGAGAGAATAGAATAACATAAATTTAGTTCCCGGAATCAACAAATCCGCACGACAAGAATACAAGAATGTGAAGTTTTCTAAGGGTTCGACAGCCTCTCGAAGATAAGTACAGACGTCTCCGTACCGACCCGCAAGACTATATTAAACCTGCTCATGACTCGTGAGACCTATGTAACCTAGGCTCTGATACCAACTTGTCATGATCCAAAACCTGACATGCCGTGATGTCGCCTATCGTGGTACTAGGCAAGCCGATGTCTCACACATACCAACATTTTTAAATCCCAAATATAAGAAAATAGGTTTAGATAGGTAAGAATATCATAAAAACTGAATATAAATGTCAACTCAGTACAAAATTCTTCCAAAAGATCCGGGTGTCACAGAATACATGAACATCTACATAACCACACGGTCTAACCAATGGGACACTGTCTAGGAAAGTAGAACAGTATAAGCAAGACTAAAAGATAAAGGAGGAGATTCAAGGTCTGCGGATGCCAAGGCAGCTACCTCGATGATATCCGAACTGATGAAACGCCAGGAATCAGCAACCGCCGTGCCGGAAAATACCTGGATCTGCACACGAAGTGTAGGGTGTAGCGTGAGTACAACCAACTCAATAAGTAAAAGTCTAACCTGGGGTCTGAAAGCAGTGACGAGAATAAAGAAAAGTAGGCATGCTTCTAGGTTCAACAGTTAAGTTTAGCATATTTAAAATATGCCAAGTGTGACTGATAAGAAAAGTATAACGTCTCTATAGCTGCATGCCAATGTGAATACCGTATGTGATGCAACATAGTGAAATCTCATGTAATCACACTCTTCGAGCACTCAATCTGCCTCGTCTCAATTCTCGCTCGTCATGCTCAATCACTCAGCACTGTACGATACCTGCTGCGGCGCGCAGCCCGATCCATATATAGCCCTAAGGCTTGTTGCGGCACGCAACCCGATCCATATATGTATATATAGGCGTAAGGCTTGTTGCGGCGTACAACCCGATCCACGTGCATACATAGGCATAAGGCTTATTGCGGCGTGCAACCCGATCCACGTGCATATATAGGCATAAGGCTTATTGCGGCGTGCAACCCGATCCACGTATATATAGCCATAAGGCTTGTTGCGACGTGCAACCCAATCCACGTATATATAGATATCATTCACAGCATGGCACTCAGGCCCCAACTCAGTCACCAAACTCTCCAGTCTCTCGGGCTCACAATACTCATGCTAAGCAGCCCTAATCAATGATACGAGATGTAACAATATACGATAGCAAAGACTGAGATATGACACGTAATGATGAATCTAACTGAGTACACAACTGCAGTAAAACAGATAACTCAACAGCAAAGAACGACCACTGTGGGTCCCAATAATACCAGCATATGGCCTAAACATGATTTCTTGCATGAATCATAGCTCAAGTGCTCTAACACATAGAGTACAAAAAAAATGTTCAGATATAATAGCTGCGCAGTTTCAGGGAATCGACTAAATCACAATTTCTATGGTGCACGCCCACACTCCCGTCACCTAGCATGCGTGTCACCTCAACATCAATCACATAACATGTAATTCGGGGTTTCATACCCTTAGAACCAAGCTTAGAAGTATTACTTACCTCAAACTGTGCAAAACTCTACTCCAACAAACCCTTGCCTCGCGAAACGGCCTTCGAATGCCTCGAATCTAGCGACAATCAGTTCGATACAATCAACATGAGCTAAAGGAATCAATTCTATAAGAAAATACTATGTTCTTCATCAAAAGTCAAAAAGTCAACTCAAACGTCAACCCCCGGGGCATGTTTCGGAATATGATAAAAGTCACAAAATCCGAACACCCATTCAACCACGAGTCCACCCATACCAAAATTACTAAAATCCGATACCAAAATCTCGATCAAATCCCCAAAATTCGACCAAAGGACTTTCCTCCATTTTTTCTCAATTTTTCAACCCAAATCACTAATTAAATGATGAAATCAAAGATATAAACATGGAATTTAACCAAAACTAAGTAAGAATTACTTACCCCAATTACTCCCTTGAAAATCTCCCCAAGAATTGCCTTTAACCGAGTTCCCAAAATCAAATTTGTGATATGAACTCAAACTCGTTTTTGAAATATTTAAAGTTTACCCAGATATCCTAAATCGCGATCACGGAAACACTTTCACGATCGCGAAGCACAAATTCCACTGCCCCCAGAACTTCCTCTACGTGACCACATACATACTCATGCGAACGCGAAGCATAGGCTTCCCAGGCTTACGCGAACGCGCTTAGCCCACGCGTTCGCGATGCACTAATTCCCCAGACTACGCAATGGCATACCAGAACTGGCGATCACATTGAACAAAACACCACAGCTACTCCATTTAGCCTACGTGATCGTGGACCTTCCCTCGTGATCGCGTTTAAGGAAACTAGATCAGTGCACCAGAAATTCTCCAAATCCAAAAATTGATCTGTTAACCATACGAAACTCACCCGAGGCCCCCGGGACCTCAACCAAATATACCAACAAGTCCTAAAACACGATATGAACTTAGTCGAGCCTTCAAATCACATCAAACAACGCTAAAACAATGAATCGCACATCGATTTTAGCCTAATGAACTTTTGAACTTCTAACTTCCACATTCGATGCCGAAATCTATCAAATCACTTCTGATTGACCTCAAATTTTGCACACAAGGCACAAATGACACAACGGACCTACTCAAACTCCTAGAACTAAAATTCGAGCCCGGTAACCACAAAGTCAACTCTCGGTCAAACTTCTAAATTTCCAAAGCTTCTATTTTCAACTTTTATCATTTCAAGCCTAATTCAACTACGGACCTTCAAATCACTATTCGGACATGCTCCTAATTCAAAATCACCCAAGGAGCTAACAGAACCATCAAAACTCCATTCCGGAGCCATATACACATAATTCACACCTGGTCAACCTTTCAACTTAAGCTTTCAACCCTTGAGACTAGTGTCTCATCACATTCAAAAACATCTCCGAAACCCTAACTACCCCGACAAGTCACATAGCAACTATTAAGCATAAAATGAGCAGTAAATGGGGAAACGCGGCCACAACTCTCAAAACGACCGGCCGGATCGTTACGGGAAGCATGATAATAATTGGAAAAAGATGTTAAAGTAAGTTATTATATATTATTTGATAGTACAACCAATCAAAATTAAAAAATTTAATAGTTTAATACATCGTTTATAAATTTTTTATAAAATATAACTTGATAAATATTTTTATATCTATCAACTTGAAAAAGTAATACTCCCTCCTTTTCAATTTATGTGAAGTTGTTTGGCTTAATAGTTTAAGAAATAAATCAAGAACTTTAGTAAGCGTTTGGACATAAAAATTATAAATTTAAAAAAAAAATAGTATTTGGAGTTAAGTTGAAAAATGATATTTGGAATTTGATTTTATGTTTGGACATGCATTTCACTTGAAAAAGTGTTGCAGTTTTGTGAGTGGGGCAAAAATTCTGAAGATTTTGAAAATTTTGATTTTTTAAAAACTCATTTTCGAAAAATCTTCAAAAAGTTGCAAAATTTCATGGACAAACACGTTTTTGAAAAAAAAATTCGAAAAGCAAAGGAAAAAAATCTATGGACAAACCGGTCCTTAGTATTTCTAAAGTAAAATAAGTCATAAATATTTTTGTACCTCTAAATTATGTTATTAATGATAAAATAACAAATTAACTTATTTAAAAATATAAAGATGCTTTCTTTAAGGATGGACAAAAAAGAAAATAATCGCATAAATTGGGACTGATGCGAGCAGTAGCATATAAATTAGAAGTTAGAAGAGTGCACCATTACACCTCCGTAGAAATTTTGAAAGCAATCGTCGCTTTCATCTTCCCCAAAAACGCCATGGACAACAACCCTCACCAATCGCCGACAGCTGCTACAGCTGCGGCGGCGGCTCAGTCGGCACCATATCCACAGCAAACGCCATACCACCACCTCCTCCAACAACAACAGCAACAGCTCCAAATGTTTTGGACTTACCAACGCCAAGAAATCGAACAAGCCAACGATTTCAAAAACCACCAACTTCCCCTCGCCCGCATTAAAAAAATCATGAAAGCCGACGAAGACGTACGTATGATCTCCGCCGAAGCTCCAATTCTCTTTGCCAAAGCGTGTGAACTCTTCATTCTCGAACTAACGATTCGTTCGTGGCTTCACGCCGAGGAAAACAAGCGCCGAACTTTACAGAAGAATGACATCGCTGCGGCGATTACTCGTACCGATATATTTGATTTCCTCGTCGACATTGTACCTAGGGATGAGATTAAGGACGAGACCGGCGTTGTTGGGCTTGGGTCGGGAATGGTGGGCCCTACTGCTAGTGGTGTGCCGTATTATTATCCTCCATTGGGCCAGCCTGCTCCTCCGGGTGCAGTGATGATGGGTAGGCCTGCTGCTATGGCTGGGGTTGACCCGGCGGCGTTTTATTCTCAGCCGCCGTCGCAGGCGTGGCAATCTGTGTGGCAGACAGCAGAGGATAATTCATATGCTAGTGGTGGAAGCAGTGGACAGGGTAATCTTGATGGTCAAACGTAAGGGTTTCATTCTGTTATGTGTTTATCTGGTTTCCTGTCAGATCTGATTTTTTTAGCTAGGGTTTGAAAAGTTAAGTTTGGGAAATGAAAATGCTTTATTTGTTCTTTTCCGTGAGGATTTAGAGTTAAGAGCATTAGCTTCATTTAAAATAAAACTGCAAGTACTGAATATTGGAACGGAATGGATGTAGAGCCGACCCCCGAACTAGGGCTAATCCCCACGAAAGGGGAAAAAAGAGCCGATGCCTAATGGTTTGGGATTTAGGCACAATTGTTTTGCTGCTGCTGCTGCAGTCTTGTGTGTTGAAGAAGAATCAATTTATGGCAGTCAGTACAATATTTGAGCAACTACTTAATAATAAAATTCGTGCAATCTTTAGTTGATGATGTGCATGTGAGATGTTTGTAGATATTTAAATTAAACGTATTATTATAGCTTTCCTTAAATCATGTTTGTGTGTTGGAGGAAATGATTTGACATAATAATTGTAGGTATCTGTAATTGGATCAACAGATGTTCCCTCAAAATGTGTCAATAGGATTCCTAGCATTTCGAAAGAAACTGGAGAGAAAGAGAAACTTCACCTCATTTTGGATAATTTAAGGGTGTGTTTTAAATCTAAATTTGAAGTTCCTTCGAAAAAGGATAGGAAAAAAAATCTGAACTTTTAAAGGGAGCAAGTATTCAGCTTGTAGATCCTCACTGAAACCTGTTCCAGATTGGACAGGCTGAGGTGAGATTGTTAAGATCAGCAATTCATCTGAAGTCCAATTCAGACTGCAAATGGTTATTCTGGATTCATGTAATTGCTTACGTCCTTATGCTTTGTTCAGATTACCTGGTTTCGTTGAACGACTGCTGACTCGCTCATTTCGAGCAATCAACATACACGTAAACCACTCTGATCTGATGTTACCATTTGAGCAATTAATTAAATGTTTTGACTTCTCAGGCTCAGATCCATATTACGTTAATTACTTCTAAAACGACTTTATGTCCAGTTTTGAATTTTATGATCTAAATCATTTATCCATTGTTTACATACCAAGAAAAGAGATCCTCTTGATGTGACGAGCAATTAGGAGGTAAAGATAACTCCTTTAGAGGGACTGAGAAGGGAAAGAGTGATGACACGAGGAACGGAGGAAGCAAAATGCTGTCAAGGGAAATGAACATTTTTATATTTTGGAGGTTAAAAGCGAAACAGTTTCTCTTGCAAGGAAAGCTTATTCCTGTGTTAAGATCTGTAAGTAACTATCTAGTTATGGTTATTGAGAAAGGGATGTTAAGATGAACGACCAATGTATAAACAAAAGGATTTTGAAAAGATTGCCATGCAAACTTAGGGATCTAGAGCAGGTCTATCTTGTATATCTCTTGTTTAAATAACTAGGTAAGTTTTAACTTGTGAGTCAATCATTTTTCAGTCCATGGGATTTTGGCAGGTTCAGAAACTTTGGATGGTTAATAGAAAGTGTAGATTTTCTAAAAATCTATTGTAGATTAAATTAGATTTGATGGGCTAGGAATCCAAATTGTCTTTATTTTGGTCTTGTTCTCACTTTACGACTGCAAGTAGAGATTCTTATAAAATCTTCTTTAAAATGAATCAATGTAAGTTTAATTTCAGTTGTAACCTAAAAGCGTAGGAAGTAACCAAAAGAGTAAGGGAATCTCGCGCTAGAGCAAATAGTCAGACAGTAGCTGATCATATGCTCGGAAATGCTTGTTTTTAGCACAAGTATGATTTTCTTTCTAGCTTTTTCCCCTCTTGGCCCATCCGCTTTCAGGGTTTTTAATGATCTGAGTGAAGAGGAAGGTGAAAAAGGAAAGAAAACAAAGAGTAAATGGGACTGGGGATAAAGAACTGTAGTACCAAATGTGTGCGGAATAGAGGAACGAAAAGCTGCTAAGGGAGCTGCTAACAGTTGCAAGTTTTGGCAATGAGGTAGAGCACTCAATGGGCTAAGTTGACCCTATTTCGTTCACCAATGCAAGAGATGCATCGAGTGGAGGCAT
The DNA here is from genome assembly GCA_002018475.1 of Nicotiana obtusifolia. Taxonomy (NCBI): domain Eukaryota; kingdom Viridiplantae; phylum Streptophyta; class Magnoliopsida; order Solanales; family Solanaceae; genus Nicotiana; species Nicotiana obtusifolia. Next base: position 70,490 of record MCJB01005969.1, on the reverse strand, counting down.
AGATTTTTTGGATTAAAGAATATTAGTAATCTTTATCAAATAAAGATTATGTAAGTAGAACCCACACAATTAGAGTGATTACCTGTAGTTTGTTATGTTAGTAATTTGTTACAATATAAAAGTGGAATTCTATGTAGTCGAGCCTAAACTTGTCTATTCTCTCTTTTTCCTATCACATATTAGTGTTCAATTAAAAACACATTTATGAAACTGGTGCCAGTATATCCTTTTATTGATAAATAACAGTTTTTATTCTTCTTTCTTTGGTAATGCCTGGTTGAATACATTTGCTTTTTACCGGACAGGTTTCTGCCTCTAGTTTGATCAATGTATTTTAAGCTAAAATTGCTTTGCGACTCATATTCATGAATGGGATCTCATTGGTGATGACTTCATCTCATTCTTGGCATGTCTCAAGTTATTGTTTCGTATCATGCATCTTGGTTCTGAAGTTGAAATATATTGCCTACACTATAGGGATACCTGCAATGGACGCCAAGGTTTATGCGGTCACGTAATTTGCTTTTGGTTCTCACAATTCTATCTGTTTGTAGTTTGTAGTTTTGCATTATGATTTTACTTAACTGGCGTAGCGGCAAATATAACGTTTTTGTAGTATACTTAATTTATGGGTTTCCTAATATGATCTACTTCAGGATCTAAAGATCCTCCCATCCATATTTTCCAACCATTTAATCTTTAGTGCTAAATATCTCCCATTTCCCTTGCTACAGTTAAAAGATCTCGTCAGCTGCTAGTTTGGAGGCTTGACAGCACAAGTGCAACTACTGGTTACGGATGGGACATGTAATTTCTTCTCTCAAATGTGAATCCACCTTTTTGCTACCGTCATGGGTAATGTAAAGACTTGAATCCTTTTGTCTGTATAAAACTTTACTCTTTTTGTGTTTCCTGGATTTGACTCATCAAAATCCTTTTGTGGTTACTAGTTGTTAGTGCCATATAGATATATCCTGCAGCTGTGTTGGTTCCTAATGGAGTACTTAATTTCTTTCTGAACTTTTAGTTGGTTGCGTAGTGTTCCTGCTATCGTGCAATCTTTAGGAAGATGACCAAAGCTGGTAATATGTCTACACAGATGTCAAGTTGTCTTTTTCTTTTCTTCCCTTACTCGGTTTATATGACTTAAAGTGACGATGATGGGCACTCAAAATATACCTTTCACTACCTCTGGTCGCTGATGTAATTGAAGTTGCCTTCGCTTGTACCGTATTATGTGCACACGCAGTGTACTATAAGACTAGTTTACGAGGGTGAAAGGAGGTGAATGCATCAACTCTTGTGCATCAGATTGTAACCAGAAATAGCGGGCACCAGAAGAACTCGAGTGTTAATCTTTAAAAAAGCACGGAACTAAGAAGACCATCTAACCTACAAGTACATTAGAGATTGTGCCTGTCATTCGGTCCAATTCATCAGCTTGATTTACTTTCGTATTGCTACTACAAGGATGAGACAAAAAACCGTAGCCTGTTTAGTTTAAGTTAAAATACCTTTCAATACAGGATCATAATGCTCCTTTATAATCTTTGAACACTTTTCATTTGCCAACTCGAATACTTTATTGATATTCCTAGCAGATGTCGCTTCACTGAACCTATCTACATCAAAAATTGAGGTGTAAACGGCTTCTCTTTTTTTTTTTTTTTTTTTTTTGGGTAAACCATCGAATTTCAGATGCTCCAATTTGGCCTTTGAAGGAGTTTGTTATTAACCCCGCAAGGCAACACCCAAAATAGAATTTGGTTCTTTTACAGAGTCCTGCCATTGATTTTTCGCAGATCTCCCAGCCCACATAGCATTTGAACACCACTTCCTAAAGTTAAGAGTTCTCATTCTAATTAATGTCTTGCCCCTTGCAGCCTGATTTGAATGGGTATTTGCCCTTTTTGTTTTATTTTTTACTTCCATCATCTTGAAGAGAGCGGGAATTGGATCAACATGGATTAAAACATCTCTTACGACATGGTACTACTAAACATAATTGTTTCTAGTTATGCCATTCCACGGCAGCAGGATGTAGAAGACATGAGGATTACGTTTTTTTTTCCGCCATGTTCTGTCACAATTACATAACGCTCAGAAGCTGTATCCATCCTGGCCAAGGATTGGGCAAAAGTAACATGGAAAAATTGTATGTCTCGAATTCAACAGGAAAGTTTACAAAATCTGATAGTGGGTCGGGAGAGGGGACTGGGAGGTGCGGGAGGCAATTAGAATGACATAAGACTAATTAACTAAGAGGTTCAGAATAAGACTACAGGGTATCCAACTATTACAGATTGTAATGAGAAACTAAACTTTTGCACCACTTTTATCTCTTGCTCTACATCTCCAATTGGCTATGTCCTTCGCAGTGCCTGCAGTTTCACATATAGAGTTCAGTGTCTCATTGCAGGGATGATCATATATTTCAGCAAATTTCAATTAGTTCCAGATATTTCACTAGCAAGGGAGTTGAAAAGGCAGTTTAGTTTTAAAAAAAAAACGCTAAGTATCAGAAACCCAACAAATTTCATAAACAACTCATAGTCAACAAAAAGATGAAGGATCAATATCAAATAACAGTTGGAAAGGTTATAGATGATTCACCAAAACTTTTACATATTTTTGATATGAACTAATTCTTGATCCAGAATTAGTGGGATCAGGTTTATACATTTAGATGTCATAAACTTGAAAAAACATGATAGATGGAGAAACTGCAAAGACTAATCATTTCTTGAGAGAAAGATACCATGGTAATCATTAACATATTCATTTTTATGAAAAGGAATGTTTACTCACATCGACGGCAGTTTTATTACTAACCCGAATCCACCAGAGAATATATAATTATATCTAGTGTTTGTTATAGCTAAAAGATAAATTTATCAATCAACAATCAACTTCGAGATCATCAGATTTCTTATTCCATTGATGTCAGCTAAATGGTGTCTGTCCTAACTAGTGAAAATTAAGGAAAATGTATAACAATATCAAATGATGATATGACTGAACGTCCAGGTTCAGCTGGCCATTTGACAAGAATTCCACATAGTAATTTCAGTATTTGGGAGGCAGAGAACATCAATCAACATTACCATGTATTTCATAGTCAACTTCGTGCACTTTTTTGCATATATAGAAACTGAACGTCCAGGTTCAGCTGACCACTGAATATATGCTGATTAGGATGCACTTCCATAGAACTATCCGTTCTGTGAAATATCCCATCAAAGCCCCAAAGTGAAAAAATGTTTTTATCTCGAAAGTCTATTAACATTGAGGAATCAACCTTTCTTGGATCCATCATAACAAAACTAACAGTAAAACATGGGGTCACCTACTTTTAAAGGCAAAAAGTCCTAAATTTTACTCCTTTGAGTCAGCTCTTTCCGGCATTTGAATAATTAGTAAATGCAAGTCGCTGTACAAAAAACCCTAACACAATTGAACCTGAGTGCGATTTGTAAGTAAGTATCCCTTTGTGGATACAAATATGTGAGTACATATCTCTTATCCCTCAATTACACGTGACACAACAACAAATAAGATCCTTCTACATGATATCACTACGTAATGTTCTCCAGGCTATAATAATACAGAAAACCAGCAATTAACCAAGCAAGTCTCGAGATCCCACAAAATTAAGATATCTAACGACCAATCATACGTGACAATTTCCAAATCAATAAATTTTAAGAGCCGGAGTAACAAGAGGGAAAGCAGAAAATTTACCAATTAAGAAGCACCAACGATGATGTTATTGATAGGAATGAAAATCAACTTCACGAAAAATCCAACAAATCCCATCACAACAAAACCAATCGCCGTACGAGTAGCAACCTTGGTAAATTCTACATCACAAACAGTTCAAAATTAGTCAATAAGGTTCTGAGACAAGTAAAATCCCTAGATCTACATCCATTGATATAAATCAATCAGCTTTACTTCAATCCTAAACTACACTATTATATATATATATATATATATATATATATATCCAATACCTTTACGATCAGGCTTGTGACATCTTTTGACGAGCCTAACGCTGTCTTTGGCGAAATCTCTAAGAGGATCGAACACAGAATCGAGGGCGTCCATTTGAATTGGATTTGATCCGAAAGAAGAAGCAGATTAGGGTTTCTCTTTTGGATCTGAATAGGGGGAAATGGGGATGAATGAAATGAGCTTCCGATCGATATAAATAAAGAAATATCGTGGAGAGAGAGTTCGGTTTTGACACGGAGAGAGATCATAGGGATTGGTGGTCAAAGCCGAGTGACGTCAGCTGAAATGCCTAAATTACCCCTTGCACTTGTCAAATTGTCGTTGTCTTTATACGGTCGGTACCAACTTAAAAGGAAAATCGGACTAAAAGGAAGAGCTGTTTGGCCGAGCTTTGAGATGCCAAAAAGTATCTTTTTTAAAAATAAATTTGAGTTGTTTGACTAAGATGGAAAAGTTTTATTGGTTAGTAACAGAAATAATTTTTTTTATTTTTTTTCAAGAAGCTGAAAAATTAATTTATTCAAGATAAAACTATCTTTATCATAAATTTATATTTTTGAAATTATCGCTCACTGATTTAAGTTTTTTCTTTTCTTTTTTTGTTTCTAATTTTTATCATTCTTTTAAAATTAAAGATATCATACAATAAGCCCGCCTTGTCTCGCCACACGCGCATAATAATATTCTCACCTTGTCTCGTCACATGCGCAAACCCATCATATCTCACCTTATGATGCTGCATGTGCAAATATCAATAATAATAATAATAGCACGGACAACTCACAAACGAACATCCCGACAATCTTCTTAACAATACCACGTGTGCCAAAAATATAAAATAATATAACAACTCGCACCACATGTGTTCATATGCCACCACTTTTCCTTAAAAATAATTTCAATACCACTACCACACATAGCCCTCAGCTCAACAACACTAAGCACAACAACAACAACAATAACCCGGGAGTACTGCAAGTAAATCAACAAAAGAATTACAAAAGCATAATGAAACGGAAGAACGAGCTCACAATGAAAGATATAACAAGTAATAATGGCTTCAAATAAGAATACTTAATAATAGAGAGATAATGTGTATCAACGATATCAAATAAGAATAACTCAACAATAGGATAGATAACATATAATAGTGATTTCCAATAAGAATAACTCAACAATAAGAGAGATAATGTGTAACAACAATATCAAATAAGAATAAATCAACAATATAATAGATAACATGTAACAATGATTTCAAATAAGAATAACTCAACAATAAGAGAGGCAACATATAACAACGATTTCAAGTAAGGATAAATCACAATGGAAGAGATAATATGTACTAAAAGAGGCAACAATTCCAATTAAAGTATATAAGAGTATATTTGGAAACAAAGGGTAGAACATGAACCAATCAACTTCAAATAAGGCATGTAAGGGTAAATTTAGCAATGGAGGCTATAACATGATAAGGCAATTTTATTTTAATATGCATAAGAAACCTAAGAGTCTAAAATGGTTAAATTTTAATATATAAGTCGTGCACATACTTGTCACCTCGTGTACACGTCTTCATGTAGTTCAAATAGTGCAAACAACCCAATTCCTATTGGGTAGTTCTCTTACACAATGTTAGGCAAGATACTTACCTCAAAAGCCCTCGATCAATACTCTAAAATAGTTTTTTCTTTACAATTCACCTCCGCTCCACTCAAATCTAACCAAAACCGACAAATAACATCAAATAATGCAAGAGAAATCAATTCCAATAAATAAAGCTATGGTCTTTACAGAATTTCTCAAAAGTCAACAAAAGTCAACCCCAGGCTTGCCCTGTTACAACCCATATTTGCATACGTTAGCTTACGCCGTAAGTTAGTTTACGTAGGTCCGAGAAAAGATTATCTTTGAGATGATAAGAATTTAGTCCTACTGGTCTTAAATGATACAAGGGTGGATAAGAGTGGTTAACAAGTACTAGAAGTTAAATGAATGACAGATGTGATTCTAATGAGTCCAGCACGCATCATATATATGTATCTATTTTACTCTACCGAGCCGTGCTATAGCCGGCCGGGTATGGCACCTATTGTGCAACCACTGATCAGTTGGGTTTTACCGAGCTCCATGTGGCCGGGTATGATTCTATCGAGCCTTATGATTGCCAGGTACGTTTTTACCGAGCCTATTAGGATCGGGTACGATATGATGATAATGATGCCCACAAAGGCGTATGTTTTAAAAGTTTATAGTATATATATATATATATATATATATATATATATATATATATATATATATATATATATATATATATATA